>JAPZEB010000026.1:19338927-19351238 GCA_029783705.1 Chaetodon striatus
AGGTGCTCTTGAGATATTGTGTTCACGAGAATGTGATGGACGTACAACCTGAAAACATAATGCCTGTGGCTACAGCTATTGCCCGCATTAAAAATGGGTCAAAACTAACAGACAAACGCAAACTGTGATGATGGGTTGCAAGTAGTTATTGCTTTGTTTGGAGGGGTGACACGCCAAAAAAAAAGGTCGGGAACCACGAGTCTGAACTACAGCAGTATTTACTAAGTCAGATTTGTCTTAGGTCGGTTCACTTATGAACTCCTCTGTTTCACTAAAGGAAATTACTTTTACAGTGAGGCAGAAAAAAAGACATGAAAACTTAAATACATAAACAAAAAAAACACAATAAGACAATTGCCAACAGATTAGTGATGATAATGATCAATTGACGACTGATTAATTGGTCGTTAAGAATTTTACTTAACATGTGAAACTTAATCGCTCGAATTAAGAACTTATTCAGCAATAAAAACAATGTGTAATCTCTTATTATGTTCGAGCTAGGTGTATTTCGACTAGCATTAGCAAACAAAAGGCGTATTATTACTATTTTATGACAAGGCGGCCATCATGGGGTCTGGAAGAGGAGGGCAGCGGTAACACTGGAAAATGAGGCTGGCACTGCGAGGCATTGTTAACTTATTTTCAACGTGTTTCATATTTCTAGGGCTCTAAATCTTCGTATGTTTCATAGGCTATGCAATGCTGTCAGAGAATGTGCAATATGTTGCTGTGAGCTCTGATTGCGGAAAGAAAAAGAGAATTTGGTTTTGTTTGGTATGTGCAAATTTTTTTAAAATCACAATTAATTTATTGTTAATGTTACCTATGATCGATTAGGCACTTCCAATTTGCAACCCTTAATCAGATAAAAACTGCCGGTAGAGTATATAATTCATATAAATACAAATATATGATGTGGAGGAACAGTAAGATGTGTCTCCATCATGCGGTCAAATATGAAGAACATCAATTAAAATTTTAAGGAGACAGTTTTAGATATTTTACTGTTTTGCATATTGCCCAGCCCAGATAAAGGGAGGGTCATCTGCAGTGCTTGTGTGATGTGACATGAATTGCAAAGCTATACACCTGTGATTTAAATTAGAGTCCACCTTTTAAAATGATGTAGTGAAGACGTGCACCACCCTCATACTCACCTTCCAGCCGGCCGAGCTGTTGCTGTCTCCTTTGTCTCTGAAGTAAGGCACTGTTTTCACCATCCACTCGTAGATCTGAGCCAGGGTCAGCCTCTTCTCAGGTGAGTTCTCGATGGCCTGACTAATCAGATCAGCGTAGCTCTGGTTCCCCCACGCGTTGCGCCGGGATGATCCTTTGCGGGGCGTCGCGCCGGCTCCGCCCACGCCGGCCACGACCCCTCCTTCGGCCGCCGCCGCCGCCTTCTCGGGCTCGGACGTGATTTGCTGTGGCTCGGGCTTGTCCTCGTCGGCGGGCGGGGTCCCGGCGGCGGACTCGGAGCCATCCGCCCCCTCCGGTTTGACAACCGAGATGTCGGGTCTTGGCAGCGGCCACGTGCAGGAGCGGGGTCTGCTCTGTGGCTCGAAATCTGGGTCAATCGGGGGCACCGACGACTCCTCCATGGCGGTCCTCTGAACTTCCTCTCAACCAGAAAGATGGGACCACTTAAAACATCTACCTTTAAAAATTAAAGTTTGAGCGGATGATGCGTTTAAAAAACGTGTGACACAAAAACAATATGCCTCAGTCCCTGCGGGGGTGTAAACAGAGGGGCCTGGAAAGGAGACGTAATAATCTGGACACACCAATAGCCTCGGTTAATCCTCAGATTGGAGATTAGGGAACCCAAATAATCTCCTTAATAGTAACTATCATAAACCTTCCGATTTATATAGAATGAAGAAGGGCTGGGATGAGAGTCCCTTTGTTTGAATGAAATAAAAACAAAAGTGGCAGAGCGGCAATGAGCACCAAAACATCTGGATCTACAGAGGTTTGGGCTCACCTGAAAATAAACACCAAAATATTAAAGGTATATGGATAAAAAATAATGCCATTCCTGTTAATAAACAAATAAAATATTTGATAATTGGTAGATGTTGTAAAAGGAAAACTTTTGACTTTCTCAAACTAATATTTTAAAGTAAATCAGAATTATTTCGTACCAAATTTGTCATATTACGCAAATATTTTCTCATTCAAACATAGGATTATTTTTTACTGCAGGGCTATGAAGAGTACAAACAGGGATTAGCTGGCTACTGTTACAAAGGATCTTCTCAGGAGAGCCCCTGTCCGTCTCCACTTGTAAACAACGTGATGTCTGGACTCTCCACAAGCCAAATAAAAACTCCGTACAAACTTTAAAAAATATGCAAAGTCACAAATCGGTCCGGTGTATCAAAGTCAAGTGTAAAAACACACACCGGCCGATTATCCCAGCAATGGTTTTGTTAGCCAAGTGCCAAAAAGTGTAAAAACCAGTAAAGAGACTGGCCGCCGTCTCTTTGGCCTGTATGTTAAAGCCGCTGTAACTAAACAACCAAAGCAATGTCGAGTGTGGGGAGAGGAGAGGGGAGAGCAGATTTAGATGGCGGTTTAATAGTGTTTTTAAAAGTTAATAAAAATGGAAAATGGGAGAAATGTCCGTAGGAAAGGTCCGTGCTTCAGGTCTGCATGATCCACCACATTGCGGCCAGGCGCATGTCACCATCTGCCATGTTTCTCCATACTCCTGCCGCGGCACACGATGCTCGAAGAAGCGGTTATAAAACCGTCTCGACCGAGGCCCGGACCTCCGCCGATCTTCGCCCCGCGGTCTCGGTGAACGGACTACAAAGCGAATTCCCGGCTGTTGGGTGAAGTTGGGTCGCCTCGGAAGTCTGTCGGCTCCCACTCGCCTCACTTTGAAAACAGCACGATAGCCACCGTAACGCTAGCTGGTTAAGCTCCTGCTACTCCAGAGTTTACAATCCGTGAAAAAGTCCGCCAAAAGCCTCCGATAACTTCCTCCAAGTAGCCGCTTTTAATCAGCGATGAGTTTTGTAATACTTCCAGTCGCTGTGGCTGTCCAAATATTCACTCCTTCAGTGTCTTTTTGACTTGTTTTGTTTTGTTTTGTTTTGACTCGAGGCGAAGACTCCCTTCTGACGTCTGTTTACCACTGTCAGGCAACGCGATATGCGCCTGCGCGAAGTGGGTTTCTGGGAAACTGAGTCATTCATGTGACAGCACAAGCGTAAACAGCCGCTAAGGGAGGCAACATGTACCTGGCCGTAATGGTGCATTATGTAACAGTTTCTGAAAGTGTGCTAAGTCTCAGGTACACTTAGTGCAGTTAAACTACTACAGGTAACTAGAGTACTGATACTACTAATAGACTACAACAACTGAAACTACAAAACAACAAAGTTAAATAATAATAAAATATAAATAAAATATGTAATAATAATATTGCATGGCCGGATTAATGTGGTAATGTCAACAACAGTTATTTGCCTCCTGTTGATCCCAACTCAGAAAATAAAAACCTTGAGGTTGGTACCCTGTCCTCTGTTCACAGTGCACACCTCAGACAGTAAAATAGTCTAGTGACCCTCGCCCCAGAAACCAAACCCATGTTCCTATGTCTATATGACCTGGTTTTCATTTAGCCTATGGTAATTTACTTAACCTATTAACATGGCTGCATTTAGGTACATGCACCATGCGAGCTGGATATAACCTAAAATAATAACTGCTGCTACTAAACATTTTGACATAGGACTCTTAAAAAAAGAGACACAAGATAAATAATAAATAAATAATGCAGTTGGTGTACCTTAATGCTGCAAATTCCTATGAAAATTGCAAATCATTAAATTATATGCAACTTTTTTTGTGGCATTTGCCTGTGTGTTATGGTGACAAGCAGTGATTATAATATAAATAATAATCTATTTTTTAAAATAATATAAATAAACTAGAATTATGTCCTCACCAATGGCCTCTGTGATCCAGTCAGTTTGTAGTTACAGATTACCCCTAGGTCTGTCCAGATTCATGAGCGGCCATGACAGTTGACAATGCTTCAAATATGGACATTGCTGCAAAGCCGTTACATATTCTGAGACCTGATTCACACATGTCTTTAATCTGACACCACTGAAGATCTATACAACCACCCCAGTTTCAAGATTAGTGTCACCAATTCAGTATCTGACCAAATGTCTCTGTTCCTGAGTTATGATGTGAAGTAATGGCCAGAAAAGTGTTTTTCCAGAACATTGTGATGTCACAGTGAAGTTGACCTTTGACCTTTTGGATATAAAATGTCATCACGTCATCATTTTATCTTATTTTACTTTTGTGTGAAATTTTGTCTTAATTATTGCATGAATTCCTTAGTTATGGCCAAAAACTTTTTTTTTTTTTTTTTTTTTTGGTGAGGTCACAGGGGACTTGACCTTTGACCTTCAAGCACCAAATTCTAACCAGTTCATCCCTGAGTCTGAATGAATATTACGCTCAGGAAAATGGGCGAACAGACAGACAACCTGAAAACATAATGCCTCTGGCCACAGCTGTCACCGGCGTGAATACACACACACAAAAACAAAGCTATTCTCTGATGGGCAATTATGCATCGCTGTCCAAAATAATCATGATTACATTTGTAATAGTATAATACTAGTGACAGAAGCATGTATGTTTGGCGTTGCCTCTCAGCTCTGCTAAAACTGGGCTAAATTTGGGCTAAATTTGGGCTCTTGTGTGACGGTCTATTGTGCAAGTGTTGGTGGGGCTTTTTGTGGTTGGTTGTGGACGGTGGTGGCGTGTGGCTGAGAGTCACTCATCATGTTGAGAAAATCAGCTCACCAGTCTGTGAACTCTCCTTCTGCTGACTACTGCCAGCTAGATAGGTTGAGGTTTTCAAATCTTAACATCAGTAAGCATCAGGTAAGATGGAGAAGAAATGGACACCAGCTGAACAAGCATCCTGCTCACTGTTGTAAATAAACTGGATGACCTCTGTTAGAGTTCAGTGAGATATCAGGAACTATAATATTCTTTGATTCACCAAAACTTGACTGAGCCCTGGACAGCGCCATTCAACTAGGAGGATCTTTTTCTATATGCCGATCTGACAGAGCGCAGGGCTCTGGTGAAAGAAGGAGATGAGACCTGAGCTTTCCTGAGGTGAGGTGCTGCTTCAGCCAGTCCTGCTGTGGATCACAGCTTTACAACCATTTAGAGGTGGCTGCAGAGCGGTGCTGCCGTGCTCAGGAGTGACCATACAGCAATCTTGTTGAGGTGGGGATGTGTGGACAGTTAAAACGTTCAACAATCAGAAACCATGGATCACCAGAACCATCCAGAAACATGGACAATTATAAAGCAGCAGCCAACAATGTAAGAAGACGCAAAAAAGGACTGTAATGCACAAGTTAAAGGAGCTGATGGGATCACACTTTGTGCACTGTATTTTAGTCCTTTCTTGGCATCTTCTGGTTCTGGTAATCCACGGCGTCTGGTTGAGGAATGATTTAACTGACCACACATCCCAACCCCAATAAGACAGCAGCATAGTTGCTCCTCCTGAACACACACACAATGATGTATAGCAGTGATCCTCAGCAGTAACTGGACAGCACCTCACATTCCCACCATCACACTAGTCCTTATTCACTGAGAAGCACACGCCTCCTCTCCTTCGCTCGCCAGAGTCCAGTGCTCTTAGTAGATTGGCGTAGAGAAAAGTTGTCCTTCTAGTTGAATGGTGCTGTCCAGGATTTAGCCAAGTTGCGGTGAATCAAAGGATATTACAGCTTCTATGTCCTGCTGGAAACTGATGCGTCACAGAGGTCATCCAGTTTATTTCCAACGCCTGTACAATGGCTAGCAGGATGCTTGTTCAGCTGGTGGCCATTGTTCTCCATCTTTTCCTTTATGCTTACTGATGTTAACATTTGAAAACCTCAGCCTTGCTAAATAGCAGAAGTCAGCAGAAGGAGAGTTCACAGACTGGTGAGCTGATTTTCTCAATATGATTAGTGACTCTCAGCCACAAACCACAAATTTAGCAGAGCTGACAGAGAGGCCACCCCAAGCATACACACCTACATCGCAACTATTATACTATTACAGATGTAATCATTATCATAAATTAACTTAACAAATCACCATTATTATTATTACTATTCGTTCTAGTGTAATGGTGTGCTGCAGTTCTGTGTGTGCTTTGTCCAAGTGGTGTCACTGTGGCCCAGCAGAACATGACTCACAGGCGTATTCAACTAACATTAATGTCTTTAGTATATTACATTTGTCAGATAGCCCATGTGTTAGTCATTTATGTTGCGCCGCATGTGCAATTTATGTTGAGAGAACAAGACCCCAGATCCCCCTGCAGATTTGGTCCCTCCCAGTGTCGACTCCATGACTATGGCCTTGTGATAGTGGCGGCAGAGATACAGACAGGAAATGCACCCGACCAGAATTGAGCGGTAGATGCTGCAGGCAAATGTCTTAACCACCAGGCGACCAGATGCTCCGTGGTGAATGACTCGTGTGTCTTCACACTCTTATCTCTGCTTTAGATCTAAATGGGTGACATATCTTATCTTTATAATCAGTCATGTTTGTGAAACATCATTTCTTTTTTAGCGTGAATGTAAATCTGTTGCCTAAATCAGAGGTTCTCAACTTCTTTTTCAGCCAAGGAACCCTCATAACATTGTTACTGAACTTACGACCCGTGGGCCAAATCTGGCCCCCCATTGGGTACCGGGGTGGACCCGAAACTATTGTCACAGGGAAAATAAATTAATTTTTAAAAATACATTAAGCTATCTTTTCATCGCCACACAGCAACAGCCTACCTACAAGTGCACTCCTCCCAAAAGCACTCTTAAAAGCAGCTGCTGCAACCACAGACCAGGGCTGTGGTGATGGGCAGGTGCTTCACTGTACATCACTGATGAAAGTGCAAGCTAGCTTAGCGCCATGCAAACAAAGGCATACTGTAGCATGACCATGAAAATCACTGAAATTACAGAGGATCTCCACATATTTGGACAATTTACCAGTCATCTGGTGTAAATGTTATCGCAGGCCCAGTTTTTCATCTGGTTTTCCTTATAAGTTGCTAGTGCTCTTCCGGGTATTCAGACACCAACATTATCAGCATGGCACAGCAAAAGCTGTGCACACTCACGTGGGCAGAGATTGCTTCATACCCCTACTGCTACATCCGAAACTGCTTCCCCTCTGCCACCTTCCTCTCATTGAGATGACTGGAGGCTGTGAGTTACTGCACAACTGTGTGAAAGCAGGGTTAGGTGCTCCCCTGGATCCCCTGACAGACGGCCATGCAAAGCCCAAAATGTCCTTAAATCCTAGAAACACCCTTGCGTACATTTGTGGGGCTGCTGACTGGGCCCTGACCTCCTGCAATTTTGCAAGAGTGACCCCTGGGCAATGCAAACGGAGGTCCCCCTCATGTATGTTCCCTGAAGTACTTTGACTTTTTTTTCTGCATCTCTAATCTTAATTACTTGAATGAACAACACAAGAGAAATATATCATAAAGATTAAAAAAATAAATAAAAGTTTATTTACACCATCTCAACACAGAACTCTCAATAAAACAAGGCAGCTGATATAAATTCAATTGGCTGCAAATCAAGAATAAAGGGCAAATTTAAAGTGCATTTCAGGACACACATCAAGAGAAAGTGATGTCACTGTTGACTTTTTGTGTCTACTCTCTTTTTTCACAACCTTATACCTCTGTCAGTTTAGGTCTTGCAATAAATTTAAAATAAATAACAAAAACACTAAGACATAAACTAAACTGATGGTCTTCATTACAACTCAGCAAACTCGATCTGCTGATGAAAAGATTCATGATCAGTACTGGGACTAATTAGCATGGGCAGATTTTTGCATCACCACCTCTCCTACACACACAAACTTTGGAGTTATTCAGACTCTTTTTGTTGTTGTTTTGCATCTCATTATAAATCTATCAGTGGTTCTGTGTCTCTTTGTGGTCAGTTTGTATCTCTGAAGTCGTTCTGTGTATTTTTTGTGTCTCTTGGTGGTCATTTTGAGTCTCTTTGTTGTTGTTTTACCCCCTGTTTGAAATCTTTGTAAGTCTCTCCACTTGCAGCTGTTTTACCTCTCTTTGTGTTTTTTTTTTCTCTTTGTAGTCATTTTATGAGTCATTGTGAGTCTCTTCCTGGTTGGTATGTGAGAGACATTTTGCAGGCGAAGGTCAGACTGGGCCCTGACACTTTGTGTCAACTGGGCCTGTGCTCAGTAGACCCATTCAGTAATCCATCCATGCTAATTATATCTGTTATCGTGATTTCATGATAAAGGAAATTAAATTTTCCTCAAAGATACACTTTGGATTTCGTCTTCTTACCTGGTGAGTCTCTGTCTCAAAGCATGACATTATTTTGAGCAGGTATATTGAAATGTGTCTGTACTAACTTCATAAATCTAAATACACATGAGGAATATATCAAATTGGTAATCATGTTTGTGAATGCAGTAGCCCACACCAAGCAGCAGAAGGGGTTCTGCCACTGCGATGATGTCCTCGCTCAAGACTTCAACTCCCAGAAGCGTTTGCGGTGATTCTCTGTGTTTACAACCAGCTGACATCCGGCGTCTTCCCGTCCATTAGCCACCGATACCACAGTCAACGATATCCATCTACACTCGATATTTTCCCCATGAAAAGCGCTCCCCGCTGATTCGTCAACCCAACTGAATGCAAAATTTCATCAAAGTCATCAGATGCAGGTGAGCTCGACAGGACAAACATCGCTGTTGCACATTTAGTCAGCCAGCTAGCCCGCAGCTAGTCATGGCATCATAAGCTAACAGGAGCTACTGCTAATGCTAGCTGAAGCCTTGATATTCGCAGTGATCAGTTTCGACATCTGTCAGGACGAAACTCGGTGCTAGTTGCTGTCCTCTGGCGACATGCATTTTCTAGCTGATTAACAGCATCAGCTGTTTTATTACTACAAGGCAGCTAATTAGCAATTATGTATGAATCCAGCTAATATAAGTAACATTAGCCCGCTAGCTCTATTAGCTGAACGTTAACTGCTCGATAGACTGCTAAGCTCGTCGCTGCCGTAGCTTGACAAGCTAAGTCTGTTATTTTAATTAGCTAAAATATGGTGAAGTGAGCCTGCTTTGCTTATTACGTATACGATTTAAGGTAACTTAATCAAGCATGCTAGATTGACGTTTGATTGGCAATGTTATGGTGTTAGCTGTGACATTAGCGACATGTTAGCTCGGTGGATAATGGATTATGTGCAGTGCAGTTATGGTGCCAGGCTGTGGGAAGCAGCTTCACAGTGTTTGTGTTGTTTGTGTCAGGGCTCAGGCCCCGTCTCCAGCAGCTGAAGCACACCAGCCCTTGCCTCTCTGATCCACGTCCACGGCCTTCCTCCACACTGAGCCATGACCACCCAGAGGGATCTTGATATGGTGAGTGAGTTAGGGTCTGCCACCTTTCTCCAGCTAGTTTCTTACAGCAACACAGAGCCTAGGTGATAATCTGTGTTTGCTGATAGCTTGTGCACTCTGCACTGTAGTCTGTCACACCCACTGCTGCTGCATGATATACAGACACAATATATTTGATTATAATGGTGCTAGAATTACAAAAACGTGTCTCCAAGTTACAATAATTCAGAGTTTGGGGGGTGGAG
Organism: Chaetodon striatus; assembly: GCA_029783705.1. Taxonomy (NCBI): domain Eukaryota; kingdom Metazoa; phylum Chordata; class Actinopteri; order Chaetodontiformes; family Chaetodontidae; genus Chaetodon; species Chaetodon striatus. Next base: position 19,348,626 of record JAPZEB010000026.1, read on the forward strand.
TGGGAAGGAGGGGGGGATCACGGATTAGCCAGCGTCCACAAACACTTAGCTGGGACAGTGACTGCTGTTACTGTGAACACCATCTGTCTAATCTCAGTTAAAACGTTGCCCTACTTTCCTTTCAAGGTTTAGACTAATTGATTGTACCCTCTTACTAAATCCTGACAACAACCCCCCCACTATAGGAATGGACAGCACGCATGTAGAGACAGATCAGAAATGATAGTAGAAGTTAAGTTGATTTTTTGGTTTATAATGACACCTGATTTTCTCACCTGCAAGTCTTCACTTCATAGTAATATTTCAGGAAGAAAAGCCTGCAAGTTTTTGTTTTTGTGGGGCTGTAACCAGCTGAATTTTGCGTCTTTGCTTGATAAATGATTAACAAGAGTAATTGATTATCACGAAAATAATAATTTTATTATGATCTATTGGTCAATTAGACAATCAGTTGTTCTAGTGCTAATGTGAATAATTGGGAATCATTTAATACTGGAGCACTTGGTCGATTAATCGCTGTGTATCCAGTCACAGAAAATTAATTTGCAAAAATTTTGATAATTGATCCATTATTGAAATCATTAAAAAAAAATGCATGACTTCATAATGTGAAGATTTGTTTTGGGCCGTTGGTCAGACAAAACATCAAATCTGAAGACATCACCTTGGGCTCGTGGAAATTGTGATAGGAGTTTTAATTTTATGTTAGAACCTTTTTCAAATTGTTTTTCTGAGAAATCCCAGATCCTAAAAATGTTTTATTGTCAAGGATCTTTGTGCGAACATGAATTTGGCGTGATGATGATTTTTTAAAAAAGTCAAATATTTTGTGTAGGATACCTACATCAGGTAAAAACCCTCAGCGAGGCAGAGTAGGATTCAATGGATCATTTCTCTTGGCAGCAGCTTTGAATGATTTTGTTTTTAGGACACCTGACCAACATCAAGAATTGATAAGCCCTTGTTAGCTCTGTTAACCCTCAGAAAAAGTAACTCATAACAGTGTTTGAAGGATTTAATGTCCTTCTTTGGATTGGAGAACCTCGAGAACATTTGTGATGCGGGATGTTGCCATGGGTAACCAGGCAGATTTGACTTTGTTTTTACTCTGTTGCGGATGAAAGGGATAGGAACGAGGACGGGGACAAAGCTTGTTAATGATGACATGGGTATGTAACCCCACATTGAGGTTATTCGGTTCAGAGGGGGGAGGGGAGGGCAGAGGACCACCGAGGGAGGATTGTATTTGTAAACAGATCAGAGAGTGGGGTAGTCTCTCCCTGACGTCACACCTCGTGGTTAAGTCTCTTTGTTCTCGCCTCTGTGATTTGTGAACCCAAAGAAAGTTCATGTCCCACCTTTTGAAGAAGGGCAAACGTCAGGGAAAATTAATCCCCTGTCGATTCTGACACTCGAGTGGAGACGTCTCAGTAGAAGGACTCAGTTGATGGGATGCTTTTTATTCCTCCAAAGTAATATTTTGGAGTAGCAGCATGATTGATTGGAGATGATGGATTAATGGATTAATAAGGAGCAGTACTTGCTGCAGCATAAATTAGATGACTGATGTTCAGAGTGGATCAATAATTCAGGTCAGAGTGATGTTTCAATCCTGACCATGAGCTGACTATACATACAGTATGAAATAAGTGGACAGATTGAGATAAACATAAAATCATGACTGCAAATCCTTTGCTATTGATGAGTGACTGAAATCTAGGAGAAGGAGCTGGAAGGACTCCAAATCACAGTTTATTTAAATGGACAACATCTATTAATATTTCAGAACGATCTCATATATATCCAAAATAGTTGTATGAAAGGAAACATTAAAATATTGTGCACGATCATAAACAAAACATATATAACCAGAGAAACCCCAGTCACATACATCATATTTTTCTGTTTTCATACCCTAACAATTATGATGTTTATCACCTTGGGCACGTTTGATGGTTAATCACAGCAGCCATCACAGAGCCAGTCAGCCTGTTGGGACAGTATATATATGAGTGAGATGTCCATTTGTACACATTTTGCCTTGATGACAATCCCATGTTGTCTATGTAAATACATTTGTGGTTTGGAGTTGGTGTGCTGGTGTCAGTGTTTTCATCAGTACCTGAAGTCAGTGACCCATAGACATCCACTTAGTGTCGTTCCTGGTGATGCTCCACCACCTTTTGTCAAAACTGTTCCCACTTTTTGCATGTTTCAGACTGGTCCTTAGCTCCGTTGGACTAAGATCAGGTGATTGATTGGGTCGTCCAAGAGTGTTTAACTTTAGGGTCCAGAAATCCTTGGTTGTGTAGGATCACACAAAAGAAATACGTTGTTGTCATATTTGTAATCATTAATGGTTATACATGTATGATTGCTGATTGTACTTAAATACAGAGCTGCAATGATTACCCAGTTGTTAATAATTTATTCATTTATTCAGTCATTTCCCAAACCACTTATCCTGTTGGGTGTCACAGGGGCTGGAGCTTATCCCAGCTGACATTGGGCGAGAGGCAGGGTACACCCTGGACATGTTGCCAGACTATCACAGGGCTGACACATAGAGACAGACAACCATTCACACTCACATTCACACCTACGGACAATTTA
>JAPZEB010000026.1:19368457-19381935 GCA_029783705.1 Chaetodon striatus
GTTCCATCTCTTTGTTGTCATTTTATGTCTCTTTGTGGTAATTTCACATATCCTTATGGTTGTTTTGTGTTTCTTTGTAATTATTTTGTGTCTCTTATGGTTGCTATTTGTGTCTTTGTTGTCATTTTGTGTCTCCTTGAGGAATATTTGTGTCTCCTTCCTTTTCATGTCTTTGTTTCATTTTGTGTCTCTTAAAGGTCAATTTTTGTGTCTTTTAGGTATAATTGTGTTTTTTTTTTGGTGATTTTCTGTCTTTTTGTAGTAGTTTTATGTTTCTTTGTAGCCATTTTGTGTCTCGTTGTAGTTCCTTTGCATCTCGTAGTTGTTTTGTATCTCTTTGTAATTCTTTTGCATATATTTGTTGTAGTTTTGTGTCTCTTTAAAGGTTAATTCATGTATCTCTAGGTATGTTTGTGTCTTTTTTTAGTCATTTTGTCTCTCATTATAGATTTTTTGTGTCTCTTTGTAGTTTGTTTGCATCTCTTTGTAGCCATTTTGTGTTTCTGTAGTCATTTCTTGTCTTTTAGAGGTAATTTTGTGACTTTTTTTGGTCACTTTGTGTCTCTTTGTGGTCATTTTGTGTCTCTTTTAGGTATATATAATTTTATGTCTTCTTGTATTTGTTTTTGGTTTCTTTGTAGTCATTTTAGGTCTATTTGTAGTTCCTTCTCATCTCTTCATCTCTTGTAGTCGTGTAGTGTCTCTTTAAATGTCATTTTTTGTCTTTTTTAGGTATATTTTTAGGGGTTTTGGTAAATTTGTGTCTTTTTGTAGTCCATTCACATCTCTTGTTGTTGTTATGCATTTTTTTGTAGTTCCTTTGTGTCTTTTTTGGTTGTTTTGTGTCTTTTTGTAGTTCTTTTGCATGTCTCTTTCGTCATTTTTTGTCTTTTTGATGTAATTTTGTGACATTTTTAGTCACTCTGTGTCTCTTTGCAGTCCTTAAGTTCCTTTGCATCTCTATGTAGCCACTCTGTGTCTCTTTGTAGGTCCTTTGCATGTACTTGTTGTTGTGTTTCTTAAAGGTCAGTTTTTGTCTCTTCCAGGTATAGTTGTATCTTTTTGGTTGTTTTGTCTCTCTTTGCAGTAGTTTTGTGTCTCTCTATGGTAATTTCAAGTCTCTTCCTGGTTGGTACGTGCTAATTTGGGTGACATTTTGTTGGGCCCTTCGGTAGGCCTGTTCAGTAATCCATCAACGGCTGTACTGTCTGTCTGAGAAGACAGATTCTCTCTTCAGTTTCCTCCGTTTCAATGTGCAGTTTTTCTCTCTTAGAAACACACGTGGAGAAACAGAGCTACTATTTCTGCCATGTTATAACATCGTGGCCTCATGCTGCATCATTCCAAACAATTATCTTGTTTTTGAAGTGTCAAAGTCCGTCCTCTACCCTCCCACTCTGCAAGCCTTCAAGTGTTTGAAGTGGTTTCTACGGCATCTGCAAATACTGCTGCTCTTTTCAAATTTATAGGTGCCCTTTATTAGACCGTGTGTATGTTGTTCATTAAGACATCCAAATGCTTTACAGTTCATTGCTCTTTTACACTGCCTGCTGGAGCCGGAGCTGTAATTCCAGTTAGTGAGGGATCAGATGGAGGTCAGTGCTGGCCTGTGGGGGTTGCAGCGCACCACAAGTCCACCAGTCCTCTCCGGACTACATTACAGCTTTTATCCTCACTAATGGGATCTCTTGGTGGGGAATCCCAAGGGTGGTGGGGATTAAGATACCTGGCCTCACTCCCACGCGCCATTTAGCATGTGGGGCGCAGCAAATATGTTGCACATGCTGCTGCAGCAACCCCTACATCTCTAGATTCGCAAAGAAACCAGCATTTGGAGGTTGATTAATGTGCGCTCACACCCAGACTGTCAGGGATCTGTCTTTGTGTTCACCCTCTCCGTACACAGTTGCGTCTCTTCGCCTTGACCCAGTTGAATTTGACACCGTTTGCAACCCAACGAGAGAGTATCGGATGATGGAGAGCTGGGAGCCGCTCAGGCCGCAGAGAAAACCCTGAATGTTAACTCTCTACCCTGCTCCACTTGAATGACATTGTTGGATATGTTTTGGAGTTTCCCGGCGTTACAGCCAAAGTTAAAAGAAAGAAAACAAGGGGAGAAAAACCTAGGAGGATGAATAGAGAAATGAGGGTGGAATAAGTCCCTCGTCTCTTTGTGAGGAGAAGCTGTGAAGGAGGGGGCTGGCTGCAAAAATCAGTCTCTTTGTCAAGATTTTATAACAGATAAGATGGTGCAGGGTCTTAAATTTGTTCTTCTTAGCTTGTCTTTGTACTTTTGTCTTTATTTCATGCTTGGTCACGACAGTGCTAAGGCAAGTGTCTGTGAGTCATTCCATCTGTGTGTCACATGGCGTCTGGGCGACTCTTTAAAAGAAACACGGCTCAGTAACCACATGAAATCAACTCCACCGCCAACACCACCTCCTCCGCTGCTCTCACACGCCTCCAACGTGTTTGTGTGTTGTTTATTTCCATGTTCTTCATCAAGCTTTTTGATCATCTCTGATAATGACAACTTAAAACCGCCAGATGTGATAAACCATGCCCTGACACATACTCAGAATTGATTGCTATTTGTTTTGCCTTTCGTTTTGTGTAGAAACAGTGGTGATCTTTTCTGCTGCCCTGCTGGGGACTCACACGACCTGGCAGCAGCAACAGCGGCGGCAGCCCTGGTGCTGAGAGCAGCAACAAGGAAAGGTCAGGTGGAGTCCATTGTTATAGAGCTGTCAGGTGCCTGATTTATGGGCAGCAGGTTCACACTGTTTGTGGTGCTTTAACTCGCTCACTGTTTCCATATTTTTGTTTCATACGCAGGAAGAGAGGGATATGATTTAGGTGGGAAAGAGCTCGCAGACTGAGTCCTGAACAATCTGTACCACTTTTGCCCACTGTTGTTATGGTGCAAATGTAATCTGAGGACACTGCGGCTTACAAGTAGGGCAGAAAATATGTCGGAAAATAGTTTAAAAAATAATACTTATAATTTCATAAAGTCACCAACTTTCCAAAACTAAATAACATTCAGTTAACAGTAAAATAAAACAGAGGAAAAACAGCAAATCACAGTGGAAAAGTTTCACCCAGAAAATGTTTTGTGCATTTTTGCTTTAAAAGTTGCTCAGTTGGTGCTGTCTGTCACTGTTTCAGCTCTGTTTACAAGACAAAGAACCAGGTTTGTGATTTCAGGGTTGTTGCTTTATAGCTTCATTATCACTGGGTAGATTTAACGTGACTTTGAGCAGGGCACTTATTTCTCAAACTGTTCCTGTGAAGCTTTCTGTTACACTCGGGAGCTGCGGCGGGCAGCTGTCAACCGTGAATACTGTGAAACACGGAGTTGGAAAGGGACACACATTCTCGGTTTTTACGAGGTGCTTTCGTGCAAAGTGCGATAATGTTTTTTGGGTGCAAAGTAAAAATAATGTAAATATCAGGGGGACCTAATGCTAATGACAGCTGGGGTTAAACCCTCTGATGTTTTCATGTGTCCTCGGGGTGTTTGTTGTGGGTGACTAGAGGGCATCTGGGACTTGGCGGCTGAGTGGAGTTCCTTTGGTTCTGCGGTGGAGTTGGTGAACCAGCGCTCTTTAAGCTGACAGTCATTCAACACCCTGCCAAGTCACAGCCTCGTAATTCAACAGCACCTTCTGGATACATGGCCCCTGCATGAGAGGGGAGACTGACAGCAACACACACTGTACGCAGGGAAGAAGCTAGTGGAGAGACATTAAATTGGCCTCGACATGATGGGCAATATAAAAAGAAAACAGACTACATTAAAGGTTCCCTGGGTGGTTTTCTCAGCTTGGCAACGCCGCACCATTTCGCAAGTGGCATCTGTCAGAGCAAATAAAGCATGAGCCTGCAGATTTGTGGTTCCCAGGGTATAGTTTTCTGTCTGTTGCACCTGTAACCACACCCAACAATGATGTCACGAGTCGCCAGATAAAATGTCGACATTGTTCATTTCTGCAAACAGCGGATACATTGAAACTTAATGCTTAACGCTGTGATTAATGTGTGGTAAAGTTTAGGCACAAAAGATCATGTTTGGCTTAAAACACCCGGTTTGAGGGGCACATTTCTGGCAGGAAAGCAGTGATGTTGCGGTAAAAGACAACCAGTTCTCGTGCCTAAAAAGACACTGGAAACATATCAATGACCCACTACAGCACAACCGCTTTTGTTGGTCTCAAACAATGGATAGATGTCACGCTGTCCATCATCCCCTCCTCCTCCAGATGACAAAGTCAGCTTATACACTAGGTCACTTTACAGACGTTGATATAATACGTGTGAACTATGGTTTGCAGGAATCAAGCGGCAACTCCCAGGGCTAAAAAATGAAGCCAATGCACAAGTGCTCAAAACTTCACTTTCTCTACTGGCCTCTTGAGGCTCTGGAAGCAAGTCCCTCCCCAGATAACCCTGTAAAAATACCGTAGAAATTAACATGTTTACAGCCTGGTACAAACCAAACCAAGACAAGACAAGATAAGACAACAAAACAAAACAAAATAAAAAGAAATGATTTACTCATCCCCTTTTACACCGAGATCCCACTATAGGGCCACTGCTAAGACCCTTCGTTATGCCCCCTTTCTACTCCAGTGTGTGATTATAGACTGCATGCCTGCATCCAGGAATCAAGAGATGGGTGTGACGTATAACTCAATAGCGTCAGCCAGCAGCACTATATATAAACGATAACAATCATTTACCGTTTCTGATATATGACGGCTGATCTCATCCTCTGCTCAGAGGGTAAAAAGCTCCTGATTCACATTGTTTTCCCAATTTGCTGACATTTATAGTTGCTATTCCTCCTTTTCTTGAGGTAGCTGCTAACTGCAAACAGTACTTCTGCCTAATATGGTGGGTCGCACGCTTAACACGTCATCAATACGTCACTCCACAATCATGTCTCATATACAGCACAGCGAGGCAGCATAACAGAGTGATATTCCTGCCTTGAAAAGTCAACTTTACAGTTCAGCATACTTAAGGGTGAGGCTGTTTGAGCGACAGGTTGTCTGCAAGGTGTCTCTAGTCTTTGAATCAGAGCCACCCCTCACTCCTCCACAGATCCAACCTCTCGTACAAATATGGTCACTTCTGGCTCCAAACAACCAAGATGGTTACGGCCGAAATGTGCCAAACCCTACAAACTGGAGTCCAGAAACCAGTGGGTGTCGTCATGGTAGCTACGTCCATTATTACATACAGTCAAAGACAGGATTTTCAGCTGTTTTTAGTTTGTTGTGGGCAAACTGGATGAGTTTCCCTCCTCATAAAACATTTGCAAAACCTGCGTTTGACTGTTGTAAACTTGCTTAGTTTACACTAGTTTTAGGGTGCGGTTACATTCAGCACCATGATGAAAGTTTTAGACATTTTTTAAAATATAAATACTTACCAAATTTGCAAAATCGCACAGAATGAAGTCGAACTGATTTTGAAAACAAGTCAACTCAACACAAAGTCCACTTCTCTTTCTTCTGGTGCTTTCAGCTGTATTTTACTGAAAGAAGATGAAATGCGTTTAAGATTATTTGAATTATACAAATTGATGTACGTTGCAGTGATGTATTACACTGTAAAGAATAACATAAAACAAAACTCTTTACACATTTAAACAAAGAACTAATCAGGGCACTTTTTAGTTACAGTTTCTTTGGAGTAATTTCGATCATCAAATCTATGGTCACTGTGAAGGGTGTAAGTTCAGTGGATGCAGCTGTGTGTGAATAGCGAACAGATAGAGAGATAGAGGTGATGGATATGTCGATAAGGAGCTCGACCCTGAGTGTATATCCCAGTGTAGTAATGTCCCAGTGTCAGTGGGAGCAGGTCTTGGCCGAATGATGGTGTTACTAATCTGGATCTAGATGGGAGTTGAGCGTGAGGACACACAGCTGCAGCCCAGCCTCGTCTGTACTGAGATCAGGCTTTGGCCACCTCAGCCGCCTCTCTCTCTCTTATAACAGGCTGTTGTCACTGGTCCCACTGCCTGCACTGAGCCACCAGACGTTTACGCTGCCTCGCATGCTTCTGGGAAAAACGGGAACAATTGGTGCAATTGGATCAGTGTGTCTGTGGGAGGAACAGCTCCAGTGTTATAACAGGTTGTAATTTTTTATCGGGTTACATAATCTTTATTTTCATAAACAAGTTTATGAGTGAGATAGGAGTGGGAGTGGAGGCAGAATTGGTTTAAAAAGCATACTTTTATGTAATATTTAGGGAGTGAAGAGCAGTATGGCAGGTGGAGGGAGACATTTATGAACTGTTTTTACTGGTTTTGCTGGAACAGGACGTCTCTTTCAAAGTCTCCTCCAACTGGATCCCTGGTGTCAGACACAGTTGAGGTTTTTCTCCAAGTTTTCCTTGGCTTTGCATGGGGTGTTTTGGATTCTGCCGCTTATTATAAACAGACATGCGTTCGCTAAGCTTTTGTGATCATCCCAGATTCTCAGGCACTCACGTCCTCTGGGCTTTTTGTTCATCTGGCTCCGGATAACCTTTAGATAAGTTTACAATTAAACAGTTGTCGCTGGAACGTTTTGTCACGGCCCTGAAGCTGTAAATCCCTGTGCCATCTCCTGTCTATTGAATTTATGAACCCCAATCAGCCGTGGATTAAATGCTGGTCAAAAACAATAAGCTCCAGCTGAGCACAGAGCAGAGATGTGCCATGCTGGAATCCAATTATGAGCGTCATTGCCTCATCAATCTGTCCGCAACTGAAAAGAGAACCAGTCAGGGGGACAAAACCCTGAACCGGAGCTTGCGGCTGATCTGCATAGAGAGCATTATTCTCAGCAAAATGAGCTCCACGGCTTCCAGGGGTCTGTTTCGGACACTGGGAGTGGGGGCTCGCTTTGTTTCTGTGTGATATGCGGCGTTTAAAGGATTAAACCGTGGGTGTGGAGTTGCCCTGAGCGCTTGGACAGCTCTGAAACACAGTTTGCGGCTCCTCTGTTCAAAGCGCACAGGGACAAGAAAGGGACGGCCTTGTTACTCCCAGGCGAACAGGAAAAAGGCTCCAGTAAAAAGTGCAGGGCCAAACCTCAGTGAATTCCTGATGAAGGAAAGAATGCAGCGAGAGAAGCCACGTTCTCTTCCTTCTTAGATTTTTTTCTCTCATAACCATGAAAACCTCCCAGTGCAGTCTTTTGGCTTGCTCAGCGTCTCATTCACTTGCACAGCTCTGGCAGAGTTAGGATCATAAAAAAGCCCCGTAGTAGATATCTGGGGGAAAGAGGTGAGCAGTGGAAAAATGAGAGTAATAACAGCTCAGCACACGCACTGATAATTAGCCTTTGTAAGGAACTTTAAATTGTTGTTGGAGACAGTGGCAGGGTGTGTCTGCGTAAAAAAGAAGGCCTTGTTTGTCTTTATTCACTGACAAGCTGTTTTAATGTATTGCCTAGGATGTGTCTGCTTAAGCGAGCCTGACAGTGATTATGTATACTGCTGTTGTGTAATGTTGGAGAGCGGTGTCACCAAATTGTTATTGCATGTAAGTGCAAGGATTAGCAGCTGCAGATAACGGCGCAGCGAAGAGAGCTGGCAGCCTCGCCGCCCTGTTTGTTGCAGAGCTGCATCTGGATCGTCTTCTGTTGCTTCATGCAGGATGAAAACCACAAGTGCCACAAATTATGCGGTTAATTAAGAAATAAAATGACAGGGCGAAATAAAAAACACACCTAAATTGAAGTCATCATCATCTAAAAGACGGTTTTCAAGGCTGAATGTGAAGCACGACAAGCTTTAACGCTCAAAGGTGCTTTCTGTTGTGTTCGGGGGCTGGGGTTAATGTACACACACACACACACACACACACACTCCTCAGTGAACAGACCACACTGTGGCGGTTATCAGGGCTTCTTCGTTACCTGGCAACCGCGTTGTTCCTGTGGGCGGATCCTCAGTGAGTTCTCCGGAGCAAAGAACTGTGGCGATAACATTCCAGAACATTCCTCTCAGGACTCAGGTGCCCCCTCCGCCTGGATTTAGTGGACTGTAGAGCTGTTTACTCTGATACTAAAAGGGATTATCAAGGTAGCCCGGCTTACATTTTTATAATATTTTCAGAAAAATGTAGTGTGTTGCAGGGAGGGTGATTTAAACCTCCGGCTGGAAGTGAACTTTGAGCACAAAAAATGGTCATTATTTAGTAAACTTACCATAACTTAGGCGCTTAGGGACAAAACAAAACAAAACAGCAACTGTAATCAGCAGAAGTGCTCCACACAAACAGACAGACACAGGTAGTGACTTGGTGGAAAACATGACACAGTGGAGTTAGTGGAGACTTAAAACAGATTTAAAGGTCCAGTGTGTAGGATTTCAGGGCATTTGGCGGTGACAGGGGTGGCATCAAGTCACTGTTTTGCTACAAGAAAGACTGAAATCAGTCAGGTCCTGAGGCAAGATTGGCAAGTCCCAAGTCCTGAACTTTGAGTTCAGAGTCCTAAACAAGTCATAATTTGTCTTCACCAAATGCAGTGCCATTTTAACAGCAGAATAATACTATATTAAATCTAAATAAATCATGTACGCTATTTAAAAATTGTATCCATTTGTTAAAACAACTTTGTCAGAAGATGTTGCATCTCGGTTTGTAATTTTCAACATGCAATTTGATTTGTTGACCACAAAGTTTTTGTATGCTAACAAAAAATAATTGTAATTTTTTTTTCTAACCAGTGCTCAGTAACCTAACGTTAGTTCTTCAAGGTTCTGTCCTTGAGCTTGACTGGATGCTGTTGGATTGGTTCAAACAAAATAGTTCAGGGGAATTTGGTGCGTTAATAGCGGTATTGTTAATTTGGATCAGGAAATAAAGGGAAATAAATTTATTCTTTCTAGATTTAAACTGTAAAACTTTTTAGTCTTTGGGCTCGGAGAAAGATATAAAGTATTTTTAAATCGAAAGTTCCAGTAGAGTCACAAGTCACTGGTGTAAAAGTCCAGGTTGAATTACAAGTCTTTTTTGATTTTGTTAGTTGAGCCTAAAGTCATCAAATTTATGACTCGAGGGGCGACCTCTACAGTGTGCACCCCATGTAGGCTGAGTCCTTTGCAGCGGCCGGAGTTCAATTCCAACCTGCGGGCCTTTGCTGTGTGTCGTCCCCCCTCTCTCCCAGCTGTCCTGTCAATAAAGGCAAGAAAGCACCCAAAAGATAAGTGACTAAAGTCCAAGTCATGTGACTACAGTCTACACCTCTGAGTCATTAGGTTGCAGAGCTAAACTTCTCCTGTGGACTAAGTGTGTTGGAGGACCACAGTAGCTGACGCAAAATTGTAAACACACAAATATGTGGATGGCCCTGTCTAGAGCCAGTGTTTGATTTGTTCCTTCTGGGCAGCTGTAGAGCAACATGGTGGTCTCCTTAGAGGAGGACCCGCTCTGTATGTAGATATAAACGTCTCATTCTAGGGTAGCTAAAAACACAACAATGTGTTTTTCCAAATGATTATAAACTAATAAAAACATATAATTATGAATATTATATGCCATTCCTGCCAACAGATGCCAGTTAGTCGTACACACTGGACCTTTAAAAGTAGAGTGAATACTGACTTACATTCCTGAGTTGGCCAGAAACTCGACCACAAATGGATGCTAATGTGGCTCAGTTGTCAGCGATGTGGCCTCTGGACCAGAACCGTCCGGTACTGTTCCAGAGGCCAAAAACTAAAAGGGGACAGAGCGTTTGCAGTCGGGGCCCCGAGGCTCTGGAACAATCTGCCTGAGGAAATCACGTTGGCTAAGTCCGTGATCCATTTGTAAAGCATGCTTTTATCTGAGAGCCTGTTCAGGATTTTATTTGACGTTTGATTTCCTTTCAACTGCCTTTTATTTCCTCATTTTTTATACAACAAATTGTTTTTTTAATGTGTTTCTTTTACAGACCTGTTGTTTTTGTTACGTGTCCGTTGTTTTGCTGCCCTGTAAAGCACTTTGTAATGCTGTTTTAAAAATGTGTCTGTGGCTTGTTGCGTTTTCCCCAAGAGGCCGAAGAGATCATTAAATATAACTTTAAATGACGCGATTTTTAAACTAGTCCACATTTCGTTGAGTAGTATCCTGAAGTACTATTGAACCCCTTCTTATTCCACTCAGGGAACCAACTTAGTAAACACAGAATTAGTCAGTGATGGAGTACAGGTGCGGTTAAATATTCTTAACATTTAAAAAGAAACTTTTCCCCCCAAGATTGATCACATGATTGGAGATACTTGTGAAAAACACCTTTATACCTGACACCCACCAAATGGGTCTTGAATACCTCAGATTTTTACAGAAATGTGGAGCCAAAGTCTGTAAAAGAAGAAAAGTTCAAACCAACATTTCAGTGCAGGTAGGCTGGAGTACTCACAGGGGTCAAACAGGGATATGCAGGTGGGAGGTAAGAATATCTTCTCAGAAACAAACTCATCAACTGTCTCTGTGCACGGAGCAGAGACTCATGCAGAAGACTGTCAGCGGGAATGTTCGCTCTGAGGCTGTAAATATTTGGGTCTGTTTACAGAGCCCTTTACAGCAGATTTGTTCCCCCACTCAAATGACCTGAATGCTTTTTGTCTCCGTCTCCTCCATGGAAACGACTTCAGGAAGTTCCGTCTCATGTGGTCAGATGGTTTGCAGTCGCCCGTGTTGTGTTGCTATCAAAGCCTTGTTTGATGATTTCTCGATATTCAAACCATATTGGTGCGATGAGGTCTTCGCTCTGACTCGGTCTGTCGCTCTGCTCGTGGCTCACACGTTTGCATTATCCACAATGTATAACAGCTGCGTGGCCGTCTCCACTCCAGACTCCTCTACTTCAGTTGTCACTGTTGATCACGGATGGAACGACAGACACTTCTGGATTATATCTGTTCTCACCAGGCAACTCACATATCGTCAGATTTCCAGCATTCCCTCAGTAATTTCTCCCCTCTGGTACCAGTTAAAATTACCCAAATATTCAACCCACACTTGAGTTCCTATCAAATATTCTGGCGCTGAGTTTCTCATCGTACTGGGAGGTATTTCTTCATGAAGAATTGAAGCATAAAAAATATTTTCTTTTGCTAATTTCCCTATTGGGCAGCATTGTTTTCAGAGTTTGTTCAGGGTCATGAGACACATAACAAGAATAATATTAGAGTTAAAGAACAAAACAGGAAACATCTAGAGTCAAAGATCGAAGGGTTTGGTTCTCAGTTGTGTCAGGTTCAGATAATCGCATATTACACGCCACTTTACATCCATATTTGTACTGTTTTTCTTCAGTATCACTTAACTGAAAAACAATATTTGCAAGTGCAGTTGTTATCTCAATAATACAACATATCTGTGGCCAACATTCTTCTACAGAGAACTGGCATTAACTTGACAACAATCTGCAAATTGACTCAATAGCGATAAGTGGATTTATTTTGCCTTTTGGGACCATAATTCCTGTTGTAACCATTATACCACTTGATTACGCCAACAGATGCCCTTTTCCTTTCCATGTATCCAGGCCAGAGAAATGTTTTAAGGTTGTTATGTGAGGCCAGAGGTTGGAGCGACTAAATACCTTTTGGGATGACTTCCAGTCTCAGCGGCAGACTCCCTCCTGCACACTTTGCCCAGACTGGTTAAAGATATGAGGAGACACACTCTTCACCTCTCCTGATGGATTTCATCGCAGTTTGCATTCCTTAGTTCTGTTTTTGCTAACTGTGTTTTTCCCTTTTTTTCTTTTCCTCTTACAGCTCATGCAGCCAAACTGAAATGACATCATGCCGAGGGGAAGTCGGGCTGAATACGTACCCACAAGGCCCTGCAGGAGAACCAGGGACTGACGGCAGGAGGGGTTTCTGCTCAACAGGAGGATGAGATTTTTATCAGGGAGGAAAATATAACGTCTGAAAAGGTAATTCCTGGCACAGATGACGGTATTTGTCAAGTGTTGCGAAAACACGTGGACTGGAAATGTGGAAAATGTCCTCTCTGTTTTGACCTGATGATGAGGAGAGATAGAAGACGGACAGATGGGACGGGAGGGCTTTGATGAAAAGGAATGGGGTGAAGAGGCAATAAATATATCCGGATGGAAAAAAAGGGAACATAAAACACTGCGGCTGGAGAGGAGAAAGGGGACATTCTTTGTGTTCACAGTTCCCCTCTTTAAAGAACCGCTCTGGCTCCAGCCTCTGCGGTTCCTTAGTGACAAGAGGGTCTGGCCGAGTCAAGAGCTACAGGATTGTTATAAAAGGTTCGCTCTACTGTTTTAAGGCTCGGATGGCTTGTTTGATTCTGAAGCCAATTATCAGCTTAAAGACTCCAGAGAAAACCCTGTGATCCAGTTAATAAATCCCCATTTGCTTACAGAAACTGTCGCGGGGCCCTCACAGCATGTCAGCTGAACGGTCACACATGTCTTGATCCCCCCCCCCACACAGTGGCATTCGTCTTTGATCACCACCTTAAAGGTCCAGTGTGTAGGATTAAGGGGGATATATTGGCAGAAATGGAATATAATATGATAAGTATGTTTTCTTTAGTGTATAATCGTCTGAAAATAAGATTTGTTGTGTTTTCGTTACGTACCTACATAGGGAGCAGGTCCTCATCCACAGAGTCCACCATGTTACACTGTCACATTTCTACAGTAGCCCAGAACGGACAAACCAAACACTGGCTCTAGATAGTGCCATCGCTCGCCAACATATATAGCTGCCTCTCTATGACAAGCAGCGCTGGACCAACACCATTTTTTTAACATCAGATTGCTTTATTAAGTGTTTTTGCCTCTTTAAATCAGCAGCTCCATTTGTTTTGGAGAGGAAGAGCCCTCTGTGGATAATTCGACTCTGTGTAAAAACCTCCTGCACGTCTAGATCTTAGGTTATCAGATAAATAAGGTGAGCGCACATTAGCAGGTGCTGGACTAGCGGCCTGTCTTTGGAGCCTGCTCTCACTCCAAAGTTGTCAAAATCCAGCGCTTGGGCAGTGGCTTGCGCCGTCAGAAACCAACGGAAAAAAGGCGTCCTTCAATGTCAGCATGATGCGCGACCGTTTGCTGTTGTAGTTAAATGCCACCCAGTGGCGTCAGGGGGAAATGAGGCGGGACAAGGACAAAAGTTAAGACGCCAGGGTCCAACAACCACCACCACCACTTTCACCCGGGAGAGCTGTGTTCACATCCTGTAAGAGTCCAAAACCAAACCCTGCTCTTTTTTAATTAAACCAAACCACATGTTTTTGTTGCTTAAATCAACCATTTGTGTTTGTTGTTCAAGGAAGGAGTTGTACCAACGTAGTACGTTTATTTTGAAAGATACTGCATGTAAACGTTAAAGTTCCTGTGAAAACGAAAGTGCATCTCTAAAGAGGACAATGTAACAGGCAGAACCTGAAACGGTGTACAAAACATAAACAACCAATGCACCTAGGGTACCTTGCACGTCGTACG
>JAPZEB010000026.1:19387014-19403999 GCA_029783705.1 Chaetodon striatus
GCTATTTTGTGAGGAAGAGCGAACGGAAAGAGAGGAATCCACAGAGAAACGGAAGCCAAGATGCTCATTGCCAAACATACAGACACACACACACACACACATACACACAAAGGAAACCTCTTGTGCTGGCTCTGTGTAGCAGACAGACAGGCAGACAGACAGGCAGTGATACCATCATCACAAACAGCATGCTTACAGAGTTACACATTTACACCTCTCTGGCCTTCTGCCTGTTACCTTGCTTCCCATCCATGATGATACGGCTCCATATTTCTGAGGGAATATACCTTACACTTCATCTGTCAGCACTACACTGTTCACGCCGCAGGAACGGCACCAGCTGAAGATTTTATTACAAAGGACAAGGAGCAGGTTTGGTAGGTGTCTCCTCCGGGGTGACATGTCCTCCGAGGACAACAGCGGCCGCATTGTGCCGACAGCCTGACTTGTGTCCTTGTTGGGAGATTCCTCAGCATTCCTGAAAGCACTGTCGCTGTGACTGGGAGCTCTGTTTCGGCACCCCCGAAGCTTACAACAAACCCCATGTGAGCGTCGGTGCACAGCTTCCCAAATTCCACATGTTCACAGAGACCCTGAATGAGACATGAAAGTCTTATTGGAGATCAAGGTCAGGCAGCAAAGGACGAGGTGAGCGCTGCTGCCAACGTGCCCCAACAGTCCTCTGAGCATTCAGGAGTTGGTCTTTACTCCTATCTATCGTTGCTCCTGGCACAGATGATAATGAGGGTAAAGTGATGCCAGAAACAAGACTTTTCTTGCTTGAGAGTAGCTGTAGGCGACCAATAAAAGTGCCAATGCCTGATAATTCACTCATGATCTGAGTCATAAAGGGAAAAATTAACATCAATCATGTTGATTCACTGCATTTGATATTAAATCTACATGCCATTAAAGAGCCACACTGACAAGGTTGAACAACATACAACGCCTCAAAATGTGCATCAGTATCACACTTTTCAATGAAAACACCAATTTTCTTGCAGCCTTGAATTTCAAAGTTGGCTTGACTTGACTTTATTAATCATTTAGCAATGATTAATTGATCACTTATAAGCCATTAATAAGAACTAATTTTGAGCTGGCAAGTTGTGACACAGTCCCGTCAGGCTGGTGTTCATCCTCTCTATGTAGCACTAATACAATATAAATGGTAACCCACTAATAAATGGTCATGGGTTTCTCATTTGAGCCATCAAGTCTGCAGGTATAAATGTTAATATGTTGTTAAAGCTCCCATAATATGCTCATTTTAGGTCCATACTCGTATTTTGGGCTTTTATACCAACAATAAATCTTTAATATTAAAAAAAACAACAACTCATACTGTCGGCCTGAATATACCTACATTCATCCTCCATTTTAGCGCTAATTGGTCGGTTGAAGTGATTTTGAGTGAAATGAACATGCAGGAAGAATCATAATAACTTTGGTGATCCCTTAACTTTTCATCTAGCTCTATCATCAGGTTAAACTTTATTATTTCTCCGATGTTTTTTATCATGATTAAAAACCTGCAAAACTAATGACAATTCCATCAGCCCCATCTGCGCTTTGTTAGTGTCAATTAGCCAATGCTAGCATGCTAATGAGCTTGTTAGCGCTGAATGATTAAACTACTGACATTGTCTTCACACTCAACTGCATTGTGTGTTTAGTGCTACTTAACAGACACTAACATAGTAATTAACTTATCATTGTCATTGTGAGCATGTTAGCTTCTCGACATTGACCTTTAGATCAAATTATTAAACTCCTAACATTCACTTCAGACTCAACTGTAAGTCTACATTGTGTTAAGTACTTATTTACAAATGTTAGCATGCTAATGAGCTTGTAAGCACTGTCATTGTAGCATGTTAGCTTGTTGGCATTGACATTTTGAACGAATTAAACCCATGACATTCACTTAAGACTCAACTGTAGGTCTACTTTGCGTTTTGTGCTCAGAAGCAAATGTTAGCATGCTAACAAACATTTCAGCTTTGTCATTGTGAGCATGTTAGCCTGTCAACATGGACCTTTCAACGAAATAATTAAACTTAAACTAGTAGCAAATGTTAGCATGAAAATGAGCTTGTTAGCCTTGTCATTGTGAGCATGTTAGCTTCTCGACATTGACCTTACCACTGAATGATTAAATTAATGACATTCACTTCAGACTCAACTGCATTTTGTGTTTAGTGCTAATTCACAAATGTTAGTATGCTAACGAGCTTTTTAGCTTTATCATTGTGAGCATGTTAACTTGCCAAAAGTTATTGTTTGACCAAAGTTGTAAACTCCTGACATTCACTTCAGACTCTACTACACTTTGTGTTTGGCGCTAATTAACAGATGTTAGCATGCTAAACTAAGATGGTGAACAGGCTGAACATTGTACCTGCTAAACATGTTAGCATCTTGACGTTAGCATTTAGCTCTAAGTAATGGCTGTGATAAACAGCCTGGCAGAGTGGCTAGCATGGCTTTTGACAATTTAGCCAGGTTTATTAGATTAATTTTTTACACATAGCATAATTTTTAGAAATATTTCTCTATCAGTACTTGCAGTTGCGACTTTGTAGGTGTTATGAATGTAAATAAAAAAATAATATGAAGTACTTTAATAAGCTGTAATTGAGGGTTGATGTCAGACTGGTAGCCAGACAGTATCTGTGTCCCCCCTGAGCGGAGCGGACAGGCGGAGGCGGGGCGCTAGGACCGTGAGGCAGGACGCTCCGGAGAGAATAAACACTTCTCTGCAGACAAGAGACTTTTATTTGTGGCTCCGTGTCTGAGCTGGGCAGGTTTCAGAGGAAGGGCTGACGGCGCCGGACATCCAGAGACACTCCGGCGCTTTATTGTACACGCTGTGAAAGAGCGAGCAAGATTTTCCCCCTGCAGACTGAGCCCGGAGAAACTACCTGCCTGTCACCGGAGAGGATGAGGGAAAACCTGGGCAATGATCCTGAGGGACTCGTCTGATGGGGAGGAAAACTTGACTGGGATGTAAACACGGACCATCGATCTCTAATCAGGAGGTAATGTATTAGACTTATTGATCTGATTGAGAATGCCTTTTCCCTGTCCTGTCCATACTGGGATGCTTAAAACGTCCAGTTTTAGACAGAAAACCACTGTTGCATGTGCACATCTTTTCATAGATAAGAACAAGACATTATACAGCCTGATGCAGCCAGATGTGAAGCCATTATTCAGGCCATATGCTAGAGTAAATAGGAGATGTCTTTATGAGGTTTTGGGTGTCTCCATACTGTTTCTTAGTCCCAAACATCCTTTCAACCATCCTCCCAGTTAATATTGAAAGGGAACTTGTATGACAGATGTCAAAGGGGAGCTGAACTCTTCTTGACTCTGCTGCATATGTTATGTCAGACAAGATTAGATCACATTTAGGTGCTGAACAGGGAGTCTTCTATAGGCTTCCGGCTTACTGGAGTGTTTTGGATACCTGACAGTGTTATTTGAGCAGACTTCTTGTATTGTCTTCGTTTATTTGCAACATAATAACTCTAAAATAAAATATATGCACTACTTTAAAGATGCACCATAATCTCCAAGCTCCAAGGCCATCCAGAAATCAACACTCTCCAATTACATGTTGTCACTTTTGCACAGAGATGTTCTTCTGGATCATGTCCCTGTGGTTTCCATCAGAATGAACCTCAGGAGGAGCTGCGGCTTCTGGTTTATAGCTTTAAAATGTTGTTTTAAGAGTCAAACAATATTTCACCACTGACACAGGCTCTGAAAACACAGCCTTACATTCCCAAATCACTTAGATTACATCTCTTTTACCACAGGGGTCATAAACGCATCACATTTATTGTTTTTAAGCTACAGGTTTATGTCACAGATCGCCACTTCTTCACCAGCCACTTTACCACTTCAGATCCTCAGTAACTGTCTGCCACGGCTGTCAAATATCCAACACGCCAACATGGAGTGAAGTCTGTACTTCCCCTGCTCCCCTGCTCCCCTGCCTCCTTTGTAGTGTTATATGAAAGAGTGTATAGGTGTGTGTGGACCGGCCCCACCCTGCTCTTTGTTAGGAATAATGCTCTGTTCTGCCGCCGTGCCTCAACTTGTTGCTTTTCACTTTTTTACACACCTGCTCTCTCCGTGCCATGAGTGCCTCCAGGTCCACAGCTTTCAGAGGGGATCAAGTGTCTCCTTGTTGCTGCTAATCTGCCCTGAGAGCCCCGCGTACACTGTGAAGTAGTTAATGTTTGATGGAAAACAACGTCTTTCCTCTGAGCTTTGGCAAATATTTGATAGGAGGGTTTTTGCTGTAACGTCTTGTTCAGGCGACCATAACTCAGAGTGGTCTGTGTAGTAGTTCATGTCTAGGAAACAAAACAACTCTTTGAAATGATGACTTAAGTAATCACACACTGCATTTCTTTTCCTTTTAGAGCCTTGACCACGCAGCTTTGTTCTGGCTTCTCAGTTATGTCTGTGGCCACTTTACTTCCACTTCAATTTAACTTTTCTTCCGCTGGAATTCGTCTGTGACTTTTGGACCAAACAGACATGAAAATGCTTGTTTGTTTCCATCAGGCTAAAATCCTATTTTCCTGTTAATCTATATTATAGGAACAATAGGGTCATTGTTGCCTCGCCACACCAGATGAAACTCAGGCGTGCGTTGCAACATTAGATTTTGCAAGCTGACCTCAGAAATCACTGCTGTGATTTACAATCAGCTGTGAGAGAGTCCAGATTTATGTGGGATCAGAGCTTGTGCTTTGTTATCTCGACAAACACGCAGGAATTCACGCTATGTCAGATAAGTTTGCGAGCTGTTTTTCTCACGTATGTGATTATTTCTGTCGTTGCAGTGCTTTTCATCACCATGACGCCACATGAGAGCTCCCTCCTGCTGACTCACCTGCTCCTGCTCCTGCTCCCTCTCACCCTGTCTCTTCTGCACCCTCACCCTCCTCCTGTCCATGTCCCCACGCTCGTCCCTCACACGCCGACACCTCTCCTGCGCTCCCGCTTCAGCGCTCAGACTCAGCTGGACTTCACCACTCACTGCAACTCCAGCTGCTTCCACAGAGAGCAGGAGGCCCAGAGGGAGCAGCTCACTGAGAAACTGGCCTTTGAGACGCTGTACTCCGACGGCACCCGCACTCTCACCACTGTGGACGTGGAGGACGATGAGGAGTTCGAAGGAGATCACTTCGCTCACCCTTCCCCGAGGAGAGGGCCCAGAGTGAAGCCCAGGCACAGACGCGTCAGGCGGCAGATCTACGGCGCAGACGGACGTTTTAACATCCAAGGTGACCACTTCCTGTTGGATTACCCTTTCTCCACAGCCGTGCGGATCTCCACCGGCTGCACCGGCGTTCTTGTGTCTCAACAACACGTCCTCACTGCTGCCCACTGTGTGCATGATGGGAAAGATTATGTCAAGGGGGCGCGAAAGCTCAGGGTGGGCTTCCTGATTCCTCCACCCAGTAACAGCACCAAATCCAGCCTCACTTCTTCTAAGAAGCCTCTGGTCCGCTGGGTGAGGGTGAAACGTACCCGTGTGCCAAAGGGCTGGATCCAGGGCCCTCAGGAGGTCAGCATGGACTTTGATTACGCCCTGCTGGAGCTGCGTTGGCCTCACCGACGTCCCTTCATGCGCCTCTCCGTGGCTCCCTCCTCTGATGACCTGGCAGGGAATCGCATCCACTTCTCTGGCTTCGACAGCGACCGATCCGGGGAGCTGGTGTACAGGTTTTGTCCTGTGGAAGAAGAGTCCAGCGACCTGATATACCAGCACTGTGACGCCCGACCTGGAGCCAGTGGCTCCGGCGTGTACGGAAGAGTGTGGGACAACAGTTTAGAGCGCTGGGAAAGGAAGGTCATCGGCATTTTCTCTGGACACCAGTGGCTGGAGATCGACGGGGAGAACCGGGATTACAATGTGGCCGTGCGCATCACTCCTCTGAAGTTCGCTCAGATCTGTTACTGGGTGCACGGCAACCGACTAGACTGTGTCCAGGACTGAGAAAGACAACAGGACAAGGAGGAGGTTTTGAACGTACAGCACGAAAATCACAAGAAAGCACAAAAAGACAGAGTGAAATATGTCATCTTCCCCAGGAAACAGGATTAAATCCAAAAATAACACCCTCAGCGACGCACCAGTAGAGCAGATCACTTACTGTCGGGTCCCCCTCGTCGAGTTATTTCTCCTCTGTGTTTAATTTGCTCCCTGTAACCTCTGGGCCTATTAAACAAATCTGCCTGTGAGATCATCACCACGGCATCTTTTAATATGTTTTAGCCCACAGTCAGATTAATAACACAGTCAGTGTTTCCACAGTATTAACATAAGCCACTTTTTATAAGAGGGGGAAAACACTCTCCCTGGTGTGTGCAGTGTGTCAGTAGCAGCAGATTATTTTCCTACCGTGGATGATGGAAACCTATTGACATTTCGTCTTCTCTCTCTTCTGACTTTGGGGAAATGGTTTAGTGTTTTTATAGCTCTTTAAGGATCATTTGGTTTAGACCACTGATCTGCATACCAGAGGTGTGGACTCGAGTCACATGACAAAGACTCGAGTCAGACTTGAGTCACAGATTTGATGACTTTACACTCGACTTGACAAAATCATAAAAAGACTTTAACTAGACGTAAACAATGACTCATGACTTTACTTGTACTTCAGCCTTTTGACTTAAAAATACTTGATCCCTGCCCCCAAAGATTAAAAAGTATATTATTTAAGAGTGCGCTCAGAATCAATTCATGTCCCTTAATTTCCTGTGTCAGCTAACGTTAATGGTGTTTGCTCCCAGCAAGTTGTTGGAGAGAAATAATATTACGTCACTTACCAGTTGGAAAAAATAATACTAAAGATAATTTCATTTAGGTACAAAAAAAAAAGAAAAACAAATTGCAGTATGCCGAACATGCAGGTTGATTACACAGAAGCATCAACTTCAACAAACTTGTTTTAAAGGAACAGTGTGTAGGATTTAGCTGCGTCCAGCAGTGAGGATTACAGATTACAGCTAAATGGTGAATGGACCTGCACTTGTATAGCACCTTTCTAGTATCCCACTCAAAGCACTTTTTACACTGCGAGTCACATTCACACACACATTCACACACACATTCACACGCTGGTGGCCGAGGCTACTACACAAGGTGCCACCTGTTACTCAGTCTTAAACACACACACCGGTGGAAGCATCATCGGGAGCAATTTGGGGTTCAGTGTCTTGCTCAAGAATACATCTACATGCAGACTGGAGGAGCCGGGGACGACCTGCTCTGCCTCTGAACCAGCTAGCTGAAATTTCTCCTATGTGTTAAACCTGAACTCCCTGTTAGGATTCCTTAAGTGTTTATTATCCAGGTGGTTTATACTGGGAGCTGACATATCCCCAGAGGTCTCTTTCTCTCACAGACCAGGTCATTAAAACCACTAAAAACACAGAACAAAGAAGTCTCACATCATAAATCATTGTCTCGGAGACGGGCTGCTAGCCCAGCACCTGCTAATATGTGCTCACCTTTCTTCTCTGACAACTTAAGATCCAGAATTTCAGGAGGTTTTTCCCTGCAGCAAATTATCCGCAGAGGTCTCTTCCTCTCCAAAACAAACACCCCTTGATTTAAACTGTGAAAAGCTGTGATTAAAGCTGTTTCACGTTAAAAATCTGTGAGTTTCTGATGCTGTTCGGCTTGTCCTGGATGGGCTGCTATGATGCCTGACGCAAAAATGCAAACGGCCCTAGAGCCGATGTTTGCTTTGTACGTTTTGGGCTACTGTAGACACATGTAGTGGTGCAATGAAAACACGATGACTCTTATTTTCAGGTGAATATAGGCTAAAGAAAACACACTTATTATATTATATCCCATTTCTGTCATTATGTCCTCCTAATTCCTGAACACTGGACCTTTAAAAAGTAAATACAAAATTTAAAAAGCATTCCTAATCTTTACGAATATATTATTATATGTTTTTAAAATGGCATCACATTTGGTGAAGAGCGCATTATGACTTGTTTAGGACTTGGACTTTGACTCAGGACTTGAGTGCAAAGACTTGAGACTTCCTTGTGACTTGGTCCCACCTCGGCTGCACACACACCTTCGTCATAGACACAATAGAAATCACTTTTTGGACACCACTGATGCGTCTTGTCGTTCCAGCAGACAGTTTGCTCTTCTCAGTGTGGACTGGAGAGACAGAGTGTTAATTTTATTTTTTGAAAAATGTCTGATATATTTTAATAAACAGAGATTTATAACAGTGCTCGTGTGTCAGTGGTCTTCACTGTCAGGAGTGGGGTGTGGGCGTCCTCGTGTGGTCAGAAGAGGTACTGCAGCAGCACTGGAGCCGAACAGCAGGGACGTAGTTTGATTTTAAATGAATTTACAAAGTGTCTGTACTGAATTTGTGATGTCTTAATTACCATCTTTTTCTGTTCTTTTTTTTAGCCAAAACCTACCACTGGACTTGGATTAACCTGACTCCCTACTATTTAACCTTCGTATTTACCTGCATACTTGACTAAGAAAGATGATTTGTGCAAAATTCAGTTTAAAAGTTATCTTCAAAGGGTATTAAGGCATTAAATAAAGTGTCTATTACTGTAGGCATCCTGATTTAGAGCTGAAATAACCACTTAGGTGATTTTCAGAAAATTAATCTGCAAAAATTTGTTATTTTTTAGGCAAAAATGACCAAAAAATGCACTTGTTCTAATTTATTAGGTGAAAATCCAAAAATTTTTGGTCTTTCATGACTGTACACTGAATAGTTAGATTTAAATTAAATGTACAGGCAAAATATAGATTTAACTGCCTCCCTATTACCTAACCTTCATATGTACCTGCATGAATAAGAAGGATGATTTGGGCAAAATTCAGTTTTAAATTTGGTTCAAAATTATCTTGAAAAAGTCTCAAAAGCCGTTAAATGTAAGTGATACCTGTGGACACCGTGATTGAGACCTGAATTAAATGGTTAGCCAACTGACAGAAAATTAATCTGCTAAAATAAGTTGTTTTTTTTTCGGGCAAAAGTGACAAAAAAAAATGCAGTTTTTCCAACCTGTTGTGTGAAAGTTGACCTTTTTTGTTTTCCATGACTGCACACTTAACAGTTAGTTGGACAAATTAAGTTAAGTGGTTCAATTTGGGTTTTAGGACATTAAATATAAACATTTAATGGACTTATAAATGTGTTTATTTTATAGATCAATCACTTTATTATAAAAAAGTGATTAATTGCAGCCTTAATTGAATTGGATGAACATATTTTATTGTGATCATTTGCACAGTCTTATTGTCATCCTTATTAGTGGACTTTACAATGGGCGCCATCCATAACCATAATACCATTATAGCCCCATCAGATTACTACTGAAATAATATGCCAACAGCTTGAGTGTTTGTTCTGTTAATGAAGTGTAAAAAGAGCAGAACAAGTCAGTAGTTTAGTGCTTTTTATTAGAGATAAGGAGACGATACAAAACATCCACCATTCAATATTCAGTCTAAACTCTGACCGCTGGTCTTTCATATACACATCGCTCCCCATCAGACCTTTATTACACCAAAGTTTTTAATTCGAGGAGATCCTGGTTTTAACACGTACAAGGAATGTTGTCTGTTAACTACATCAAATGCCATGGTTTCTGACCCAGAACTGGAAATAAAAAGGAATCACTCAAGTTTTGGAATTTGCATGTTCAAAAAGAAAACAAAAAAAACCCATATGGAATAACAAAACAAGAAAAAAAAAAAAAGAAAGAAAAATATATATATATTTAACCGCGTTCCCCCCCCAGAGAAGGTTTTGATACATGTTGTGAATTAGTTCATACTACAACTAGTCTCAACTACAAACACTTACAAAACTTAACTAAAAGTTTGGCAAAAAAAATGTAGTTGGAACGACTCGTCAGGATTCAATGTTTGGAAAACTAAGAGGCTGTCGTCTGTCCCTTTCTCTGCAATCGCTCAAATGGAACCGGAATAAAAGAACAAAACCCCGTCTTTAAACATGAACAATATGTGTTTTTAAGTTTTATCATCATCATAATCATCATCATCACCATCATCATCATCCTTCCTCAAGTTGTATCTTAATGTTTTTTCTTTTGTGTGTGTTTTGTTCATAATCTTTATGTTGCGTGAACTGGAATGACAGTCTGCATTTGTGGAATTTTATTTTTTTGTTTTTTTTAAACTGTCACTTGACCGCGAAACCCAACCGCAATATCCCACCCCAAGAGTCCCGCAAATGGTGCTGGTTTCTGCTTTTGCCCTTCTACAAACCACACTGGAATGAACAGCTAAACCCAACAGATGTGTCTGAAAGGCCTCGATCGAAGCCAGAGAGGAGGGGAGGGGGGGCAATATTTATATAGGGGATCCTTCCAGGCTGATTACTGACGAGCCGCCGAGCTTTTCTGCCAGGGTGTGTCGGTCTTTGAGGTCTTCCAAGCCGTTCACCTGCCACTCGTGCTTAATACCTGGAATAAGAATTCAAAAATGTGTTAAACATACGACAAAAGGTTATAAAATAGAGCGGGTGATGTAAAAAAAAAAAAAAAAGAATGGATAAAATCCTCTGTCATGACATTTACCTTCGAATTTTCTCTTGATAGCATCTTTTGAGCTGGCATAGATCATCTTGCTCTTCAGGGGGGCACTATCTGGAGCCCTGCGAGTGGGAGAGAAATACGATTATAGCCAAACATCATCTTAACGACGCTCGTAAAACCCTTTAATGTCTAATAACAGCGGCTCTCACCAGAAGATAAAGACCAGATCCTCCTTCTTTGTCTCTTTGGTCTCATAGGTGGCGTCGTACAGGGCGTAGCGGCAGTCATCTGCGGGCAGCATCTTCACAAAGTGCTGGTAAGGATCCTGGACGGTGGTTCCCAAGTCGCCCAGCAGGATCTCTTTGCCATCATCCAGAACAATGTTCTTGAGGTCCTTGCTCATGCAGAACAGAATGGCCTTCTTCCTCTTCCTCTTCTCTTCCTCGTTCGCCTGGGCCTTGCGCACCTTCATGTCGTTGAAGACGGCGATAACTTCGTCTGTGACTTTCACACCGGAGGCCTGAGGAGAGAGAGAGAGAAAGAGAGAGAGATCTGTTACCTCAGAGTTGAATGTGTTCACAGTTCAACATGGCAGCTGCTTTTACTACTTCTCAAAACTGATGATGCCACAGAAAAGGTAATTGTTTGACACACTACACAAAACTGTTTATAAATGCAGGTTTCACATAATACAAAGTAAATATGATTTAATTACATCACTTTTTAAAAACAGGTTCAAGAAGAAAGTCTATCACTAGAGTGTTAAATGGTCCTTTAATCACTTTGGATGTAAATATAAAATGTTTTAAATATAAATGGACACTAGCGCATTTAAGTTTCACATGGATGATCAATTAATATCTTAAGTCACTTCTGAAATAAAAAAAAAGCCAAACGTATGGGGGTGGGAATCACCACAGGCCACACAATACCACATTAACACAACACAGTATTATTGTGGTTTTAAATGTTTGTGACATGATGAGTATTGCGACATCTATTACAACATTTTCAACTGATGTTTCAGCTGCACATTAAGCCCCCAACTTAGTTAACATCTGTTTTATCCAACAGGATGGTTTTCAGTCTGTTCATCTCATTTAAAAACATCTTTATTGCAGCAAAATGTATCCAGTGGACTTAAAGCAACTGATTTTATTGCTGTAACAGGGCACCAAGTTTAATTTGTATTGCAATATTAATCATTTATAAAAAAAAAAAAAAAAGATTAGTAGTATAGTATTGATACAATTTTGCGACACAAAACTCCACAAACTTGCTGTTTGCAGTTTTGAAAATGTGAATATTTGCTGGTTTTCTCAGTCCTGTGATATTAAACTAAATATTCAGGTTTTGAAATGCTGCAGACAAAGCAAGCAGTTTGAACCTCCCAACTTTTGGTAAAACACTGAGTAAACAATCTAAAAAATGACCGACAGACTGATTGTTAATGAGAGCAACTGTTAGTTTTGGTCCTCAGTGATAGTTTCGCCCGAACGAGGCAACAGTTGCCATTGTGTTTATCAGGCCAGCAGTGATGACATCAGTACAGTAAATACGGGCATAAGGCTGAAGAAAGGCCTGCGAGGGCGGCATGTGACTATCACACACAGCAGGAATGCTCCTTACAAGGCTGACTGATAAAGAGGATTGAACTGCAAAGGTGTGGCCGTGACAAGCAGTTAGCCATGGCGGTGCAAGAGTTGAGACATGTTAATTCAATCAGTAAATTATCGACCTGTCAGCACAGTTAATCCAAAAAAACAACAGTGATGATTCAGCCTTTTGACTTCATTTATTATGTATAAGGTCAGACTGTGAGAATACTGGAGAACAGAAGTAAAATATGTGGCCAACACTGCCTGTCCAAAGTGCACTGAGACCATGAATACGAAATGCGTTCATCTAACAGGTGTGTCCAAGTTCCTGTGACTGTGACCAGTAGGTGTAAAACATTACATAAGTTCCCTCAGAGGGAGCAGCCATGTTTGTCTACCATGAAGATCACCATGTGGGTGAGGGTGTGGCCAGGAATTAAGCGTTTAAGCATAGGGTTCAGTCTCAAACAATGGGCCTTCTGTAGAAATATAAAATACAAGTCACATCGCAGAGTCACGGCTGCCCCATAACTCGGTCTATCAGGTCTTCTGACTCTGTTTAAGGACCTCGATCACAGGAAAACGCAGTCTCGGGAGAAGAAAACTGCTATCTAGCAGCAATGTGTCAGTGGAAAAAAAGACACAACAATGAAAAGGAAATAATGGGGCAGGAAAGACGGAAAGGGAACCCAACTGCAGAGCAGCGCAGACGGGCACTGGGTGTTTGCTCAGGGCGTTAAAAAAACCTGTGTGTGATAACAGTGAATTTCGGGGTAATAATTAACCAGAGCACCTTACTCACTTCCTCAATCTCATCAGTTGATAAAATAAAGATTGTACTTTGCTACAACTCCAAGGAACATGGAGAAAATATCCAAATCTGTCTTTACAATAACCTGCTGAGGTTTACAAATACTCTTTGCAAATATGACAGCTCATGACACACGCTGTTCTTCCTCTGTGGTGATGCTGAGAAATCATGATGATTTGCATGCCTCATTTTTCTACAAACGCGCATGATCTGCGAAGTCCTTAACATGTTTTCAGTTCCACTTCTTCCTTCCTGCCGCCTTGCTTTGACATAATTTCCCCTGATGTTGTTTATATTCTGTTTATTTCTCTGTTGTGGCAGCGAGCTAATATCACCATGGTGATCACTAAGCTCCAGCCTTATCTAATCTTAACCAGGGGTACTTTGCTTTACTCGAGTCAAGGTTCAAGTGACTCAATATAAATGTAGTCACAATCCAAGTCTTGAATTCCTTCACACACAGTACCAGTTAAGATTACAGGCCTGGTGTGAGCCGATTTCACTAGTAAACACAGGCCTGGTGGGTTTATACTGAAACTCTTGTTATAAAAAGCTGCAATGGGAAAGTGTGCATCGGGCACATTTGGCTGAAATCAGGCTGCTACCGGTGCAGACTCAGCAGTGAGAGGCAGCAGACAACATAGCTGATGTTAAATAAATATTCAATATGCATTACATCATAGATTATTATAATTTTATTTTTGCGTAACATAAAGAATAACTAATATCTGATGGCTGTGTGAATGAACAGAGGCATCCGTCAGTTATTCCCTCTTGGTATTGTATAGTAGTGTAATGGCGTGACGGGCGTGCAGTGTGTATAAAC
Source organism: Chaetodon striatus (assembly GCA_029783705.1). Lineage (NCBI taxonomy): Eukaryota > Metazoa > Chordata > Actinopteri > Chaetodontiformes > Chaetodontidae > Chaetodon > Chaetodon striatus. The sequence goes on from JAPZEB010000026.1 coordinate 19,400,837, forward strand.
GGCTCTACAAATTAGATGCGCAACTAAAAGAAGATGCGCAGTACCGACCATGAAGATGCACAGACAGCGGCCCGTTAGCTTCAGCTAGTGGATCCGACACTGCCGAAGTGCCGTTACATAATGCTCACAATTCCGTCAAATATTTACTACAACACAATAAATACATGGCGAAATTATCACGCGGATAATTGCCGTAAACTGAATCTAAACGCGGATCCGTTACAATACAGCACCAAACAAAATGGTCTTTGCACCAAATTCAGGGTGGGGCCATGAATGCAGCACACGCACGTGTGTGCACTAGCTTGCTATATAAGGCAAAGCTCTGCTCAAACCGACCGTTCGTTTGTCAATTCACACATTTAGTGTCACAGCGCGACTCGGCCATAAACCACCAAAATCACCCGTGTAGTATCACTGGGTGAACAGTGACCTGATTTGGGGCACGCAGACAACCAGCGTCTGAAAAAACAGTGAGCGCTGGAGCCGTGTACAGACAAAGAACAAGAAAATCACAGCTAGCGCCAGCCATAATGGGTGTCATTTTCTGCCTCTTGCTAACGCAGCTAGCTGAGCTAACAATACCGTTAGCTAGGTTAGCCCCGGGGCGCTGCTGCACCTGCCAGCGCTGCGCTGCGCTGCTATTAGGTGGAAGCCTCGACGAGCAGAGGTGAAATAACGGAAACATGATGCAGTGAAAAACACCGTGAACAGCGTCATGACAACGGTGGTCATGTTCACCAGGCGAGGCCCTCCCGGCTTTTGTCGGCGAAACACGGAAAGAAGAACGAAATGGCGCCAGTTGTTTGAGAGCAGCGGTCAGTTTTCCGGTATATGATCAAAATGTGGTAGAAAGCGCCGCCCGGCTGAATTATCTGGCTGAGATGAGAGTAAAATAAATCTTATCCACACTGTGTGGGAGCTTTGTTAGCTGACCAGCCTCTCCACCAGCAGCAGGGCTGACCGCTGCCTAGCCCCGGCGCTAGCACCAGCTCCTGCGGCACAGAACCGGCTCGCTACGTTTGATGCTAAAACCAATACCAACATCTATAAAATAAACAAATAAACACCACAACTAACTAAATGTAAACAATATCACCCTGTGAAGCCAGGCCGGGAACATAAAGAGTGATAAAGACGATGTTAAACCTACCATGGTTGTGGCTCTGAGTTGATCAGCGTCTGTGAGGAAATTGAATGAGCTGTGATGATGAATTGTCGGTCTCGCTCACACACTGGATACACAGCGTGAACGCGCCTATAAGCGCGCCCCTGGCCTGAGCAAAGTGCACGAGAGGGAGCGCGTGTCTCATCACCTTGATTGTCCGGCGGTTATATCCGCCGCTTCGTGTTTACTATTGACTCATGTGTTACCATCACCTGTGATGACACAAAGAGGGCCGCGGACCTTATTTTAATATTTATTAGCGTCAGTTTAAATTTTACACACAAATAAAACAGGTAATAAAACAAAAAAATATATTTTTAAAGGTATATTTTTGCGTATTATTGACTAGTTATTAAATGTGGCACAAAATGGCCGCTGTTTGAGGTGAAACAATAATTTTCTTCATACCTGTAGTATTTTTTATATTTACATCTTATTCCNNNNTAGTATTTTTTATATTTACATCTTATTCCCGCTGTTAATGTTTTTATACCCTTGAGCGATGGCGGCCTGCAATTGTGCTCAAATCAAACATATCAAATGGGCGGCGAAGAGCATTATGGGAATATGTGTTTTTTTTGTAAATTTGAATAAACCCACAAATCCGTTATAGTATTTAATATAAAATATATATTTTTATATATATATAATAAATGATCTAATAGTGCTCACTTAGATGTACAATTGAATTATAATTATGATTAAAAATGTTAAATCTTTTAATGCAGCTGTTACTTAATTGTTGTTTTGGATTGTAACCTCTTGAAAAAGGAGGAGAAGAAGAAGATACACCCTGTGGTTGTGTAGCCGTTAAGATGGCTGACAGTGTGATTGTAGTGAAAGAGACGTGAATACGTGCCGTTAATTATCGCACCAATGGCGTGAGGACAGATTAATAAGTGAAGCTATTGTGCTGCGGCCGTTTTAACCGACATTCAGCAGGCGGCCGGGCGCAAAGAGGTTTTCAGGATGGGAGGAAATTCTCCGCCATCCATCCCCTCGGTCTGCCCTCCCCTCTCCCCTCGGTCTCCCCTCCCCTCCGCGCGGGTTTTGTTGGACTCACTTCCAAATATGGAAGCGAACGGTGAGCGGCGGCGGCGTTCGGTGCACGCGCCTCGCTCACAGCACGAGGAGGGTCGGGCCGCGACGCTGATCACCATATAAGGAAACAAGGGACACGAAATTCGCTGTAGCAGATTTTTGTACACGGCATCGCGTCGGAGGGGAGAGAGAAAGAGACACACAGAGAGGGTCAGTGTGAGGATGAGGAGGCAGCGAGAGGCGGAAGATGAGCGGCGAGAGTGACACATGACACTCACACACACACTCACACACACATTACTGCCGAGAATGACAAGATATAAACGCAGTAACATGACAGCTGAGGTCACTTCGTACTGAGGCGCTGCTGCTGTTTTGTTGTGGGCCGTGCGGGTTGTAGTTTAGCGGCGCTGTGGTTGTAAACACAAAGCCTGTAAAATATGACCCACATTCATTATGCGGCCAAACAAGCTATAAAAACATTATTTTCTATCAAACACACATGAACATATGTGCAGCCAGTATTCTCAGCAGCCTCTGCATTCACTAAATAGTTTCCATGTGACAGAACATAAGATGCTCTGGTATTTAAAAGCTTATTTTACACCATATTTTAGTTTATCGTTTATTTATTTGTAGCATTGTATCCATCTTCTATAAAAATATATTTTTATCGTATTTTCCGTCCATCCATCCATTTTTATTCGCATTTTCGGGGCCGTGTCGCAGCAGCAGCAGGCCAAGCAAAGCACCCCAGACGTCCCTCTCCCCAGCAACGCTTCCCAGCTCCTCCTGGGGGACCCCAAAGTGTTCCCAGGCCAGATGAGATACGTAATCCCTCTAATTTGTTCTGACGTCTGTCCTGAAGTCTAACCAGATGCCTGAACCACCTCAACTGACCCCTTTTGATGGGAAGGAGCAGCGGCTCTACTCAGAGCTCCCTCCTTGTATGTG
>JAPZEB010000026.1:19427213-19438227 GCA_029783705.1 Chaetodon striatus
CTGACACACACACACGTTGTTTTTGGGCCAAATTTTTCATTTGCTTTATTTTTCATTATGTGGAGATAAAAACAATAAATTTCAAGGAAACTCTTGTGAAAGTCCTGATTTAGGATCTATTTTTCTACTTGATGAAAGAGAAAACAAAGAGAGAAGTACACATAAATGAAGACAGATTACTGGAAGGGGAACAAAGTTAAAATTTCAAAAGGTTCATGGCATCGGTGCAGCCTTATTTATTCACTGTGTCCATGGAAACAATGATGAACGATGAACTTTTCTGATAACTACATCATAACCCAAAAAAAGAAACAAGCTTAATACTTCATAATTGGTTATTTGCGATGCAATTTAAAAATATTGCTGCATTTTCTTTCAAACTAATTTGGTCACAGATGTCCAGATTTGGTTCAGCTGCCCTATGTCACACTTGGTGCGGAGCTGTTGTGCAGGCTGTAACGTACAGGCGTAGAGGCAGCTCTGCGTGGGAGTGTGTGTGTTCAGTCGCACGCCGTACTTCTTGCTTTGCCTTCTACGAAATCAAGTTCACTCTGGCCTGCACTCTCCCACGCATTGGTAAACATTTTGGCTCTCATTTGGGCTGCCTGCTCCTAATGCCATGAGAAACCCTGTGTGCTTGTGTGGTCAATTTATATTTTAAAAATTCAGAAGTTTAAATACTAGAAAACAGACAAGACAAGACAAAGTCTGAAAACACAAATATTTTTCCACACTCTTATCTTTTCTTCCATAGTTATCCACATCTGGAAATGACTAAAATCAAATTCCAAACTTTCCCATATTGCGTAGGAACCCTGTAAGATCTGTGGGAAAATGCATCAACACTCTTTAGTGTGGCTTTTTGCAAGCCTGGTCTTGTAAAGAGAGTTTGCACTCTGTGTGGATCGTGCATTATCAGGGCACAGAATGTTTTCAGTGGTGACTTAATTTACAATCAAAATAAGTTAAAGTGCGTGAGAAATATCTGAGCTCAGTGTGCATTTATATCCGCACTGGCAATCACAGCAGTATGATGTTCAATGGTAAAGCTGGAGTAGTGATTAGGTGGCTGATTATCTTGTTTGTATGGTTTCAGTGTGATAAGTGGGTGAAAATATGATACCAGGGAAAATTATCAAGCACTTATGCACGCTATTAAATGTTTTGTCCCGTACGTTGATGTAGGACAAAGTCTGACGGAATGAATGGCTCTGATTACCTGATGTGTGTACGGGAACATGAGGATCATAAGTTTCTTCAATACATATCTGGTGTCGACTGCAAAGAAGTATTTCAGCTTGTTCACAGACATGAATCTGCTGATCTGAAAGGCAAAGGAAGTGCAAACATGAATTTAGCAGACGAGCAGTGACAGTCTGCCAAACTAAATAAACACAGTTGAGTCATAGTCATCTGTATAGAAAGCTGCGGCTGCCCTCAGGATTGTGCATCAGTTTGACACCCAGTCTATGTGCTTTGAATCACCTGCGTGTCAAAGTTGCAAATCCAGTAGAACGACATTAGTTTTATTTATGTGCCATCCACAGGTCATACATTTGTTTATATATTCTACCTTTTTCCTGGGTGAGGAAGTTCATTGACAGTTATTGCATATTAGAAAACAGGCAACAAAATGGTCTTCAATGACACTGTCTGGAGATTAAAGTTTGTTTTGTGAAAAGGCTCTGGGTGTGACTATATCAGGCAAAGAAGCAGTGAAAAGCAGAAAGTATTGCACTGCTCCAGAAGTGTAACCATGTCTATGAAAGAACCCCTCTGTGTGTGGTTGTCTGTGCTGAAAAACTTCAAATTATTAATTCGTTTAGAGTCACTTTTTGGGACAAAAACTAAATAAAATGGTACAAAAATATCAAAACTCAAAATTCTGTAAAGATTGTTCAGTGTGTGCTTAGGGGGCATTTAAAACTATAATCACTGCTTCTCCACTTGTGCTTGCATCACCCAAGATTTTTTTGCAGCATGAGCAAAATCAAGCCAATTGCCCAATCCAGGCCCCGACCTTACTTATAGGTTACCAAGTAAACACCCCACTCCCTCCATTCAAACACCCACAGCACCATATATCGTGTCTAAATAAAACCAATCAATATCCTGCTTTGTCTCACCTCTTTGTTTACCATATCCTTTCCTTGGTTGGCTAATGAGGAGCCGTACATCATTGCAGCGTTGGCCATTGGATCGGCAAACAGGTTGTTCGACCCAGCAGCTGCGTGCACGTCATGTGAGGGTCCTGCCATATTGTACCCAGGAGTGTAGTATCCTTGATTGTTCATTGCTGGTGCTGCAGAGCTGGTGTCTTCAAACAGGACAGAGTCTGCAGCGGGGGGAGCTGCACGAGCTCTCGGTTTAGCTTTGGAGAGATGGACACAATAGAGTAAATGAAAGGCATCTGAATTCAGACTTATCCACAATATCATATTAACATACAGAGAAGGAAAAGATCACTTCCTGTCTGAGGTTACAAAAAGCAACATCTGAAAAATAAAAAGGAAAAATGGACTGTACATGACCGACTGTAGAAGCCTTAAACTGACTTGTCTCCCAGTAATTTAATTTATTCTGGTGGCGTCTTCAGCCCGTTGACATGAAGTCAGACATAAATAATACTCTTATAGTTTAATGCATAGGAACAAAGGAGATATGTGGACTCATGAGACTGATTCTCATCATGACCTCTCCTCTGATCAAAGACATTGGGACTCTGTTCTCTCATTATTTACAAGAAGATGTTTAGCAGCTATGTGAGATTTGTTTGTTCACTTGATTTTTGTTCTCTTTGTTTTAAAAGTATGTTCAAAAATCAATAAAGATAAAGTAACAAAAAAAAAACATACAGTGAAATCCACCCAAATGTTATGAAATATATCAAGTCTTTCACCTAAGCAGGAGAGAAACAATGCTCTGTGATGACCAAGATAACATGAGGAGCTTTGTAATTAAATTTCCTGTCAATACAGTTACTCCAAAATGACCTTAATGTGCCCACATCTGTTGTTAAAATAACCACCAGTAAGGTTTACACTTAGTTGCCAGTTTATTAGGTACTGTAAGCTAAAACTAAAGCAGTATAATCAAAATATATGCAGCTCTTTAATAGACCCCACCTTTAGGAATTATTTAAAGTCTTGATTTAAAATGTGCTGGTTTGACTTCATAGATATTTTGGTGTCTGTAGCTGGTGGTGCTGTTGAACTGTTTTGTATTATACTGCACTGGTGCTACTGTTTTGTCAATCCTCATGCAGGTAAGATTTATTAAAGTACTTGTAAATTAAACTCTATTAATTTCTGTTAGGTGTGCCTAATAAATGGGATCATTTAATGTATATCATCAGTCATGTGACAGCACTACTTGACCGGTGTGTGCCTTCCTCCAGTAAGAAAACAGGAAGTAGAAACTATGGACGGATATTTTGCAAAAATTTACAAAAAATTCAACTGATGGTGACACGGTGATTAATATTTCCACTTACTTGCTCGGTATCCTTGATGTGGCAAGTCCATAGTGACGTTTGCTGACGTTAGCTTAAATAAAACAATGACACGTTAGCAACATTTTAGCTCATTTAACACTTAGTTAACGTTAAACGAGTTCATCCTTAGTTTGCTAGCTTAACAGAGCACTGTGATGCTACACCACGGCTTACATCGTTAGCATTAAACTACCTGAGATCAATCAAAGGCCATCTTGCACTACCTTGATGCTAACAGCTGCTAGCTAACCTACGTATAAACTTATTTAACGGTAACCACTAATGCTAACAGTTAATGCTAGCTAACTTACCTAGCCGGGCGAGCTAACTTAATAACATCATATTTTCAAGTAACACTCGGCGGAAACGCACAGAAGATGAACACATATCTAAGAGTAGCATTTTAAATGCTAACACAGCTTGTCTGTTAGATAATATTACGAGTATGAAGTAAATATCGAGCACGGGAGCACTTACCTACACAGCTAACGTTGTTAGCTAGCTACGTGGCTACCAGACTGTTCGGGCTGATCCCACCCATCCACTGCGGTTGGCTGACTTCAGTGTGCCTGCGTGGCAGAAAACAGTGTAAGTACAAACCGACAAAGTGCACTGTTGTACCATTACACACAGCTAAGAGGTAACCTTAGTGCTAGTACTGCACTTACATGTGTAAACCGTACTCTCCCTGCTATGTCCAACCCATGCTTAGCTGCTTGAGGGGATATCAGGGTGGGATGCAGGTCAACTTTGGGAGCCATGAACTTAAAGCACCTCTGAGCAGGAGACGACTCTTTAACAGTGAACAGTGCCACAGATAAGACACCATTTCCCTCATTTTATCCCAATAACACCACCTACAACATTGTTATGCTCATTGCAGGTTAATGCATCAAGTCAAAATTGATCTAAAAAAGTGATTAAAAAGCAATCAAGTACACATGCTAAAGTACTCTACATAAATCCAGTTTGAGGTACTTGTATTTTGTATTTTCATTTAGTGCATCTTCATACTTAAACTTTAGTACATTTTAGGAAGACATACTTTGATCTGCTCCTTTGATTCAATCTGTAAAGCTTTTGCAAATATGATGACTTCATAAAACTTTGCATAAAACTACTAAACAGTAGTCTATATAATGCTGTTAAAATTAAATCCATCTGGATCAGCTGCAATTCTTCACTTTGCTACTTAAGAGCATTTATGACATTTATGTGTTATACTTCAATTTTTCAATTCAGTTTTATTTATAAAGCACAATATCACAAATCACAATTTGCCTCAGAGGGCTTTACAGCATATGACATCCCTCTGGACCCTCACAGCAGATAAAGAAAAACTATAACAACTCCCCAAAAAACCCTTTAATGGGAAAAAATTGTAGAAATCTCAGAAATCATAATGATCTGTACTTTTACCACCTCTACTATGATGGACTCTGCTTCAGGATTAATACTTTTACTTCTATTGCCTGTACATTTTACAGCTTATTAATACATTTTTTTAAATGAATGCCAAATTGACAGTAATCTATGGATTTAATTATTTAATTTTATATTTCCCACAATATTTGCATTATTTGGGATGATAGTAATTTAATAAAAGTCCAAATTCTTTCAGCTGAAGTCATCATTAACTGATATTATTACTTGTAGACTTGATTTGCATACAGTATGTGAACATTACCTCAGCAGACCATGACTGTACAATCAGAGCTGTGGTTGTAGGGCGGTTTTGTACCATATTCAAAACTGTACAAGTAAGATCACTAAGATAATCTTAAGCAAGAATTGACAAGGCGTGAATTGCAACACCCACTTAACCATATCAATTTAATTGTGTGTGGCATGAGGATGCTGTTGTGCTCTGTCAAGCACGTGTGTGTGGGTGGGAGTGTGGGTGGGTGTGTGGGTGTGTGGGTGTGGAGAAGCATTTTAGGGTGAGTAAATGGTAAAGGAATCTAACTGCCTCCTTCCCCTTTTGAAAATTGTTAACTTTAGTAGAGACAATGAGAGGTAAAACAGAAAACAACTTACTCACATCCTCTCATGTGGATATGCGTAAACTTAAAAACAAACATTTTCTTTATTCACCAAAAAATGGGTGTGTCTGAGGAGCAGACATGTCGTAATCAAATAAAATGTAAAACTAACAGCTGGTGGATGAATGACAGCACAATCGGGGGGGAAAAGGTAACTGACATGTTGAGACATGTCACAATTAAGAGACAGAGTGAGCGTGGCATCACTGCATTCCTGAAGCCTGAATCATCTGAGCTCACCTTTACCCCATATTCCTTTCATATGATACCACCAACCATCCTGCATGTGTGTCCTCATTATCACAGGGTGTAATATTGTTGAAATTTGAAATATGAGACTTGGCAGTGAAATGGGCCAATGAGCCAACAGGTGTCTTTGTAAATGTCACGCTCTTGGCAGTTTTTGTTCATTGTCTCTACTCTCATTCATAAGTTATGAAGGGACGGACGTCAGCAGCTCGATGTCTTAATTTCTGTATCATTAAGGATAATTAATTTGCACAATTTTCTTTCTTTCCTCCCAAAATTACATAGAAGCTGTCTTTGCAATTAACTTTAGTGACTCTTTTTTTTAAAACAAAATTGCCAATGTGCTCCCAGGAGAAGAATTAGCAGTAATGTGAGACACTGGTGCAACAGTCAGCAGCTAGCAGAAATCAGCCTTTGCCGGGAACTCTGTCCTCTGGGACTGCAAGGTCAGCAGCTGTTGTGACAGACTAAGCGTACTGAATCTACAGCGTGCAGTTTTTGAATCTTTAATAGGTGCTATATTGTGCTGGCGAGTAAAAAACGGTCGTTGGAACGGATGGTGATATAATTGAGCAGCTTTGTGGCGATGCACTGACTCATCTCCACAGGCATGCGTGCACACTGATGTGGTTTGTGAAGTGAGAGTGACTGCCAACAACCTCAAGGCAATCAGGCACATGCACCCATCTTTACCCACACTTTGTAATCTATTTCATAAGCAATCCTGTATATACAACCTTGAGATTCATTCAGATGTAAGATTAGTTTAGAGCAGTGGTGGTAAAGTAGGCTTCTTTGTCCTCCTGCTGTTTATCTGATGATAAGAGAAGAAACTATTATCAGACCTGACAGCTGTAAACATACTTTTTGGGAGAAGGCGTTCATTTAGTAGTAAACTTTTAATTTATTTATATTTTACTGAATACAAATGTTTTCATCTGTTCAAGATGTACATATGGGACTGCTGATGAAAACTAGCCTATCGGCTAACTTGGGTGCATTTACATTTGTTTTAATGTTGATTTATGTACATTGTACCTTCTTGAGTAAAAAATAAAATCAACTTGACAAGTTTTGAAATTACAAGTTACCTTGAAATTAAGCAGATGTGTTACTTAATGATAACAGATTAACTGATTTCATTTAACCCCTGTATAATGGTTTATAGTGTAAATATAAAGCCATTAAATTAACTTTAAATTAGGTTTTACTAAGTAGCACACGTATATAAACCCATACAAATGTTTTAAACTCTCCATAAGCTTTGGAAATGGAAAAGCGGTGTGTCTGTTTGCACCAGTAAAGAGAAGACTAATCTCCCCTTGCTTTGTAATTTCATAAAGTTAAATTTTCAACAGCAATAAACTTTTTAAAAGTATTCAAAGGTGATCCCTTTCCTCTTTGCCTGATGAAAATCTAACCATCATATCAAACAGTGTCCTCATAAATACAACAAGTATTTAAATGATTGTAAAGTACAATTTAAATAACCATTCTGTTTTTATTTTCGTAATGTATTAATTTCGCCTATTTAATTTTGCTTAAGTAGGTTTTCACTTTACATACTTCCCCTTAGCGTAAATAAAAATGTCATGTAAGTGAAAGTACTTCCACGGGAGTGGAAAACTGGAGTAGTAGCTCAACCACTGTAACTGTGGTGGTTTCTGTCTGAGGAATCCCGTGTGCTACTCTCAGGAGGAAACTCTCACCATATATGGTCAATGACGTCACGGCACGTGGTTTGATTCGTGAGAGGTTCCAGACAGCACTATTTCCCGTAACTTCGGAGGGGCGTGGTGATCCTATAGTGCCGCTTTAAGACTTTACAACCTCACAATCATTCCCAGACGTTGGCTCCTAGATGTATGACTAAGGACGAGGGGATGTACTAAAACTCGTTTTCGGAAGTTTTAAGGCGATTTGAAAAAAATCGAGGCGACATTTCCTTCCTTGTTCCCCCGTGAAGACTTACCCGGTTGGACTCTACCGACTTACCGCAATAAGGTGGGCTTGCCCTGAGTTTGAATTGACACACCAGAATCAAAGTACTTTCGTGAGAGCCGAAGGCTTTATTGCTCCAGCTGGTTCCGATTTTCATTTTAGTTAAATAGAAAGGATGTATCGAAACTTTGGGAGTCAAGGCAGTCAAGGAAGAGGCAACCCGGACTACACAGGCAGCGTCTCTGGGTCAAACACCCTGGGAAACACCAGCACTTCCACCACACAGCAGGAGCAGGTAGGTGTACTGAAACTAAACTATGATAGAGGTTACCACAGACTGCTGAGGGTTAAATCTGTAAAATAGACTTTAAACTAAACTGTGAGAAGAAAGTTTTAAAAAGTTGTAAATTTAAAATGACAATAGAGTAAATCTATATTGTTATTGTTGCACTATATGTCATTTATGTGTAGTTATACAAGTTATTATGGTGTATGTGTGTGTAATAAGTCAACTCAATGTATATTAACTATTATGATCATCTTCATCATTACTTATGTTTTACTTTTTTAGACTTTATTCTCATTTAGACTTAAGAAACAATGTGTTATAATATTAATCACACATTGGATTCTGTCACAATACTTTCAATCACTTTATCCACATTTTTCTTTTTACTTTTTTTTTTCTCCAGAAGTTTACAATGGCTGGCAGCAGTCAGTTCGTACCAAGCCTCAATGCCATCACGACCAACCAGGACCTCCAGTGGCTGGTCCAGCCCTCCCTCATGCACCCACCAGGCCCCTCACGATCCCCAGTACCTCCCTACCCAACCCTCTCAGGGGCACGGCCGCTGGGTCCACCACCCTCCCATTCCCATCTTCTCAGGCCAGGGGTCATAAGGGCAGCTGCAAACGCCACCGGGTCAACAAGGCGCAGGAACGATGAACATGTAAGAAAGTAGTCCTTAAATAACAGAAAGTTTATACACATAAATGTGCTGATAAATAGACACTGGTAGTTGTGGATTTGTGTTTCTGTTGTTTGAAAAGTGAGCTGTCAACCTGAGGGAACATAAAAGGAGCTCTCTTGGGAGTCGTATATTCCCTAGAGGCGATGCAGATAGCAAGGTGTGGACAGCAGCTCAATCATTTCTGTGTAACCAATGTGTAATATCCTGTAACTCTCTGTGTGTCATATCCTTTAGACTTACACATCAGATGAATCCCTTTAGCTTAAGGATAAGATTAGATCATGTAGAGGTGTTATTTAACCTATTATTCAAATAAGGGTAAAAAAAGGAAAATTTGGCAAACACACACTGTTTATGTCCTCTGATGCTGTTTACTTTGAGTCGATGTTGACTCAGTGAAATTATCACCTGTGACACACCGTTCGCAAAGATCTGCTTTTTGTTAGCAGAGCAATGTCAGAACAAGAAATCACACAAAGATGTTGAACAGACGCAGCTCAACACAACTTTAACCCCAGGAACCATTATCATGTTCGTCACCACCACAGTGTCGTTTTTTTGGTTTCATCAGGCACATGTTGGCACACATCCCCGTCACAGTTTTGTTCTTGGAGTTGTTATTTCGTGGTACAGGAAGTCGACTGTCATGTGACTCACAGGGGCAAGTCATGTTGTGTGACTCACACCTGAGTCATCGCTGGGGTCTGAGAGTGACTCATCACACCAGAAAGGGCGGGAAATATTGGATCAACGGCAATTATTCAGTAGGGCGCTGGATTAAGTCAGAGTTAGGGTGTTACAAAGGCACACAAAGCTCAGACATTTCAAAATCATTCAGCCGCCATGACTGTGATGACTCACTGCACACACATGGTGGTAGTGTTTCTCCTGTGTCATGTAGTCCATGGAGGACTCCCAACATGTCTCCCTGTACATTTGATATGTGGAGTTTTTTGCCCAAACAAGTTTTCACAGTCCAACTTCAGACACTCAGAGTTTGACTCACTGTGTCAGGTTAACCTATTTAATGTATTTTAATCCTTTTTCTTTTCTTTTTCATCAGTTATCCCAGGAGGAGTTGGAGAGACGAAGAATAAGAAGGGAGCGGAATAAACTAGCTGCAGCAAAATGCCGCAACCGCCGCCGGGAGCTGACAGACACACTGCAAAATGTAAGTAAAGACTGTGCAAATATCAGAACATTAAAGCTGTAGTTGGTAACTTTTATAAAATATAACTTTTGTCATATTTGCTGAAACTGTTGCCATACTCACGCAGCGCTAAATGAGACAGACAAAGAGTGAATAAAATTACACTCCCCCGCCAAGTGTATTGCTTCATAGTGCTTCTAATGGCCTCACCTTACGTGAACGAAAACAATTAATCAGAGCGGAGGAGTCTCTGACGCAGCTGTCAATCACTGCTTGTGAACTGCGGTCAAACTGTCAAAACTAAGCAGCACTAATCAAATATGAATTAAGATTCTGTTACGTCATTGTCTATTTGTCACCTCAGAACATATTTCAGTGAACTGTTCAGCTGTAAAATGAGAAAGTTGGTCCGAATGGTGGACAGTGCTACGCTTGCTGTATCCAACATGGCAGCCAGGTCACAAAATCTCTCATTGTAACTCAACTCAACTCAACTTTATTTATATAGCACCTTTCATAAAACATGCAGCCCAAAGCGCCTCACATGTCAAAGTTGGAATGACACAAAACTCCATAGAATAAAAAGAGAGTAAATAAATAAATAAAATAGAACAGGAGAAATAAAAGTCGGTAAAAACCAATGGTTAACATTTTTTTTACAGCTACACAGTACACTAAAAAATGTTTCTGAGAACATTTGAGGCGAGCAACAGGCAATTCAGTAACACAGTCTTGATTTATATTTGATCAGCGCTGCCTAAGTTGGCAGTTTGACCACAGTTCATGAACAGTGATTGACAGTTGTGTTAGAGACTCCTTGGCTCTGATTGGTTGATTTCAGTGCGGTGTGATAGATCCTAGCAAATGCCATAAGAAGAAGAGGGACATGATTTATTTTTTCTCAGATTATCTGTCACACGTTGTCCTCTCCAAATGTAAAGTCTCGGGGCTGCTGTGAAACTGCACATACTAAGGGCAACAAAAAGTTTGTCTTGGCTGTGTCTTTACAACGGACAACCAAGAACAGACGGCGCAGGAGATACTCGCACACCAAAGCAACTGGTCTGGACAGCCACAAAAAGGTTCACAGGCTGAGACTGATGCAAAAAGATGTCAATTTATTTAGAACATCCATCCACAAAAAGAAGAGTGCTTAAAGTGCAGAAAA
>JAPZEB010000026.1:19481253-19492803 GCA_029783705.1 Chaetodon striatus
TCTGTCTACATATGGTAACTTCTGGCTCCAAAAACCCAAGACAGTGGCAGCAAAACTGCCAAACTCAAGGCCTCAAAACGGGAGCCCACAAACCAATGGGTGACATCATGGTGGCGACATCCACTATTTTTATACAGTCTATGGTCCTGACCTAAAATACATCTAGGCTGCCTTTAAACTGTACTTTCGGGGTGCAAAGTAGGTCAGTGGGTACAGTGACCACCCCATGTGGAAAGGCAGCGTCCTTGCTGCAGCAGCTGTCGGCTCGATTCCAGCCTAAGGACCCCCTTCACACCTCAAACTGTCCTGTCACTAAAGGCAAAAAGCCCAAAAAATAATCTTTAAATTGTACTTTCACCCAATCAAGGAGCAGATGCTCGACGGTGTGAGCGGGTCTTACGTTATGGCCCACTTGACCAACCTGGCAGCTTCACCTGAAAGACACGGCCTGCTCAGCTATCCAACCACCATCTCTGTTTGTCTGGTTCCCTAAATCTGTATTACAAAACAAAACAATTTCAATGTGGAGTCGTGTGTGAGGGTGCAGCAGGCAAGTCGACAGGGTAACTGGTGTTTGGCTGAGTTCAGCCCACGACGCAGAGAAGGCTCGACTGTGTGTTCCAGCGTATCAGAACCACCCCCCTCTTCACCTGCACCCACACACACAGCACAGCCCTCTGTAACGAAATGTATGCGCTTCTTTCTTTAACATCATCGTGATTTCTGTCTTTACAAACGTTTCTGTCCAGTCCTGAAACACAGCCACGTTAGTAAACTATAAAGAAAGATCACTGCCTCATTTAGATTTCTCTCCTCTTCACTGATAACCTAAAAATGTTTCATTTCAGCAGCAGGACGAGGCAGATTAAAACGTCCTAACGTCCTTAAATTGGAGAGGAAAGGCAAAATGGCTGCAGTTTAAATGAGACAGGACTGAGGCTCTGCAGCCTTCTGTTCTATTTTTACTGTCACAGCACTTCACTTGTGTGTTAACTGATTCTCCTGACCCACAAAAAAAAAAACCTAAGGAAAAAGAGAGAGAGGGAGAAAAAGAGAGAGGGGAAAGCCCTTATTTCACAGTCCACTGCTGTTTGCTCCGCCCAGTCCTACACACAAACACACACAAACACACCACACACACCTCCCATCTGTCCTCACTGGGGGGTGATGACTCACACACACAGCCCTGTTTTATGTAATCGGAGCAGACAGCATTCAGCCACCAGGGGGCAGCAGGCCACACAGATCTCCTCTCACAGCAGCAGTCCAGGAATAGCAACAACCTGAGGAGAGAGTGTTGGTTTTATAACCTAATTGACTAGTGAGCCTACATTTTCTCCAGTTTTCCATGAACTCATACACCTGTGGGAGGAAAAAGTGAAGGCAACTTTGTCTACTTTTCACAAATTATGTACCACACAGCGACTACGGCAGCGTACAAATACTTTCCAAGCTCTGAAATATGTTGTAGCGCAGACTTTTTCTTGCATAACCTGGCATCTTGTGATGATGCAGAACAAAGATGACAGAGCCTGGCGATGGTGTTAAAGAGTGCAGTAGGGTAGGAGGTGTGCGTGTGTGTGTTCACATTAGGGGAGAGAAGTGGTACAAGTCCCCTGGCATTTCCTGTTGGCATTCAGACAGAAAAGAAAACCTGACTAAAACACGATGACACTGTTACGGATGTAATACTGAACAAGCCTACTCGGCACAGACCCAGGGGCTCGATGGGTCAGGGGGCCACGAAGAGACGCAAACCAAACAGGAAGAGACGCAAAACAACCACAAAGGGGCGCAAACCAAACACGATGGGACAGAAAACAACTGTAAAGAGACATGGAACAACCATAAAGAGACCTAACAATGACAACAAAGAGACACTGAATGACCCCAGAGAGAAGCACAAAACACTGAAAATGTCCACAGACACTCAAAACAACCACAAAGAAACACCGAATGCCCACAAAATGAATTCAAAGAGACATAAAAAGACCACAAAGACTTGCAAAATGACCAGAAAATGATCACAAAGAGATCCAAAATGACTACAAAGACACTCAAAATGACTACAAAGACACTCATAATGACCACAAAGACACTCATAATGACCACAAAAGGACCAAAAATGACCACAAAGAAATACAAAATGACCACAAGGAGATGCAAAATGGCTACAGAGATGCAAAATGGCCAGAAAATGACCACAAAGAGACCCAAAACGACTACAAAGACACTCATAATGACCACAAAGACACAAAATGACCAAAAGGAAACCAAAAAAAAGAACACAAAGAGATGCAAAATGACCACAAAGGGACGCAAAACAACCACACAGAACAAAAATGACCACAAAGACACCAAAATTGATGACAAAGAAACTGGAAATGACCACAAGTAGACTCATAATGGCCAATATATACACAAAATAACTTGACGCAGAACTACTAAACACACATGTAAGACAACCAGAAAGGGACACACAACATTTGTGGTCAGTTTGTTTATGTTTCAGTCTGAGTGTCTTACTAGTATAGGAGGGGTGGGGGGCCTTTTACATGTCTGTGCCCAGGCACCCGCTGTCTTATAATCCGTCCATGGACACTGTATTAAAGACAGTGGACACAGAGGAGCATTTAAGCATTTAAAATGGGTGCATTTGTGCTGTAGGTCTGTGTCTGTGTTTATGTGATTGTTTGTGTCTCCGTGTTTGTGTGTTTTCGTGTGCGTGTGTGGGTGTTTACATAGGAGAGCATGTGTTTGAGTGTGGCATTGCCCACACAGACGAGTAGGAGGAGTGTTTGGGGTGGCAGAGGGGAGTGCTGGAGCGCCTGGGCCTCATTTTTTATTTGGCACCTATGCGGGAGTATGAGCTCATTTCTGGGCAAGCCGTGCCCTGTAGGCCGCAGTGGGGAACGGCGTGGGACCGGAAGGAGAGAAACGAAGGCCCATGCGGGGCCAGAGTGCACCAAACACTCCAGTCTGATGACACAAACATGGCGGACAGCAAAGACACCTTTCCATGTTATATAAATCTGTTTTGTCCCTCAGTTTGAGACATGCTGCCATGACAGAGAAGCAATCTGTTCCCCAGGTTTTCCGCTTTGATCTTCTCCTATTGCATTACAAAAAGCTCTCGAAGCCTCCCCCCTCCACTACACTACAATGCAGGTATTATATTTATGAATGAAAGAGCGAGGTGGAGTGTCATTTCCCTCCACCCACAGCCCCGGAGCACTGAGATTAGTTCATTAACGAAAGAGCGGGCAGTGGAATCTGTAGGACATCAAAAACAGGCTGCACAATACAAAGAGGGCCGGGTGATTAGGGAGTGTAAATTAGTGAGGGCATGAGGCAGGAAATGGCTCGCTCTTCTGGATATTTGCATACAGTATATTAAACAGATATATGGAGAGAGGGTGATCAGAGGGGGAGGACAATTACACAACACTACATAAACAATCACACCAGGGACTAATCTGAAAAACAAGATACTACTGGCTCTCACAGATGCATTATTTCATACAAAGTGTTTTGCATAGAAACAGAAAAGAACACTAATCTTCAACACTACTATTAAAAATACTAATCTACAGTATAGCCTGCATCTTGTGATGGCAAGAGCTAACGTTATTTAAGAAGACTGAGAGGCTGTTCTCAGGCACGGTGGTGCTCTGAGCTAAATGCTAACAAGAACGTGCTCACCAGCTCAGCTGCGAGAAGAAAATGTTGGCATTGTGCGTCTCTGAAAACCACGGATACCTTAGATACCTTAGATACCTTATATTTGTACGTTTCATGTAGTGACGTAGTTCTGATTGCATTTCTATGAGCTGACTGTGTCATCAGGATGTGGAGGGGATGATGAATAGCATGACACTAGGCATGATGCCTGGCTGCAGACCACTGCTCAAGACCAACAAACAGCAAAACTGGTTGTTTTTTAGTGAGACGCTGGCGTATTTCTAGCAGAGACTGTGGCACCAAAATCGGGTGTTTGTTGCCGAGATATCGTCAGTATTTCTAGCTGCAAATGTGGTGCTTAAGCTAGGTACTTTTTAGCAAGACATTGCAGCATTTCCAGCAGTGACTGTGCCACCAAAAGCAGCTGTTTCTTAGTGAGACATCTGCAGTATTTCTGGTGGTGACTGTGCCATCATTGGCAGGTGATTCTCCATGAGACATCAGTATAATTTCTGGAAGCAATTGTGGCACCATATTCGGGTGTTTTTTAGCAAGACATTGTCGCATTTTCAGCCAAGATTGTGCCACCAAAATCAAGTGTTTCTTAGTGAGACATTGGCAGTATTCCTGGTTGCAATTGTGGCACCATAATCGGGTGTATTTTAGCAAGATGTTGGCAGCATTTGCTGTGGCAATTGTGGCACTGAAACCAGGTGTTTCTTAGCGAGACATCTGTGGCATATCCAGCAGCAATTGTGGCAACAAAACCACGTGTTCCATAATTAGACATTGTTGGCATTTCCAGCGGTGACTGTGCCACCAAAACCAAGTGTTTTTTAGCGAGACATTGTAGCAATACCGGCGGCGACTGTGCCACCAAAACCAGATGTTTTTTTTAGCAAGATACCTGGCCAGCTGCAGACCACTGTTTAAGACCAACAAACAGCAAAACTGGTTGTTTTTTTTGTGAGACATTGCAGTATTGCCAGCCAATATTTGGCCACCAAAAGCAGGTGTTTCTTGGCGAGACATCTGCAGCATTTCCAACAGCGACTTTGGCGCCAAAATCAAGTGATTTTTAGCAGAATATCTGCAGCATTTCCAGGAGCGACTGTGGCACAGAAACCAGGTATTTCACACGTTAACCACAATATTGTTAAAACATACACAAAAATTATGTTTCAAAATATCCATCACATAATGTAAAAATGTAACACAGACATAAATACAGACATTGGCTGCATTTCAAGCAGCAAGTGTGCCACATGTAAAACCACTGTTTTTCAGTGAGACATAATTAAGTTAACTACAAAGTTGTTAAAACTCACAGAGACATACAATTTTAACATATCCGCTACATAATAACTTGCAAATGTTACATATCAATCCATTTGCAGAAAATGTAAAATGCCAGTAGTTATTCCTGCGACACTCACAGTGACAGTGCTAACAGGCTGATGTTATCAGGTAATGTTTACTATATTCATTATCTTAATTTAGTGTGTTAGCGTGTTAGCATTTGCTAATAACAACTAAAAATAAAATATAGCTGAGGCTGAAGGGAATAGCAGTTTTGCAGATATTTGGTCACAAACTAAAGTGTATAATAAATACAGACTTTGACCTGATACTGGCACTAAAGGAAAAGTCAGGGAATCCTCAGAGTCTGTAGGATTCATCCTCTTTGGAACAAGAATGTCTGCACACAGACACAGAAAAGAAATTGAAATCTACTTGGATGTAAATGTTTGAATCTCTCCAAACATAATGACTCTTGATTTTCTATTATTTAGGGAAAAAAATCCAGTGGATTTTCTTCTTATTGTTTCTAATATGAACATCTGTCAGACCAGAAGTGACCTCTACATATCACACAGAAGCTTACATGTGACACGCTCTGTAAATTCTCCCCCTGTAATACAACAGGAGTCATTTCTTGTTAGCTCTGGAAATAATTAGCTTATCAGTGCGGTCCAATTACAGGTTCAATAGCTGTGCATGTTCATTACCTCGGGTCAGTGTAATCTCCTACGAACACAGTGGGATTTTAGTGCAGTGAGCAGGATATTGGGTCACATGTCAGTGATTAACAACAATGTAATTAAAGATATGACTGTGCAGGTGTCTGAGAGGATGACAGCATGCACTCTGCAAACAAAAACACAGAGGCTCCAAAAATGCATCTTTATCTCTGTTTGTCATTCAAACAAAACTTAAGCTGAGATGCAGAGAGCCTTGGATAGATTTATATAAGGCTCTAAGCTAGACCTTACCCATGCCTACTCTACCTTCAATTTCTTTACTCATTGCGTAAATGTGGTTACCAAGAAACGACAACGTGTTGCTATGGGTGAGTGGGTGTAAAGCGGCAAAAGGGACCAATGCTGAAAAGACATTCAGCCCTGAGAAAAATAACAGAAATGAAAAACTGAAAGGTATGTGAACGGCAGGGAGCAGAAGCTGGGGAGGAATTTTGTGAATCACAAAAACACAAACTGATTGTGAAACAGATATTTGGGCTGTGACTTTTAGCTGCAGAGAAGAAGGCAGTGGTGAAGGAAGTATTCAGATCCTGTTTAATTTAAAAGCAAAAATACCAAATCAACATGAAAATACTTACAAGTACACTTAACATTATCTTATCAGCATGATACTTTATCAACATGTTACTTGTTTGTTAACCCTCTGGAGTCTGTCAATTCACTAGTGAATAATGAGCATGTTTTATTTACAATAACTTAAGTCATATATCATGTAGAGAGTTTTATAGTTTGATTTCCTACATCCTTCTGCTCTATTTGTGTGTATAAATAGTGAAACCATATTTTCATGTCCTATAAAAGAGTTCTATAATGATCTCCCAGGGATCATCACTAAAGATTTGTTCAATTTTATTGTGTTTTTCGGTTCCTATCGGCTTTATATTTTGTTGAACTGACGAAATGAGACGTCAGACATGTAGCTGCATTTGCACTCATAGATGTGGGTTACGGACAGTTTACAAGGTGCTATATAAAGACAAAATCAACCTGAACTCCATTAAACATGAATTGATGACGTGATTTGGAAAATGACACATAACTTCTGTTTGTGGCTAAATATAGATATTTATGTGCTTTATATCCGTCTGTCTTTATATAATCCCTCCTAAATCTCAGTGGTCTATCAGGATTTATTTTATTAGAGTTTCATAACTTTTGTTAAAGGTTTGCTTAATAGAATAAGGAGTTTTGTAGAGCCAAACATAACTTATGCCCCTATGTACAATAACATGCTGTACATTTATTTGTCAATGAAAGATACATATTTTTCCTTCAACCTGTTGCTATGTATCAGTCTAGATTTTTCTGGCGAGAGTTGCAAAATGTTGGAGATATCAGCCATCAGGGATGCATTCGAAAACCTGTTTCAGCTGAGAACCATTTCCAAATTGTCTGATCCATCAGACGCCTCCAAGCTTTTTAATTACATTTATTGATGCTGCCATGTTTTTTTTAACAATTGCACATCGCAAAACAACAATGTCATGTGTCTGCACTGCTTGAAACTTGCAACAAGAAGGAGTCATAGCAGAGAGGAGGCTTGTGCTTGTGACAGTTAAAGATGTAAATATCTTTAGCGTCCTCCTCGGCTGAGCTGCAATGTTAGCTAGCTTAGAGGTGCTAGGTGAGCTAGCAGTAGATGTGCGCTACTTTCTGCCTGGTAATACAATTGACTGGTGTTGTTTGGCAGAGAGAAAACAGTTACTACATGAAACTGCTCATAACAAGGTCTCTGGGAATTTTTTTAATTACTGGGTCATGATTATTTGAAAGAGACATTGCTGTTTTTTTTTTTAAATGTATATATTTCGTGCTTTTAGTGCCACAAACTGAGTGCCCTCTCGTTCCATTATTTCTGAGAGAGGGCAAACATCTCTATGGCCATCTCCAACATTCAGCAACTCACACTAAAACAATCTAGAAGCCCAGCTGCCAGCAGAAAATGTTCTCATTGTGTGTTGCTACAAAACAAAAAGTCTTCACATTTGCACGTTTTAACGTTTATTATACAAGCTGACTTTTGTCATCGGGAGGTGGAGAGGATGATGGATGGTGTGTCACCTGGGCAAGACGCCTGCTAAGCTGCAGACCATTGTTTGAACCAACAACAGTGGATGCTTTTTGGCAACCCTTTGCAGCATTTCCCAGCAGCATCTGTGCCACCAAATGTTGGTGTTTTAAGCCAAAACATGACCTTTTCCTAATCATAACCGAATGGTCTTTGTGCCAAAACCTGACCACACCTTCACCGCAGCCTCATTGAGAGAAACAAAGATCTGGTATAGAATAATGTAACTTACGTATCCGTGGTTTGCAAAAATGTACATTACTCACACTGAGGCAGGGTTACACAGACCTTATAGTTCTACAGGTTAGAGGAAAAATATGTATTTTTGATTTCGTTATGAGCTGTCCCTTTAAGTAAAAGTATTACCAGCATATTGTACCAATGCGTAAATATCAAAAGTAAATATATGTGTCACGCAGCTGAACGACCCCTGTCAGAGTTAAATTCTCATTTATTATATATAGCATTATCATAACTGATGTTGGGAGAGAGTTACTGCCTCAAGCGAGGGAGCTTAAGTATCTCGGGGTCCTGTTAATGAATGTGGGTAGAATAGAGTATGAGATGGATCGTGGTTTGGTGCGGCTTCTGCAGTGATGCAGGCGCTGTGCTGGACCATTGTGGTGAAGAGAGAGCTAAGCTGGAAGGCAAGGCTTCCAATTAACTGGTCCATCTACGTCCCAACCCTCACCCTGGTGACCGAAAGAATGAGACTGCAGATACAAGCAGCTGAAATGAGTTTCCTCCAGGGGATGGCTGGGCTCAGCCTTAGAGACAGGGTGAGGAGCTTGGACATCCGGAGGAAGCTCGGAGTAGAGCGGCTGCTCCTTCGTGTCAAAAGGGGTCAGTTGAGGTGGTTCGGGCATCTGATCAGGATCCTCCTGGGCGCCTCCTGTTAAAGGTGTTTCAGGCATGGCCCACTGGTAGGAGGCCCCGGGGCAGACCCAGACCACACTGGAGGGATTACGTATCTCATCTGGCCTGGGAACGCCTTGGGGTCCCCCAGGAGGAGCTGGGAAGCGTTGCTAGGGAGAGGGACGTCTGGGGTGCTTTGCTTGGCCTGCTGCCCCAGCGACCCGGCCTCGAATAAGCCAATGAAAATGGATGATTGGCTAACTGATGTATAAACATGTAAGGAAGCAGTTCAATATAAAATCTGGTTGAGGTTAAGCTGTTGGTCAGTTTAAAGTGTCACAGTGCCACAGTGCATTATACTTTACAACCCGGTCACGTGTTCTGTCTATAAACTCTTAATCTGTACAGTAACCACAGCTATCTGATGAATGTAGAGGAGTAAACAATACAATATTTCCAACTGAAAGATGCCTCATATACATCCTTTACAACCTTTCCTAAAATAGATAAATCTCTCTTTACTGGAAAAACAAAACAAACCTCTAATACCCACAAAAACCCGGCATCTCAGCAGACAATTAAGAGACCACAATATTACAGTATTTATAGGCATCTCTTATTTAGTGTTTTCTTACCAGACTGATATGATAGTAACATCCAGTAAAAGCCTCCTATAACCTGTTACCTCTTTTCCAGCTTGTTGACCCCATTAAAGTCGTGTTTGGGTTTTAATGTATTTTTGGAGCCCTATAGATAGAGAGCAGGCCTCAACAGGGAGAAATGAAGTAATTGACCCCCATCCATTCACGAATCAGCCCAGAGTGAATGAATAAGTGAACTGCTCGTGACAGAAGGCAACACAGAAGGGGAAAATAAACTTTAATGACAGTGATGTTAGGGGGTCACCTGATAGGCATCAAAATGCCAGGTCAATAGGGATGTATTTTGAGCGAGGACAGCGAGGGGAAAGTGGACAAATGGACCGAGTCTAAGAAAAGAACGAGGTACAAATATGGTTTATTGGGTGATGTGAAGCCCATTCAGCACATCTGTTCCTCCCTCGCTCTCATCAGCCCACTCTCCGCTTTCGTTACGCAACACCTCGCTCTATCTGCTCATCTCGAACATATGCCTGGATGATATACGTTCAAATTAACACCGAATGTAAAATGTACCCAGATGTCACGTCCGCGGTCTTTTGTCTTTGATCTGTGCTTGACCTTTTGTCTGAAATCGAAGCTGAGAGTTAATCGAGGGGAGCGAGACACACACGGAGGGAAACGGGGAGAGAAAAAGGTAGAGAGGGAGTCTCAATGAAAGATCTGCTGCTAGGAGGTCTCTCATGATGTAACACATCTACATCACGTCACCATGGCAACCCCGCATCAGCACCAAGTTACTGTGGGGAGAAAGAGTCAGTGTCTGTGCTGGTATGTTACAGTAAAGTCTCTGCGTGTGTCCACAACAAAAAGAAAAGACATATGGGTGCAAATAACTACATAATAAAGATTCGTGTTTATATAAAATGTCTTATTATGAATATTACATGAATAAATGCTACAATAAAATAAGTTTTATTGTATTCAAATGTAAGGGTGATGAATGTTAAAAACATCTCAAATGTATACTGATACTGATTTTATCCTTGAGCACAGACACAGGTTTAATCGCACACAGGATAATAAAGCCTCTCGTGGCGGACTCCGTCCTCAATAGATATATCTCGGCTATTTACAGAGTTATTGTCCCCATGTTCTCCTGTGAGTCTAAGTATAATCCGAGGGACCTTGGGGAGACAGAGAACTCTGAACGCAACTAAAGAGCTCCAGTGAAAAACTTCTGCCCCCTGTTCTGTGCCCTGCCTGCTAAAAATAAACTGGATATTGAAAAGCGAAGAGAAAAGGTACAAGGCTACTGGCTCACAAAGCCACGCCGAGAGAGGGAGGCAGGGAGTGATGGATAAAGGCGGGAGGTGAGGAGCGGGAGTGTGGGTGGAGCTGTGTGTGTGGGTGTTTGTATGGTTCGTATTCACAGGTTGCGTCTGTCTGTCGACGGTTCTGACAGGCTTCGAATAAGACAGAGTGACATGTAGTCAGAGGGAGCAGATAACATGCGTGTCGAGATACCGCAAAGATACTGCGGGCATTCTGATTATACACATGTGAAACTGTACTTATTAAATCCACAGCCTTATTTTTACAGTTGCTGCCATCAAAATGTTATTGAGGCACAATTTGAAGCCAGGACTAATGACTCTTACATTTTCTACAACACATATCCTGTTCCTGTCTCATGACAGGGCTAGAGCATGTCCCAGCATGCATTGGGTTTAAACATAGCATTCACCTTGTGCAGTGGTTCCCTACATGGAGGGATGGGGACTCTGAGTGGTCACAAGATAAATTTGAGAGGTCGCAAAATGATTAAAATAAAACTAGAACAAAACTCCTGATATATTAAGTCATCCTTATTTTTTCATAGTTTCCTCGAGTGTTTGCTTTTCTTCTTATAAATTAATGAACTGGAGCTTCAAAAAAATCCAAACTGCAGGTACACATTACTTTGTTTTGTGGCGTGACATGTCAAAAAGGTAGGGCACCACTGACCCAGACTTACAAATTCATCTGACCTAGATGTCTCCAGAGTGTAGGAGGAGCACCCAGAGGGCCACCTGCTCTTTAAACATACATTTTTAAAAAGTTCTCAGTCCCAAACAGATCCTGTCATAATCAGTTTGGTCTCCCTCAGGACATAAAAGCTGCAGCATCATGAAGGCACAAGACTCTAAGACATGTACCACTTAACCGCAACTGGATTTTTTTATGCATGTTATCCACCCTCAACCACTACACTGTTTTCACTGTCCTTGTATTAATATTGTTATTTGATCTGTTTTTTCATGGA
>JAPZEB010000026.1:19502105-19516879 GCA_029783705.1 Chaetodon striatus
GGGGGGGGCAGAGGCACAGATCCAGGTGTGTGTGTGTGTGTGTGTGTGTGTGTGTGAGCGCGCGCTTGGCTCCACATGTGAAGCACATACTACAGATCTATTTTGGGGGGCTAAAAGTGAAATCTCCTCATCTATAAATAGGAGGATCGGAGCGGGGATGCGGGGGCGCGCCTCGCAGTCCTTGTGTCGGTCACCGGTGAGACCTATTTTTAGAAACAGCGCGGCTTACCTCACGTGCGACTGGCGACAGGTTTTTGTGCAGGTTGCGCAATACCCGGCTGCTGTTTGCGCGCGCATCGAATTATTCATGAATGTCATTCATTAAAATGGCTTCACTTTTCATAAAGCTTTTTAAAGATCGACCTTGTGAGTTGGAAATAGAGAGGGAACAAAGCCCCGACTCACACATCAACGTCATTTGAGAGGAGATGGTTGCTGGT
Organism: Chaetodon striatus; assembly: GCA_029783705.1. Lineage (NCBI taxonomy): Eukaryota > Metazoa > Chordata > Actinopteri > Chaetodontiformes > Chaetodontidae > Chaetodon > Chaetodon striatus. Next base: position 19,502,546 of record JAPZEB010000026.1, read on the forward strand.
GTTTGAGGGTGTATAAGCTGGTTTTTAAGGGTCTTACTGGGCAGCTGTTTGTGCCATTCCTGTCAGTATATGTAGCTGGTCATGCTCTGACTGTTTCCTATGAAAATCAGAACCTCCAAAGCAAATCCGGTGTTGCTCTATTCTCTATTTCCTGTTAACTGTTATTTCATAATGTGAAAAACTTTATTGTCCATCACAAGGCGATGGAGATTTATTTTTGGCGTGGATCACACAACACACAGTGTTTGTCTTATACACATATTATTATAGCAATGTGAGTAAAAAATATTCATAGCATGCCACAGATTGCCCCTTAACAACAAGAAAATATGAAATTGCAGTAAAGGCATGGACCATGCGCAGGATTCATGTCTAACAGGCTGAAAAATGGAGGCAAATTCTATGTAGGTTTATGCATCCATTTCTGTTTTCGGCTGATTTCCATTCATAAAAGGCGACGGAGAGATGGAGCGATGTGAAACAGCCTCAGCATCCATGTCCGCCTCCTGCAACAGCAGCTCGGTGACCGAGCATGTTGTCTTCATCTCTGCACCATCAATCTGACATATTTAAAATATTGACAGTAAATGTGCTCGAAATGAAACGACTGAATCGCACCTAACGAGCACCTGCCGTGTGTACTGACAGGTCCGGGGCAAACAGGCAGTGACGGCCGGGTAGCCTACCTCAGGTGCCAGACATATAAACACAGAGACCTCGTTCGTATGCAACCCAGTCTTCCCATCCCCCCCCCTCCCGCGCCCCCTCCTCCTCCTCCAATACACCGGAGTCCGGTGACTCCGTTTACGTTTTACGCTTGCTCCGCCCCTTACTCGGTTTTGTCCAAATCGGGCTTTTTGCGTCGCCGGAGCTCCCGATTTCAGCCCGACGTCATCACCGAGTAGAGGGAAGAGCTGACGTCGAGGAAGAGTCACCGAAAGGAGAGGGCACGGGAGAGGGAGGGGGGAGAGTTTCACCATTGCTAACACTGATATGAGACATATCCATCCCCCTCGGCCCCCACCTTCTCCTCCACCCCCCTCCCTCCCTTTTACGTCGGTGTCGGTGCGTTGGGAGCCCCCCTACTCCGGCGGAGTCCCAGGCTATATAAGTGACCGGCGAGCAGAGTCCCTCAACCAGATTTACGGTTCCCGGACTTCAGTGCGAGAGACGGCTCCCACAGCCGCCGATTCACCTGCACTCCGAGCGGGGGGACAGACATCCAGCAGCCGGCCAGCATCCGAGCTGGACGCTGTGGCGGAGCTAACACGGACGGAGACAGGACAGGAGAAGGTTTTTAAACCTTTCTCTGGAAACCAACAGAGATGAGAGTCCAATAACACACCTCAGAGCTTTCTTTTTCCACTTTTACAACCTGTCTCTCAACACCTCTCGGAGACAGGGGAAGCCCGACTCCAGCCGAGGCACGGCGTTTCAACAACACTCCGCTCTCAACTCTCCAACTCACATCTGGAGGAATTTCGATAGTTCACCGCAGCAACAACAACCGGCCACAATGTACCGCTCAACCAAAGGAGCATCCAAGGCTCGACGGGACCAGATCAACGCCGAGATCCGGAACCTGAAGGACTTGTTGCCCATCTCCGATGCAGACAAAGCGCGGCTCTCATACCTGCACATCATGTCACTTGCCTGCATGTACACCAGGAAATCCGTCTTCTTCACTCAAGGTAAGCATGAATCCACTCTGAATAACAAAACGACCTGTTGATGAATCGCATGTGCTGCAGAGACCGACTGCAATCTCTCACAGTGCCGGAATCAACAAGTGTTTCAGTGGCACTGCAGCCGATTGACTTGATATAAATCTCATTTCTGGACAAACTGGGGGGCTGTGGGCCATTAATCGATCACCAATAATCACTACAGAAGCCAATAAAGGCGTTTAGGTTGCAGTTTGTCGCTGTCCGTGGTGCTGAGGTGCTTCAGCAGCATAAATACAGCCGCACCGCTGTCCATGGTGCTGAAACACACTGCGGCCACTGCTCGTCTTATTGCGCTGATCAGATACGTTGTGTTCACGTTTAATAACACACTGCTGTTCTGTCTCTTTCCACGCATATCTGTCTCTTACAGAGGCGGGAACTGCTGCTAGTCTTGAGGAGAGCGCCAGGTTTCTGTCTTTCCACGAACTGTCGGAGTTGATGCAGGCGCTGCCGGGGTTTCTGATGCTGCTGACGGGGGAAGGGAAGCTCCTGTACCTGTCAGACAGCGTCTCCGAGCACCTCGGACACTCCATGGTGAGTAGAGACATATTCAAGCTCTACTTTGGGCTTCATAAATGTATTATTGTTATTAATATTATTATTATTATTGTTGCAATTTCCAGGTGGATCTCGTGGCACAGGGGGACAGTGTGTATGATATCATCGACGCCTCAGACCACTTAATCATGAGGAGCAACCTGTCGACCTCCACGTCACTTGAGATGGGTAAGACAAACATTCAAATCACACGTTGTTTTTTTTTACCTCCACCTGATGCGGACTGGCTGATTTTGAACAAATCTCCTCTTATCCTTCACAGACCGTCTCTTCCGCTGCCGTTTCAACACCTCTAAGTCCGTGCGGAGGCAGAGTGCTGGGAACAAGCTGGTTCTGATCCGAGCTCGCTGCCTCTCTCCCCCCTCCACATCTCCCGCCGCCGGGTCCTACTGGACGTCCAACCCAGTCTGGGTGTGTTTCTGCTCCCCTCTGGAGCCCCACCCGACCCGCTCCGGCCCCGGGGCAGAGAGGGAGTCCACCTGCACCCCTGCCCTCGCCGAGACCAACTTGTTCCTGGCCTGCTTCCACTCCCAGCATGGCCGGGACATGAGGCTGGAGGCGGCCCATGACAGGTGAGTTTACACAAACAGAACCTCGCACTCACCTGTTGCTTTAATGTTTACATGTATATTGATCTGTTTATGAGATAACTAAAGTGGTAAGAAAAAAAATATGATCCTCCTAACACATCACCGCCCACTCTCTCCCACAGTGTGAGCGCCTATCTCGGCTTTGATGTGACAGCTTTACGCTCTCGCTCCTGGTACAGCCTCCTCCACCCACAGGATCTGTCACATGCCTCCGCTCAGCACCGCAGCCTATGTAAGTGTACTCTTCACACATACCGACCAGTTACAACCGTCCATGCCCACACAGTTACACACACATCGTGCCCACTGGCACATCCACGCAGTAGAAAAAAAAAACACTATGATGATTAATAGGATTACAAACCGATGCCAACTTGTGCTGTGACTGTTGTTCAACAGTGAGAGAGGGAGGAGAGGGCAGAGCTGAAATGGTGGTGCGTGTACAAGCTCAGGACCAGTCGTGGGTTTGGCTCTACATGGTGCTCCAGCTGCAGCCCGGAGAAATCCCCATCAGCAGCAACAACTACATCATCAGGTATTTACTGCCCTTCTTTTTTTTTTTTAAACTACACACCCCCCCTCAGCTTTATGACGGATGAATACAGGCAGAAACACAATCCTAACTTCCTGTTTCCCCTCTGGTTCTTCTTCCCTCCCTCAGTGACTCTGAGGCCTGGTCAGTGCGTCAGCAGCTCAGCTCAGAGCAGACCCAGCTGACCCTGGTTCTGAGTGGTGGTACCTCTCAGCAGGAGGGTCTGAGCCTCCAGTCTCCAGAAACCCTGTCCAGCCCAGACCAGGTCTTCACCCCAGGCAGCAGCGGCCTGTCAGCCCAGTCCTTCGACTTCAGCACCGCTGGCTGCAGCGTGGGCTCCTCTGATGAACGAGGGAGCTCTGCTGCCGAGGCCATGCAGCTGGAGGGTGACCCTCGCTCCAGTATCTCCTCTCTGGAGGAGGAGAGCTTCTTTCAGCAGCATCCCACTGAGAGCCCCTCAGCTGCCTCCTCCCCCACTCCAGTCACTGTTGAAACAGTAGCAGACTTAGACTTTTTAACCCAGAACATTCTCCTGCCACCTTCCTTCCAGCTCGACCCACCGCTGCCAGCTCTGCCCCTGCCTCTCCCCCCTGTACCCACCGCACAACCTCAGCAGAGCAAAGAGTTTGTGTGCACACCACCCTACACTCCCCACGTTGCTGGGTCTAGCTTCCCATTTGGTGAACCCCTCTTCAGCTTCGACCCCACTGGCACAACTACTCCTCCGCCCTCTGCTACAACTGCCACCGCCACCACCTCAATGGCCCCCTCAGCTTCCTCCTCAGCCCCACCAACTACCGCCTCCAGCCCTGCTCCCCCCACCACCCTGTCCACCAAGATCCCCCTTACACTACCTACTCCCTCCACTGACTTTCTCTTCTCTATCGAGCCCTGCAGTGGAGCCCTTTATGAGAAACTGCCCCCCACACCCGACAGCCCCGGAGACGGCGACTGCACAGTGATGACCCTGCCCGAGGTTCGGGGTCCACTTTACGTAGATGTACCACTGGGGCCCCTCCAGTGTCCCCCTGAGGGCCTCCTCACACCTGAGGCATCACCCGGTAAACAGCCGTGCCTCTCATTCTTCTCCCTGGAGAGAGAGAGGGAGAAGGAGAGGGCAGAAATCTCCCTCTTAGCTCAGCACATCAGCTCACTGGCAGAGGGATTCTACCTGGATCCACTCTTGTCCAAACTTTCTCCTCCCTCCATGTCACCCTCGTCCTCCCCTCCCTCCCCCTTCCTGTCTCCCGACATAGAACCTGCTGATGTTGATTCAGTCCACATGCTTAGGGAGTTTTATCCCATCAAAGCATGGAGAGGTCTGGACATTCCCATGTTCCTCGACGACGATGACTCTCTGTTTGAAGAGAGCATCCTAGAAACCCTCCTCCAAGACAACTTTGTTCCTCCTCAGTCCCCCGGCCTCTCCAACCCCTCCCCCTCAACCTCCCCTATGCCCAACCCCTCCAGCCCAATTTCTCCTCAAACCCCAGTGTGCTGGCGCCAACCCTCCCAGTTTGAGGGAGTGGGCCACTTCTGTAGCGTCCAATCGGCGCAATGTAACTCCATGGCTGGGTGCGGGGCGACTGTGGCTGCTGAGGCCGGGGCGAAGGTGGAAGGGGAGGGGCTAGCGGAGGAAGCAATGGAGATCGAGGTGGTGTCATCTCCTGTGTCCTCTTGCTCCTCCATCCCGGCTTCCCCTCCCCTCATCCTCACTGCCTCCCCCTGCCCCGCCACCTCCACGCCCATCGTCTCGCCCACGCCCGTGTCTTGCAATCAGTCCCTCCTGGAGGAACTGGCCGTCCTGGAACCCATGTTTGGGGCAGGTGCCTCGATCGCCCCTGGCTTAGGGCAACAACCTGAGTTGTATCAACTCCAATGTCATCCATCGCCACAGTGCTTCCACAAAGGTAAGAATCTGCCTTTTCTCTCTTTTTTTCAAATCTCAGTGTTGTTAAATGAGACGAAAAACCATTTCTGAAAATACATCACTAATGTCCTCTTTCTCTCTTTTCCCTTTTTTGTCTTTCAGATGGGAGTGGAAGTGTTCCTCCGTTCTAAAATAAGTCTGTGACTTACTTCATTAAGTATGGCATATTGTCATATTTTGTGGAGCCCCTTTTACTGAAAAGTAAAAAATTATTAAGTGTATAAATATACATAATGTATATACAACTTAAGGACTTTAACTCCTACATGTCTCCTAAGAACAAAGATTGGCTTTATATTTTTGTTCAGTCATTAATCTGTACAAAACTGGTGCAACATTTACATGATGGTTCAACCGCATGGACCCATAACTGACTGGGTTTTGAGTCCATGTGGTGTCTTTCAGCTTCTCTGTAACACGAGCTTCAGATATGATCAGACAGAGAAACATCTCTGAACTTGTAAGCGCTGTTTAACTACCAGATGCGCATTTGTATTCACTCGTAGTGAAAAATCTGTTGTGAACAAAAAAAAGAGAACATTTCTTGCTATTTCAATAGAGAGATGAATTATAGCACTTTTGCCTGACATGCAGCAACGCAAACCCAAACCTCAAATGTATTGGAAGTCAAATGTTTACAAATTTTTTACATCCTTAGGATGACCACTATCTGTACATCGAAATGAGTCCTAGCTAAGAACTCCTCTATCCCGTCTTCAGAGCCGCTACAGCTCTGATTTGATAGCACTCTTCCTCACAGCCTTAAAGGCGACATCATAAACAGTGATCAACTTTAAACCAGAGATACTTTGAGCTTTGAGTTTGCGGCTTCGAACCTTTAACATTTCATATTTATCTCTCCATCTAAAATCTTGTGTATCAATGTGATGTGCAAACAAAAAAGAAAAAAAAAACATGTGAAGAGATCCTGGCATGTGAAGATCTCAACGATGTTGAAGGTGTCCATTGCTTTACGAGATGCAACACCAAACAAGTTCTGCGGAGCTCTGATCATGCCACAAATCCACTCTACGTTGTACTGTACATTAGACTCTGAATGTGGGCTCTTCAGGTCCCCGCTGGCCTGAAGGCAGTCGGCTGGATATTGTTGCAGCATCAATATTTGCAATGCTGGCAGCTTATAGCGGCTTCTGTGTGCCTGAAACGGCCCTGACCTGCTGAACTCTGAACTCTTTATCATGTCCATTCAACATGGACTTTTACATCGTTGCTCCACTGGAGTGCGGTGTAGTGAGGCACAATTGACTATGTGAATGAGCGATTCTTCTTTTTTGAGAGGGGTTAGAATACAAAAGTTTTGTTTTAAAAAATGAAAATAGGGATGGGGTGCTATTTCTATTCAGTTACCAAGCGACACGGGTTGAGAATGGTACTATTCCCATGGTGTCGACATGCTCACGTAGAGTTGTCTACGGTCAAGTAAAGGATTGATTCCTACGTTCTAGCTATTCAAGGCTAAGTTAATATACATGTGTAAAATTACTATATTGTATGTGTGATATTTGAAAAAGATGTTATTGCATATGCATTATGTCTGTGGATATAGGCATATGTTCTTTTCAGAAAGGTTGTACACATTTGTACATTTGTATGAAACATTGGTTATTGGTCTGTATATATAAGAAAGAGATTTTTATTGCATAAGATGGAATATATTCTAAACATCTTACTTACTGCAGAATGGACATTGTGGACCAGTGTTCTATTGTGTTGCTTATAAGTGTATTTGATTGTCATACAAATGCATTTATATTAAAAGTGCACTTAATGCGGCTGATGCATTTGTGTCGTCATAGTCAAGCCCCTTGTTCCTCCCTCAGCCTCATCATCATCATCATCCCACCATCCCTGCCTCTTTTCCTCCCTCCCATACACTCTCCTCCATTTCTTCCCCTGGAGCGAGTTTCGCTCAGCAACAGCACTGACGCACACACATGACGAGACAGAATGAGACACTATCTGACTCAGACTGACGCACACTCTTGGCATCGAGGTTTTTGCGTGCGAGCAGGGCGCACACAGGCACACACAGTTGGCCTCCCACTTGTGATGATGCACACACACACATAATAGTAGGCATATGACCCCCCCCCCCCCCTCCGCCACCCCTCTTTACAAATCACAGTAGCCCACATTCACTCGATGTACCTGCGACTCTATCAGCGCTCGGCGTGGTGTAAGACTCCATATATAGGCATTCCTGCTCGAGAGCTCTGACTGAAACAGCCTCCCGTCTATTCTCAGCCTCCATTCAGAAGGATCAGAGAGGGGAGGGCTGGAGAGAGAGGGGAGACAAAGAAGGAGTGAGAGGAGGCTAAAATTAGAGGTACAGTAAAGAGGGATGTGGGACAAACTGATGCTCTGTCGCCACAGGACGGAGAGGTGAACGTAGTCAAAATCACAGCAAAAAACTACAACATACTAACCCAATTTCTGTAAATCATGATGGAAAAAACATATATCTGTTTTATGGATCATTTTCTGCCAGATCTCATTACCTGAGCCACATAAAAGATAATACAGAATTTATTACACATAAGGAGGCAGAGCTCTTAACATTACACTGGTTTGCTGCAAGTGAACATTTTGTTCCATCACTTGCTGCTGCTGCTGCTGCTGCAGTGTCTGAGATGGAGTGAAGATGAGCAGTGGAGGGAGCTCTGCTCAGCTGACTGCTGCTATCTTCTGGCAAAGACAAGTACTGCAGCAGAGAGGAGTGGAGTGTGTGTTGTGTAAGAGGCAATGTTAGGAAAAGGTTATAGAGAGGGCAGGGGTAAGGACATAGTTTAATACTTCATGCTCGCTAGACCAAATATAATTAGTGGTGCAATAAATGCCACTAAAGCTTACATAAAGGTGGAGGCCAAGCAGGGCTGGATGATATGGCTGAGATTATTATTAGAATATTACAAATTACACACATTTTAAAAGGTCTGACTTAAAACAACACTCACATGCTCGCTGTTGTCGGTTGGTGAAGTTGTTCTCCTGTCCACAGTGGCCTTGAAGACACCCGTTCCTTCTTTGTATTTCCGTAAACAGTGTTTCCTTGCAGAGCTGCGGAGGAGGAATAGTAACACAAAAGGTGCAAATTTGTGCTTTTACATTACCCGTGTACAATCTGTACTATGTAAAAATACACACTCATATTTCTGTGGCCGTGACCAAAGCCTGAGCGTGACCAAGGACACTTTGACAGGACAACAGGAGCTGAGAATCGAAGCACCAACCTTGTGATTAAAACACGACATTGTCTACCTCCTGAGCCACAGCCACCAGAGACTGTAAAGCTGGAAGATTCCCAGATTCAGCTTAACATCAGAGGTGCGAATCGAATGAGGACATCCTATACACATTGAAATCACTTGAGAAAGGGATTTCCTCACAGCCAGTATGGAGAGAGTGAACAATTACAGCAACCAGTAAGGCTCTGAATGTGCACTGATCAGCCACAACATTAAAACCACTGACAAATGAATCAAATACTATTGAACATGCTGGGAAACCTTTGGTCCTGGCATTCATGTGGACACCATTTAACGCGCACCGGCCACCCAAACACCTTTGCAGACCATGGACACCCCCCTCATTGTAATAGCACACCCCGATTGCAGTGGGCACCCACCAGCACAATGCACGATGACACACAGTAAAAACTGCTCAGGACTGAAATGAGGAAAGTGACAAATAGCTCAACAAGTCGGCCTTTAAATTCACAATCAGATCAGGCATCTGAGGGACGTACAGGTATCCCACCTCACAACCCACAGCACTCAAAGGATCCACCGCCACAAGACATCCCCAGAGGTCCTGTGTCCATGCCTCAACAGGTCAGAGGCCCCACCATGAATTGGACTTGTCTCTGGTGTACTGGCATGTCTCAGGGATGCTCTATCTGATTGGGATCTGGGGACTTTGGAGGCCAGGTTGACGTTTTGAGCTCCTTGTCACCTTCCTCAGACCTTTCCTGAGTAGTTTTTGAGGCATGACGCACTGTCCTGTGAAGGAGGGCACTGCCATAAAGGGATGTACTTGGTCTGCAACATTGTTTGGGTAGATGGTGCCAAAAACCGTATTGACAAAATATTTTCCGCCTGGACTGTCTGGTTTTTGTTAGAAATGCTGGAAAAGTCTAAAGGCTGTCCGCCATTTTGACACAGAGGGGTCTCCCCTAACACCTCTGTCCAGGTGGTAGCATGTGCATATTAATTTATCATTGTCTGGTTTTGTCTTTGATCCCAAGTACATGACCTTGTTGTCTAGCTAGCTTTAGCCGTCACATTAGTAGACTACACCTCTATATACTACTGCAAAATGTCATGGCAGCAGAGCAAGCTTCTTTAAAAAGCCCAGTAATTGTAATGGCAAGATGAATTAGGTAAAGAAAAAAACCCTTAGCTCAGGGTCTGACCAGTTAGCACAAGCTAACACAGCAGCGGCTAACATCCGACAATGAACAGTCCCAACAAAGTCACACAGACGCTGAAAAGGCTCATCGTTAGGTAATGTTAGCTGTGTGATGCTAACAGTTAGCCCTGTCGTCATCGTGTGTGAATGGACTCCCTAGCATGGAGCTAACAGTCCCGCAACACTTTTAAAACCCACAGTCGGGCTGAGTGAATCAATATGCTGCCCCACAACCAAAGTATTTAACACTCACTGTTGATTATGTGTGATACCGAAGCTCCAGAGCCAAATAAAACTGAAAAAGACGGCGGATAATGGTCAAGTAATGCACTAATGTAAGACTGTTCTGAATTGTATGTCCCTCTTGCGTTGCCGTAGGGCAGAAAAAGTCTTGGGGTGACCGAAGTAGAAGAATAAATGAACTGTTGCTGTTGGAGATGTTACAAAGTATTCAGTCTCGTTTGTATTTCTTCACACCCAAGAACTCTCACATATATATATATAAGCCCCATTAATACGCGGAATGGCACCCCACAGCGTTTTTCTCCTCTACGGCAACTCCTGGGGGACATACAATATAGGAGCACCCGTTGTACAAATACCATTTGGCTGCTAGCAGCTGAAAGCTAAAATTAAAATGGCTGGTAATATGCAATTATAGCGGATTTTTAACGCCCCTACCTGCAAAATGAAAACGAGAAAATCCAATTTAAGCTTTGGGTGTAGTGTGTAAAGTGGCAATCATATGAATATCAGGCCCCGCGTTTCCAGAGGGAACATTGCATTGAAGATCAGTGTTATTCATTTTACCAGTGGTTTAAATGGAGCCTTTTCACAGCAGACATTTTGACATGTCAAAGTGGGAGAACCATGGGTCAAATTGATAACATCACTGATGGCTCAGTTCCATTTAGTTTCCCAATGAGCCAGCAATTTGTGGAATGTAGCTATCATTAATGTTACTAAGTACACCTATGATTTTCCCACTATGACATGTCAAAATGTCTGCTGTAGCGCCGTGCACAGACATTTTGCAGGGCAGATGCTCAAATGGTGAAAAAAAAAAAAAAAAAGGGCATCTCATCTATATTTTTTGTGTGTTGCTCACGTGAAAAGCAGGTGCAAAAAGAAAAAAAAATGTGGGCAGGCGAGGTGCACCCTGCTGGGAGGTTTCTATTTGCCAGCACTTTGAGGCCTAAGAATACATACAGTACAGTTGTGCACAGTAACAATAATAAGATGTCTAAATATCTATACTCTTTGCACCTTGCAGCTGCTACACATACACAGTCATTCTCTACATTTATCATTTATTTATAACAGACAACAACAGACAAGGGCACACTGTGCAAGCTTTAGTGATCCATAAAGTATATAACCATTAAAAATCACCCCATTTTAATAGTAAAGCGCTAATTCTTGTAATTATCTTTTGAATAATCTTTAAATATTCTTTGAAAATCCCAGAAAACAGATGCGCACAGCTATGTGCTCCTCCTCTCCTCCTCTGCGGTCTTTAGGCACAGCAGCCCAAAACTACACATCATTTTTGTTTAAATTATCAGAGACACAGCATGGGAGACATGGACATTATTTCAAAACGAGTTTTGGTTTAAAAAGGCAAGTTTAGTGAGAAAGCAATTTGGTGTTTGTCTCCACTCACATGGGGCAGCTGGTGAACTCAAACCTGGAAGAGAGTTGGAGGAGGACAGTGTGGTTTTACACTGGACTATCTTACTTGTTAAGCTTAATGGTGGTTTATTGCCTGAATTAGTCTGGCTGTATCAAGATGTTTTAACAGTGGTTTAATTTCACAACAGTGACAACCGACACTGAGGCTCGAGGCAAACACTTTCTTTACCTGGCTGTCCATGAAGCAGGTCAGGGAGACATGATGCTGCTCTGCAGGGCGCTTGATTGTGTGAGGCTGCCACAAGGAAAGCTGAAGAGGGGGGGGGCAGGGGCTCGACTCAAATGCAGTTGTCGGGCACACGACACATTTTTAATTGAGAATTGATGCCATGGGCCAAATTGAAAAACTAAAACATAGAATTATTAAAAGAAATAGAAAAAAACATGTATTTCAAAAAGGGCACCTATCTAGAAAGAGGACGAATGGGCAGGTGCTTGAGCACCACCTGGGGTCTATCTGTGCACGTGCCTGGTCTGCTGTGAAAAAGGTGTGTTGTGGCTGATCAAACAGGCATGTGAGAACTGTTTTAAGACAAATTTGAAAATGAAACAAAGCTTTAATGCCAAATTTTTCTGATGTCAGAATAGTAGTAATATTAATGTAAGAGTCTGATGCTCCAGGCAGTGAACTGGTGTTTTATTTAGGGCTGCAACTAATGATTATTTACAACCAGTGGGTTATTTCTATAATTTATCATTGAATATTTTGTTATCAAAATGTAACAAAATAGTAAAGAATGCCAAAAGTGACATCTCCAATTGTTTGTTTTGTCTGACCAACTGTTCAAAACCCAATACTTAAAATAAAATTTAACAGAAAAACAGGCAATCGTCACATCTGAGAGGCTGTTAACAGTTAACAGTCAGTATTTTTTGGTGGATAAATGACTTTAATGGTTCTAAAAATAGTTTACTTATTGGTTAATTAGTTATTTCAGCACTGATTTAATATTTACATGAAACCAGACTCTTCTTATGTGTAAAACAACAGGTGTTAGTTTTTAATTTCTAGTACAATCGTCCTGCTCTGAGTCCATGTGCTTTATTTTGCAGTAATTTACATGATGATCCCTTTAGATCACAGATTAATGAGAGGTGTGTGAAATGTACCAGAAACCATCTGCACAACCTGACAAGAAGCCAAACCGCTTCGAGAAGTGTTAATAATAGATAATAACATCAAAGAGACCGAACGTACAAATCCTTCCAAGACAGAGCAATTACAGTTTCATTAGCTCGGCTCGGAGGAAATGAAACGCTCAGGGTCATAAATATTTTCAAAATTTGAGTGGATGATTTCATTGCCAAAGTGTAGCGGATGTTAAATCTTTTAAATCACTCTAAAATACAGAAACCAGACAATTTGCTGTAGAGAAATATCTAAATATCAGATGTGAATGAGGACACAGAAAAAAAAAAATCACATAACAACAAGCTATTTATTTATTAATACAAATAGGAATGAGGAGTAAATATTAAAACTGTTGAAGTTCTTCATTTCTTTCTGCCCATCGAGGCTTCAGCTGCAGCGGCTGCGGCTGCTGCGTCAGCTTTCAACTTCTCCTCTCTCTGCTCCATGAAGACTTTGTACTCATCAGCTGAGAGACTGAAAAGGAGGAGGGAGGAAGAGAAAGAGAGGAAATAATACATTAAGTTACCCCAAACTCTGACTTAGTGTTAGAAGGAAATGTAACCTACTGTTAAAAGGTTAAAAGACAAAATGTTAATGATGGTGCTCCTTGGATTCCTTCATCATTTTGTCGTAAAATTTAATAAAACTGGACAAATGTGGACGGCCAACAACACATGAACACCTTTCCACTGGAGCTGGTCATATTTAATAGCAGAAAATTCTACTTTTTATGGCTGAAAATCCTTCAGCGATCTGCAACATTAACTTTAAACATAGTTTTTGTCCCCCAGAATCAATGAGCAATGATCTTCTTTGTGGACTCACCACAGTGCAGCAGTGTTCAACAACCACCCTGGGAGAAATCCATTGTAAAAGAAGCAGAGATACCAATTTCTGCACTGACAATACTCTCAATAAATCATAATGCACTGCAGCCGCAAGACATGTGGAGTTTTAAGTAAGGGGGCAGAAAAGGATTCTGGGAAAAGTACAATACCATTAAGTGAAGTAGAAATAGATGCAGCAGGTTGAGGGAGTGCGATTGTATAAGAATACTGAACCAAAACAGTTCATGCTGTGCACGTAACAAATGATAAATATCAGAAAGTTTGAAGGTAAACACAGGTGGGTGTTAGGATGCAAAGCCCCTCGTGGGTACGCAAGTAAGTCGGTGGAGGAGTGGAGGGAGTTTACATCTGCAAAATCTAAAGCAGTCAGATACAAAAGCAAGATGTGTGATCTCTGTGAAGTTCATAGCTTTTAATCTTTGTCCAAAATCAGTACTGATTGTCTCAGTACGTTCTGTACTTGATACTGTCTTAGTATTGTTTCTGCAGTTAGAAAGTCAACACACAGTTTTATACTAACAGGATATTATGCAACATGTGCACTGGTGCATGTCAGTCAAACAGCGATGTTTGGATGTTACTGCTGATTCAACCTCACACAAAAAACTTTTTTTTATTGGTTTAGTGGATATTTCCATAAAGCTGTTTTACCACCGTCCACAGCTTGTTTATGTTTTTCGCAGCCGTAAGCAGCGTCTCATTGCCTTTGTTTATAGCATTGTTAGGAGAGAATAGTGTTCATCAACACTTCACTCAAGAATCAAGGTTATATTTTAAAGTAAGCACACAGACTTTTTTTGATTCAGTCATTTTCTGTAACCGCTTATCCTGTTGGGGGATGTGGGGGGGGGGGGGGCTATCACACGGCTGAAACATATATACAGACAACCATTCACA
>JAPZEB010000026.1:19516979-19533508 GCA_029783705.1 Chaetodon striatus
GTCTTTGGACTGTGGGAGGAAGCTGGAGTACCTGGAGAAAACCCACGCTGACACAAGGAGAACATGCAAACTCTGCACAGAAGGGCTCCCCCACCCTGGGTTCTCACCAGCAGAATGGCTGAATGGTGATACACAATATATCGGCATTTTCTACAAAATGGGCTACATGTTCTCAGCTGCAAGTCAAAGCCACATCTGAGATGTCACGCACACTTCTGCAAAGGTTAAAATATTTGCAGCACAGGACACAAAACTATAACATGAATATGGAAGTATCAAGCAGGTCTACATCCATTGTAGTTTGGAGCAACTAAAAATCTTTGTGGGGGGAGTTAAAAAGTCATTTTCCATGGCCTTTCAAATGAATCCAGTGCTGGAAAATGATTTAAATATTCTTTATTTATTTAGGCTATCAATCTTATTTATGCACAGAGCATCAACAGAGAGGCCGAGGGAGGGAAGGGGCGAGAGACACTTTGTCCTCGTAATATACGTCTTGTAAATGAAACATCTGTCTTGTCACTGCATTTTTTAAACATGTCTGCTGTCTCTGTGTCACAAAATAGACTAAAACTACCAAGAGCAGCAACGTGCTATGATCCACCTCACACATAAACTAGCAGCACAGCACTGGATTGCACGTGTGCTGCTGTAATTTCATTTGTCTCTCAGACTGATTTAGCGTCGCAAGTGAAACATACTGGTATGTGTTATGTAATCCAACTTGACCCTATATTGATATTAACAGTGTTGTCTAAATGCATATATTGATTGAAAATATATGGCTATATCATACATAGTTTTTATATCGCCTAGCCCCAGATTAAACTTCAACTCGATTAGAGTTAGGTAAGTTTTTCTCCTGTTAGTTTCTCCTCTCTTCCCTCAACAAAACGAGGGTGCAGGGGGAGGTAGGATGTAGGGCCCAGTCCAGCAGGGGAGGGTTCAGTCCGCACAGTTTGTCTGTGGCTCTGCCTTCCCTATGCTTCTTCTTACTTTTCTATCTACCTATGCTCTTTCCTACTTTTCAGTCCGTCTAACCTTAACCCTTTGGCTCCCACTCGGTAACCCCCAGATGGCACTATCATTCCCACTGATAGTTTCAAGTATGTGCGTCGAGGGATTGTAACATGCACCACACCAAAACTACACAAATAACCTGGCCCTTAAATTTTAATTTTAGATCCTAAACAGCATCTCTAATCCTACACTTACTGCTTTACTTCCAAGTCACAGCACAAGGCAAAAACGCATCACTGGATCAATTTCACATGCACTTATTCCTCTACTGCCTTACAAAAATAATTATGGTCAGAGATCATTTTGTCACACTTACGCTAAAATCTGGAAGGAGACCACACTACATTAGAGCGATAACCCCTATTATACATTTCAAACACGCATATAAACACTGTTTGATGGAAGGACATACCTGCAACCACTAATTTAAATCTCATATCCCATTTTGCTCACTCCACCGAAGTCCTCTACTCTACAATGTCCATGTACTGTAATGTGTTTTTGTTGTACAACAGGAACCTGCTGAAAACCAGTTTTAACTGAGTCAGGCCAGTTTTAACTATAACACAAAATATTACTTATAATTCCTTTCCTTTAATATAAATAAAACAGACAGGTAGGACTGGGCATGATTATGACGGGCCTTAAAGGTGAGAAGCAGAATCTTTAAATCAACGCGATATTTAACAGGAAGCCAGTGAAGCTGCTGGAGAACAGGAGTGACATGATCTATGGAGGGGTTTCCAGTAATGATACGGGTAGCTGAATTCTGGACCAACTGGAGTTTATGGAGACACTTTAGAGGGACACCAAAGAGGTCAGAATCGCAATAATCGAAATGGGATGTAACCAAAGAATGAACGAGGATAGCAGCACTCTGAGGTGTAAGAGACGGGCGAAGACGATTAATATTTTGTAGATGAAAGTTTGCAGACCGAGTAACATTATTGATGTGGACCTCGAAGGACAATGTACTGTCCAGAATGACACCCAGACTCTTAACCTAAGGAAGGACGCACTTTGGAGTTGTCAGTGTTCAGAGAGAAACTATGTGGTTTTTAGTGACACACTCGAAGATTTACAAAGACTGGGGATCTTGCAGAGTCACTATTGAAAAGACTTCAACTAGATTCCTTTTGTGATTATTTCCCAACCTGCTCCTGGTGGAAAATATTTCACCAAATTTCCTTTAGGAAATATGACATATTAACAATCCTTAAGTGTCTGCAAAAACACAAAACTATGGAAAAACAAGGCAGAAGGCATCATATGTCGACAATATTATTGTCAATTCAGCATCAGTACAATCTATAAAGATAAACTGTGTTTACAAACAAATTACATTTTGAATTTTGTTGCCTTAACTTGTTATCAACCTCTGTCGGTTAGCTGCACTGTTGTAGTAGGAGAAGATAGTGGGAATGAGAGGCGAACAGTTTCAAAAATACTAAAAATAAGTGCTGCTTGGTGGATCAGATACACGTCAACTTAACACAGACTCTCGTTCACTCCACATCTTCACCAGTTTCTTCTCCTTTTCCACAGCACAAAATAACCTAGACTTGTTCACGTTCTTGTGCCTCCACAGAGTCCGCACCATGTTTGCTGTTTATACAATCTGCTGCTTCCTGTATGGTGCTAGAGAGAGCACAGCTATTGGTTGTTGACAATGTTCACATCATTGACCTTCAGTATTTGCATTCTTATTGTGTAGTATTCATCGAAAACCACAAAGAAAAAATTGTTGATTCAACTCGACTGCAGCTTTTGAGACTGGCCTGCTTGTTATTGTCAGATGCTCATGTTATTATTAATGTTACTTTGTATGAGGAGAGGAGCTGCCAACATTAAGTGCACACTACAACACAGTATAATGTAATGCATTACAACTGCACTATAAAGTAAACGCTAAACCACAGACATACAGATAGATGAATATTTAGTATCTTATTTAGCCGAGTGGCAAATTGCATCATTACAGCAGCAAGTAAAGTAGATACTGCATAATGATAATGATGATGTATTAGTTTGGTGAGGTACTGCATCTGAACTGCAAAAAATAATATAAAATTGAGCTGTACAACAAACACACTCATGGACAAATTATGACACAATGGGCCCATAAAAAGGCCCCCCCTTGTACCTTACACCCACCAGATTTTTAAGCCTTAACTCCCTTTCAACTCTGTTAAAGTAATACTTTACCTGCAAAATGACCATTTGTGTGTCTAATTATCATTGCATTACACTGAATTCATGAAGAAAACATAATTTATCTTGTATATCTCCTCAGTGAGCGAGGAATCTAAAAAAGGCAAACATTTATCAGGAATTAAAATAAACAGGAACCAAGTATAACAACAGCAAAACTATATCAAAACATCTGTTTACACAGTGTCACACAACTCGTCCAGCATAATCCCAACCTCATTTATCCAGTCTGATGCTCAGTTCTTCCCAAACACCACTTTAACACCACTTTCGCATACCAGCAGTGCTGACAAGCCTAAACACATGCATGAATATGAGCTCAGTTTGAGCAGAGTTCAAATGCACACGCGTGCTCAGGCTTTCAGCCGTGCATGAGACTGTTTGTACAGATGTGCTTTAAATTATAAACATTTTAAATGCATGAGTTTGCGAAGCACTGGGCATACGACTAGATAAATAAGATTTTACATCAGTGCTAGCATCCCTGCACTGGCACCCAGTATACTGTTGAACTTCTCTGCCCCTATTCCAGCTCCCGACCTCTCACATCCTCTGTACATTGTCTTTTAACACTTTGAAACCTCAGCAGCTTTTCTTAAAGTTTCAAAAAATTAGCAAGAAATTAGTAAAAAGAAAAAAACTTACAAACAAGAATATTAATTTAAAAAAAATTTAAAAAGGAAACAAAGGAAGTTAAAAACAAACAAGAAAATTACCTAGAAAGAGTGCTTTAAAATTGTAATAATTCTGTTACATAATTTTAAAGGTAATAATAATAGTTATTATAATGTAGTTCTTCTCTACTTTTTCTTGTTTTCCCTAGTTTAAAAAAAAAAAAAAAATTCTAAATGTATTAATTTTTTTGCTATTCATGGGACATTTTTTGTTAAGTTGCTCATTGGGTTTTTTCCCATGTTTTTTTAAAAGAAATTGCACCAATTTGCTTGCGTTCAAAGGTTTAAATAATTGCTAGAGCTGCCTGAAAGCAGCAGAAGAGAAGTGGTGTTGCTCCTGGTTTAAAGGGTTGACTGTCCCGCAGTTGAGGCTGGTGGTTAAGGAAGATCGTGCCTTTGGAAGCTTTGGAATAGCCTTCCACTCTCAATCAAATGCTCGCCCTCCATCGACACTTTTAAGACAAATCTTAAAACATACATGTTTTTAATGGCCTTTGGTGTTCTGTAGTGGTTTTTATATTTTAGTATTTTATAGTCTTTTCACGGTAAAGTGTTCTTACCAATTTTATTCTGTTTTATATTTGTGTACATGTTATATTGCTAAATATCTGTGTGTCATTCTCTTATTTTGTACAGCACTTTGGTCGACTGTGGTTGTTTCTGAGTGTGCTATATAAATAAACTTGATTTGATTTGAATTATAATGCATGAGTTGTGTGGGAGTTTGTATACGGATATAGTTTTGCTGTTCCCCGCTCCCTTTAATTCATGACAAATGTTCGCCTGCTTTTGGGTTCTTCATTCACTGTGAAGGCATGCAAGACAAAACAAAGTATTTTCCAGGTGAAATATTGCTCTAAGTTTTTGTTGTACTTCCAGACTGCTTCTGTTCTCAAACACTGAAATGTATGTTTTAATTTCATTACTTACTGTGGCCTAAATATGCACTGTAAACTTTTATTACTTAAATTTTAAAGAAAGGTAAATATAACAAGGATAAATACTGAGTAGGACTCTGTATGAAAAATGCTCAATATCAAAGGATCAGAGGTTCTTCACCTGTCCACTTGGTTCCTAATAAGGACGTAGAGTCCCATTGTATTGCATTGGATCTGTGTGTCATAAATTTTGATTCAAGTGCTCCATAAAGACCCTATAAAGGACTCAGATCAGGATCAGGAGCATAAAAAGATAAAATGAGGTGGGGACATCAGAACTTCTGACTGAGCCCTTTTGTTCCTGCGGCAGGGATATTTTATTGAATTGCATTTGATTACACACTGAAGCTACTGCAGGTGTTCATGTTATTGTGGCCACTTTACTGTTATCATACCTGACCTCCAGTGGCCATTAGGAGGCACAGCAGCATCTACAGTCGACACCACCTGCTGCATCTTTGTTACTCTGCCTGAATATGTGTGAAGCTTTATGTTTCTGTGACCTTCATTTACCAACGATTCGACTAACAAGTCCAGAACAGAAAAAGCTTCTGACAGCGTTTGCTTGTGCGTACAAAGGTCAGGTTTATGGTGTATCAGGTGTAGTGAAATTTAAAAAAAGTGCACCAAGCACAAAAACATGACTTACTTGTTAACAATCTTGATGCCCAGTGAACGAGCCGAGCCGATGATGCTTTTGACGACATTCTCAAGGGAGGTGTTCCTCATCTGGAAACACTCATCCTGGGCTTTCACCTGGGCAATCTCATACACCGCCCTCACCGACACCAGCCCCACTGTCTCATGGCCTTCACAGACAGACACACAAAAGAGATTTCAGAATGTGAATAAAGAAAAGAGAATAATTAATTAAACATACAAGGAAAGCCCAGGCACAAAAGAGAGCAAAGTGGGGGGTACGTGTGTGTGTGTGTGTTGGGGACGGTGCAGGGGTGGTATTAGGAGTCAACAGTCGAAACGAGGCTGGAGATAGCTTGGAGCATAAAAGGTGGAAATCCATAATTCTCTTTTCTTAACACACCACCTTTACTACTTCCTTCCTCTGCTGCAGTTCCCCCGCATGTCATGAATATAACATCAATCACAGCAAAGCTCAAACCCGAGCCGAGGGAGAGACGTGTGTCCGTTACAGGATGGGCTCAGCAGGTGAAGATTGGAGGGAGAGCGGATAACATCAGTGCAGCGGCACATCTCACCTGTCTTGCCGGCCCCTTTCGCAACGCCCGCTGCTTGCTTGAGGAAGTAAGACACTGTGGGCTGGCCGATCTTGAGGTCATAGGTCCTGTCAGGCTGAAAAGACAGAGGAATTGAAATTACAACGTGATCCAAGGTGGGCCAGAGACGGCTGTAGCCAGGATTCACAAGTCTATGAAGTGTTTGTTTGTCTACATAACTTGGAAAATTGTTCTGACAACACTCAGTCACATATTCAATAAACACAAAAACACTTAAAGAGTTAAAGTAAAATTATTGTAATTATAAGGAGACAAGTACAGACCTCCTCACACAGAAATCGATGGATCAATGAGGGTGTTTGTCACATCATATTTTATGGCGCTTCAGACAAAGAAAGTTGATTGGCTGTCTGCCAAAAGATAACAGTTTTAAACCACTTATGTGTTTAATCTTCACCTTACTTTCACCAGTTCATTCTTTTATTCATTCGATTGACCGTTCGCGAACCCCACCTCCCTTAGTAACTGTTGCTACGCCTCTCAACTCTCCGTTCTGCTCAGCTTGTATGTACTTTACAATGATAACAGTGGCTGATCTACCATCGAAAATCATTGAGATTTTGGAACAATGGGTCCACGATTTCAGACAGCGGTAGACAAAAGCCTGGTCATCACTTCATTATCTGGCTGAAATAAAAACTGTCGCAAATTGTCTTCATGAGTTTGAAACACCACTCTGGCTGGCATTATTATCTTTTCTTATCTTTCCAGCAGACTCGCTTTGAAACCAGAGTCTGTAAAAGGTGTCTTAAAGGGCCAGTGTTTAAGATTTAGAGGGATTTAGCGGCATCTAAAGGAGGACTGTCTGCACACTACAACCAGCTGAAACTTCTCCTGATTAGAATTCTTTCAGTGCTGATTGTTTTTACTGGGAGCTGAATTATCAGCAGATGTCACTTCCTCTCCAAAACAAATTGACCCAGTGATTTTAAACCGGTAAAAACACTGAATACAGCTTTCTTCAAGTAAAAAAAAAACAGTTTAACTCCAATGCTCTCTTTGTGGAGGGGCTGCAAACTACAAACTTGTGAATGGCCCTATCTAGAGCCAGTGTTGAGTTTGTCCGTTTTGGGCAATTGTATAAACGTGGCGGTGCAACTTGGCGATCTCCATGGATGAGGACTCGCTTCTTATGTAGACATAAACGACTCATTATAAGGTAACAAAAACACGACATTTCTTATTTTCAGGTGATTATACACTAAAGAAAACATATTATAATATATTCCATTTCTGCCAATATATCACCCTAAATCCTGCACACTGGCCCTTTAAACATGACATCATGCACAAATATTGCGTATTTCAGGCATAATTCATCATCATCCTCATCAGTTGATGATCCATGTAAATGACATGTACAAACAGCATTGCTGTTGTATTGCAGTGTAGCCCTTTATCATAAAAATGATAAGGAAAATGTAAGCTGTTATTTTATTTTACAAACCCTGTTTGACTGAATCTTACAGCATGTGTTTAGTAACATAACTTTGTCTTTAATATGGTCTGGGGTTGCTGAATTTTTTAAAAATCCAATTAAGAGCAGGACAGAGCTGCTAAAGTTAACATAAACCCCTGAAGTAAAGTTAGCCTTCACACAGCTGGATAATGTAATAGTTGATATCCTGGTCATGAACAGAGCTTTCATTTTTAAGTAACCTGTAATCCTACAAAATATGAAACCCTCCTTGACCCTGGAAGTAAAGCTGGCTCAGGTCACTACTGTAATTAGCTCGTTAGCCAGACATGCTAATGATTACGGCTAATATGAGAAAGACAAACAGTGTTTAATGAGAAACACGTCTAAAAGCTGAGACTAATCACCCAAAACAGCTCATAGGTTACATTGCAATTGGTCAATTCTTAAGACTCCACAGAGTCTTCAGTCTGAAGCTGCTGAGATGAAAGAGCACTCTCAGCACAGGGGTTATCCCACACCACAGACAGGGAATTCCTGTTAGTGAAGAAAATGAGAGCTACATCTTCCACTTCATGGGTTACTGTCTTCACTGAATACTCCTCCCTGGCCCACAGAGTAAAAAACATAATCCTTAAACACTGGAGTGTCCTCAAAAGAGATGTATCTTTAAATAGCTTCAGCTGACGTTTAAACACTCTCACAATCTCAGAGACAGACTGGTTTATTTTAACACTAGAAAACCACCCAACACTGTGTCTTGGCTGCCTTATCAACAATACAGGTTTTTTGCTGCTGCCACTGTGCACAATTTTATAACTTGTCAGACACATAGTACTTTTCACATCCACATACTGGTGGAAAAAACACCAGGAAAACCTTCACAAACTGCAGCAGCAGCAGCACATGTTGTCTACATGCTGATATGTCCATGTGGTCTGGTTCATGTTGGACGAACTAAAACACGTTTTAAGGGCACAAAACTGCAATACACACACAAAACAGGGACTACAATATTGTCTGGCACTATGCTAAGGCGAACCATGGCTCTGCAGTGTCATGAAAGTCCTGGGGGATAGAAAACATTCACTCTCTCCTGGAGGTGGTGGCATTGTCAACCAACTGCTCCCCAGAGAGGAGCTGGTTAGGCTAGTCTCAGTCTGGACAGGATGTGTTTCTTAGGGAACTTAAAGTGGTACACCCAAACTGGCTCACCCATCCAGTGTCTCCAGGGAGCATCTCTTGTCTCTGAACCCCGCTGCACCAACCGAGCATCCAACAGAACACACTCCCATAGAACCGCACAGCACAAAAACTTTTCATACCCTTAATACAGCTGAGACCTTTGGCTCGTGAAGCTTGGTGAATGAAGAACTGAATTTGTCACATTTTCTTTGATTTGTTACCAGCGATATCTGTACTGTTTCTATTTTGTACTTTTTATATTTGTAACTTAAAGAAATATCTGTGGTTCTTCGTAACTGATGAGATTGTGAGGCATGGTCTATGGCACTGACAATGGCAACACCCACTTGTGGATCATCCAATCGATTTAAGATCCTGTTTAACCAATTATCCAATGACAACTGCTCACCTGTTGTAGGTTGACTATGCAGTCTGTCTTTGCTCTCTTTGACTCTGATGGACACACACCGGTGTTGAAACATCAGTCTGTTTTTCCTGTTAAACACTGCAAATTGAGTGGTGTGCTCCAGTCCTTTCCTCTTCCTTGGAAAATCTCTGTGCGGGTTTTTTAAACACATGGAAACCTGCTAAAAATAGGCGATAGACTCCTTTACCATTGGCAGTAGATCAGTGCCGAGTACATGACTGCAGGAGATGAGTATGCCTTTGTGTGCGTGGGGATTTTTTTTTGTGACGTTCGATGTCATGGACAGGTCAGTCAACAGTAGAGAGGAGCATAAATGGTAAATGGCCCAGCACTTGTATGGCTCCTTTCTAGTCATCCGACCACTCAAGCGCTTTTTATACTATGAGCCACATTCACAGACACATTCACACACTGGTGGCCGAGGCTTCCATACAAGGTGCCACCTGCTACTCGGTTTTTAACACACTCACACACCGATGGAAGCATCATCAGGAGAAATTTGGGGTTCAGTATCTTGCTCAAGGATACTTCCACATGCGGACTGAAGGAGCGGGGGATTGAACCACTGATCTTCCGATTGGACGACCTGCTCTAGTGAAAATGTGACGTTACTTCTTTTTATAGATCTCTAACTTATTCAGTCTCTCTCAGACTCAGTGCAGACTAATTTGGATCGAATTTTGGGCACTGCTTGGGTGGAGACAGACTTTTTTTTGTGGTGGCACTCCATTGCAGCTCGTCGGCAAACACACTAAAACGAGCGCATTCATCCGGGTGTCGTGTTCCCATCAACGCCGATTGGAGCCAGAAGAAAAAAATACCCATGACTACTGCAGAGTCATTTGACCAAGGTGTGAAAGCCAATTAAAATCTTTCCCATTGCATTGAAAAACAGATGTTAGCGGGTGTTAGTGTTTTTTTGTGCAGTGGGAAAATGGTTTGAGAGACACCTGATTTGGCCGCATGCTTTTGGATGACGCAAATGAAACCCTGTTTCAGCAGTGCTTAAAGATTTCCGTACAACTTTGGACTTTTAATTCTGGACGGGGCAAAAAAAGACAACCCTTCAAATTCTTTAAATGCAGATCATCACTCTCACCAGCCCCATTCTGACCGCTTCATCGCGGAGAGAAATCCAAAGCCTGACAGGCCTGACATCACTGGTTATGGTTACTGACGGCTGCTTTAAAGCAGTCACCTTACTGACAGGAATAAAACTCTGGTAAAGAAATATTACATTCATCTGTTCAGTTTTAACTTCATAAATGGATTTCTTTGTGTTTCGCCCATAAACGTCCAAAGTTGAATGTGAAAATCGCTGAAAACCCATTATGTATTATTTCTGTGTTATTATGGATAGATGTAAACGTCTCCTGCAGTGATTAATCCTCATTATTTCCACATACAATACTGAAAATATGTCCTTGGTGACATCAATGGCAGCTGCGGCCTGAACACAAGACACTGTATCTCAGCTTATAACTCTTGATCATCACTGAAATAAATAAAACTGAGTAGAAGCACAGACATGGTCATTAAGTTTTCCTGTGTTGCAGCTGTGTATCTGATACTGTTTTCAAACATATTCTGATTGAAATTCAAAAACTGATGTATCAACATACTGTAGCTTGGACTTACTATTCATGAGAGGATCAATTCCCTCCAAAAAATTCAAAGCACATCACTTCGTTAAACTGCAAAAAGTTAGAAAGCCTTTATAATTGAGGCAACGTGATTAAAGCGGAGACAAAATTGTATCAAGTGCTCGCTGTTCTTCCTCAGAGGCTTCAGTTTAGAGTATTGAAGCTACCTGTGAATCAGGAGTACCTGCCTCTCAGATTCAAGTTGTGCTTCCTTCATTATTTTTATACCTCGAGCCTAATTACTTCAGGTGCACTGCAATAGTACAGTGCAAATCTACACGTTCTTTTAGATTCACAAAACTGGACATAGTGCACTGGTAGTGTTTTTCTCTTGAGGCCAATGTATTTTGTAATTCTTGGCAATGGGATCACTGCGTATTTACACTATGCTACAAATTCCGGCAGCATGATGAGATGCTGAGTGTCTATTCTAAGCTGAGCGGTGCAGCTTTAGCGTTTATTTCTGGTTGCCAAGCGCTGACAAAATCTTTAACTTTGGGAAAAATGCTGCAGCCACTCAGCGCTGTCACTTTTTACCCTACCATTGCTGAAGAAACGACTTGTATGACTCAAGGTCGCTCCTACAGCCTTAACGGGTTTATTGAAGACACAACTTACGACTTCACATACTGCAACAATGAGACAGCAACGCAGTACAGTTCACCAAACATTCTTATACTCCTCCTCAGATAGACATCATACCTAGCTTTTTGTGTGGGTGTGATTTCCTGCCTTTTACAGACAGCTTGTTCTGCCCCAGTGTCACACGATGTTCATTTTGGAACAATCTGCTCTTGACACTCTGCCCTATTCAAGGTTGTTTAATATAAGTAAACATGTTCTGCTTCTAGCTTGACCTAAACTGTCAATTTAATTTAATTTAATTTTTAATTTTTTCTATTAATCCCGCAAGGGGGAAATTCAAGGTTTACACTCTGTTGTACATATACACACAGGTCCAAACACACACACATGCACAAACGGGACCTATACATGCATTAAATGGAGAGATGTCAGGGTGAGGGGGCTGCCCAGGGACAGGCGTCCCAAGCGGCTGGAGGGGTTTGGTGCCTTGCTCAAGGGCAAGGGCAACCTCGGCAGTGCCCAGGAAGTGAACTGGCACCTCTCCAGCTGCCAGTCCACGCTCCATATTTTTGGTCCAGGCTGGGACTTGAACCCTCCGGTTCCAAAGCCAAGTCCCTATGGACTGAGCTACTGCCGCCCCCAATTCTAGGCCTTTTTGCCACCGTGCAGTCCAATCACAGTGAAGGAGGGGCGGGACAAGTACCACTAAGACCAACTGTCAACAACAACAATGGAGGGGGAATTCTTACTACTGGCCACATCATCTGTAAGGCCTGTCCTCTCTCCCTGTGTGCAGCTACTTTACCTTGAGCCAACATTTTTACTTCCCTGGGCATTTCTTATCATAGCAACCAAAGTGTCTCAGCTGAGGAAACACCACACCTCCAAAATACTCTTGCGCTCCCCGCTGATTGTTTTCAGAAAGTGTCAGTCCTAGTCTGTCTCAATCCAGCAGATACACATCAACATTATCAGCGTTTTGGAGCTGTGTTCCTGTTCAACTGATGATTTTTTAGGGCCCTGACACACCAAGTTGTTGGTTGGCTGTTGGTCAATACACAGCCATTGGTGTGTTTGTTGCCCTAGCCCCACACCACTGGCACTAGTCGGCCCTTGTTGGCCCTTGTTGGCTGCTTTTTGGCTGATTTAGCACTGTGGATTGGCGTCCCAGAAAGCAGCGCCCGTCAGTGATTAAATCACTCTGATTGTCAGATCAGCTCAGCGCAGAAAAGAAATGGAAGGAATGGAGAGGAAAGCAAACAAACAACAAATCAAGAGGGAGTGAGATCGAAACCAACTTGTTGGAAAGGGCAAGATTAGTTTTTTAGCCATTGATCTCTTTATCTCACAATTATTTGTGTGATTGTTCAGTAGTGCACAATAAATATAATTTGTTCTTTCAACATCTGGTTGTGTTGTTGATCTGCTGATTGGCTAACTAACACCTTGAATCCGTCCTGTCAGTCTCCTGGTTCCCCTTTTTGAATGATGAATACAGACTACCGCCGCCAGCTGGTATGGAGAGTTACTTCCTCTCAGGCAGGTGGAGAACGTACGTGCTAGTTGGCTGTTTGCTGTAGTCCTTACGGTGTGTTCAAGTGCAACTTTTTGGCCAACACACAAGTGACATAGGGCGACACAACAGTCACACTTAGTCACTGCTAACTCTTTGATGTCAGTCTTGTGTGTCTGGGCTTTAAGGCTATTTCAGTCTCTTTTAGCTCTGTTTTTGGCTCCACCTGAGGGAAATATCTGGTTCTTTAGCTGCTAAATGCTCCACTGTGTTCACCAGCTGGCCGTTAGCTGTGTCTGTGTGCTGTTTGTGGATGAGCAGGTAGTGTACAGCGGATTTTTAAGCTTCTTTTCTGCTGCAGCTGCTGATGCTGATGAGAGCCTTGAGAGTGATCCAAACCGTAAAACTGTGTCGAAAAAGCAAAACAATGAACTGAAAGCGGCTATAAAGCTCTGCAGAGCTGGTTCATAATTCTGCAGCTTTAAAGAAGACAAAACAACATGAACACTCACAATAAAGGACTTTAATGTTTATGTAACCTAACCCGTTTGCATGAGGTGTTTGTATTATTTTGTCGACCCTCCTGCGTGTTCAACTGTGTGCTGCCTCCCATCTGCTCTTCAGCCTCATTCGTTCGCCCTTTCCATCCTCCCCTCAGGACCGAAATAAAAATAATCTCTTCAGCCTCGCCGAGTTATTCTGAGCCTTTTCTTTTAATTCAGATTAATTCACTGGCCGAAGACCTTTATTCACTAAAATCTGACATACAGATCCAATCAATATATCATCTGAGGAAAGTTTACTTTGGATCATCTGTTATCTGTCACATAAATAAATAAATAAATAAAAAACAAACACAGGGCAATAAACTGTAGGCTGAGCTGAGAAGATACCACAGAGCAGGTGATTTGTCATCAGAGTCGCGTTATCTAACTGTAGTGACCTTTCGACAAAGGGAACAGAATTTTTCTCTATCTGTGGAAAAGCTTTTGGTTGCAAAGGTCCGATGAGCCACTGTTGTTTCCGCCTCAGTTTTACAAGATGAAACACAAATATTTGCTGCAGCGGGCTTCTTCTGACAGGCAGAATTAAAATAAAAAAATTTAAAAAATACAAAGACAGAGAGAGAAGAAGAGTCTGGGAAAAAATTGAAATGTTGAAGGTTAATAGTAGCTTTGTGTCCAGTTCAACACTTTGAACTTTATAGTCTCTTGGTCAGATGAGAGGCGATTAGCTTAGCTTAGCTTAGCTTAGCATGAAGACTGGTAACATAGAGAAACAGTTCACCCGACTCTGTCCAAAGTTAAACAAAATCTGCCAACCAGCACCTCAACAACTCATCTATTAGCTGCCTGTATCTTGGTTACTTACAGTAAGTCATATCCAGACATAAATTGTTGCCTGGCAACCTGTGTGACAAACCAGGAGGTCACTGCACCTAGCAACTATTTGCCCAGAAATAGTCTTTATAATAGACTTTAGCATTTAGTGACTAATTAGACTTTTTTTTTTTTTAAAGGAGCAGTATATATGGTTTAGTGGCATCTAGCGGTGAGGACTGCAGATTGTAACCAGCTGAAACTTCTGCTTAAATTCCTTCAGTGTTCGTTGTTCAGGAGCTTTAAAACAGATCAGGTGATTAAAAATAATAAATAAAGTAGTTTCATGTTACAAATCTGTGTGTCTTTGATGCTGTTCAGCTCGTAGCACCTGCGTATGCTCACCTTTTTTTCCTCTGAAAACTCAGAGATCCAGAAAGATCCAGACATTCGGTTGTTTTTTGTTTTTGTTTTTTCCTGCAGTCAAACTGTCCGCAGAGGAATCTTCCTCTCCAAAAAACAGCCCTGTGACTTAAACCGGCAAAAACGCTGAATAAAGCATTCATTCATTATTCATGATCTGTAACTGCTTATCCTGGTTCAGGGTCACAGGAGGGCTGGAGCCTATCCCAGCTGAGATACATCCTGGACAGGTCGCCAGACTCTCACAGGGCTGACACATAGAGACAGACATTAATGCTTACATTAACACCTACGGGCAATTTAAAGTCACCAATTAACCTGCATGTCTTTGGACTGTGGGGGGAAGCTGGAAAACCCAGAGAAAACCCACGCTGACACATCAAGAACATGCAAACCGTCTTGCTAGGAGGCGACAGGCCTAACCACCCAATAATACAACAGTTTTATGTTAGAAATAATGCTGCTCATCATGGAGGGGTTGCTAACCACAGTGGCCACTAATGCCTGTCCCAGAGCCAGTGTTTGGTTCGTTTGTTATGGGTCACGGTAGAAACATGGCGCTGCAACATGGTGGACTCCATGGAAGAGGACCCACTCCCTATGTAGATATTAACAGCTCACTCTAAGGTAACAAAAACAGGTTATTATGCTCTAAAAGAAATATGCTTATTTTATTATATTCCATCTCTCTCCCTAAATCCTACACACTGTACCTTTAATTGTTGCTAGGCAACCCCCAATCACCTGTCCTTAGCTTAACCTTATTTTGCTGTGAAGTAACCTCATATATCTCTACCTTAAATCTGCATAAAAAATGGACAGGCAGAGGGCACCTGTCGTGGCTGTGACTGAGGATGGGTGCTGATAGGGCTGCTTCCAAACACTGCGTTGGTCAAAGGGAAACATAGTGGGTACATGTAACTCTCAGAAAGAGAGACATCACCAGCTGGTCTAGGAGCTTTGCCTGAATGATGGTCTGTTCAGGGTTTATTTTAGGATGAGTCAGAGACAGTTTGACAATCTGCTGCCAATCACTGGGCCTAATTGCAGATGGTAAAACATTAGAAAGCAGTTGAGGCTACAATTTGTTCAGATATGTCTTGCAGCTTGCCTCGGGTGATGTCGAGAGTGAGCTAATGTTATCTTGACACAGACCATGAACTGTGAGCTACCACTTGTCACCGCCCCCACACAAGGCCTGCCTCTCAATTCGTCCATTGGACATTTGGAAAGAAACACCGATGTTGTCAGGCACTGTTTCCTCTCTAAAATGGAGTTTTTTCATCTCGGGGCGTTCAGGGCGCTCCTGCAAAAAAGCGAGGCTCGTGGAGCGGAAAAACATGTGGTGCTCAGCAACACAAAAGCAACGAGCAAAATGCTTCACTCTCATTAAAAACAATAACAAACAGCCGCCCCAGGCTGTTAAAACACGCTCTGCCTGATCGAGGTCTCAGTTCTGTTACTTGAGATGACACAGCATAAATTTCATATCACGATTACAGTGACATAAATTATCAGGCTTATCAGCATTACCACAGCGCCGTTAAACTGTGCTGAAAATGTTTAATACACACACTGAAATCACTTCACCAAGTTTTATATTGAAATCCATGAATAAACTTAGCAGCACCATGCGACTGTGGTTGCGTAAATAAACTAGGCAACGTGTTATCGTGTGCCATGGGTGAATAGAGTATGCAGACACAGAACAGTATGCAGCAGCAGAGCAATGTGTAGCATTTAGTATGTGTATGAAAGCTTCAGTTCATATTATTGACAAGATAAAGCCACAATCAATGCTGTGCCTGCGTCCCTGCATTTGGGAGACTTGCTTACTTTGGCTGATGCTGGACAGTATTAATTGAAGTTTTCAAGATCAAACATGAGTTTAATTATGATTAAAATTTGAAACAGTAAT
>JAPZEB010000026.1:19533608-19545847 GCA_029783705.1 Chaetodon striatus
AAATAATTTCATCACTACCTGTTACATATTTAAATAAATGTGATACATTATGTTAATTACTGAGTTGCAGGTTTGATGTCCTCTAACTCTGGACAGAGCCTGGCGGGCTGTTTCCCTGTTTCTCGTCTTTATGCTAACCTCGAGCTTCTTACTTAACACACAGACATGAGAGAGGCATCAATCTTCTCATCTAAGTCTCTGCAAGGAAGTGAATAAGTGGATTTCCTCAAAATGTCAAACCTTTCCTTTAAAGTAAGATGAAAGACACTTTGAGATGTGCTCAGAGCTTCTGACAAGCCTGAGGTGAAAGTTGAAAGCTGAGCTGAGAAACATTCATCTCAGAGGCTGAAACATGTTGCATGCTCACATTAAGCATCACATACAGTGCAGTGTGAACAGAATAATAACGCTACAAACCGCCAGCAGATGGCAATGACGGGCAGCAGCCAGGCTGCACGTGTGATGGCAGAGCTGTTGCTGCATATTGCATGTCAAAATAAATTCACGGCTGTTAAAGGATTAGACTTCCCCTCCTTCCATCACAAACCTCATTACTACACACATTCATTCAGCCGAAAGGACACAGACTGCTGATTTGAAACAACACACAATGAGGTGGGAGGGGGGGCGTGACGAGTCCAACAATATGTGGTTGTGTAAAATAAAATCTACAAGCTCATAACACCTCTTTTCTGAGTAATTCACGTTTCTTGTATGCACTTAATGCTTCTTGACTCCAAGTTCCTCTGGGCATTTCTTCATTAATGAATGCAAATGGAAAGGCTTACTTCAGTGGTAGAGTATGAATAATGGAAGTGCTCTGGTAATGTTATGCAGCTAGTTGAATTAACCACAATCGTGGTAGGGAGGGGGGTGGCTAAGTGTGAAGGGTCAAGGATAGGTTAGACCCACAACGAGCCTCGCAGACGCACCTTCACATGGATCTTGACTGGGAGAGGGATCCCCTCCTTCAGCTCCTTGGTTTTCTCGTTGAAGTCCTTGCAGAACTGTCCGATGGGGATTCCTCTCTGGATGGGGAAAAAAAGAGGGAAATAAGCACGGGAAAATGATAGAGGATCGTTTAAAATGTATGAGAAGTCTAAGCGGACAAACACTCAGCTGAACGTCACTCGTATCACACTGTGCTGGCAGAATACAGATGCCTGGGCTGCTGTCAGTCAATCAATCACAAAACTTCACAGACATCTGACTATATTTGCACACACGAGTGGATCAGGGACTGGGTGTGTGACGGTTTATATATGTGACGAGTGTCCGTAACATTTTGGTGGAGGCATTTTCACACTTCGTTCTAGTTATTTTTGTTATATTCACACTGAGATGCATCTGTGTGTGGGTGTGCAGCCCCTCTGTTGTTCCAGACACTGTTTTTGTGTGTGCGTGTGTCTGTCACTCGAGCTATGACTGAATGCATGTTGGTTCCCAGAGCCAGAGAAACCCAGTGATGAATGAGCCTCCCATTTTCCAGCTCCTGCAAGGCCAACCAGAGCGAGAGCAAAATGGATGGGTGACATTAAGTCAACACTCGGCCAACGCTCCTCCTTTGCACCATTCCTCTTTGGAGCTGAATTCAGAGGCAAAGACTAATAAAGAATCTAATTATTACTGCTTGAATTTATACTGACCTTCAGCCGCCATCCTTCCCAAAGGCAACACACTGATTGAAATGTTCATTTCAGAAATGAGGGGAAGAAAAAAAAGGTTTTTTATTCAGTTTAATGGACTCGTGAGCTTCTATTGCTCCACGACAGAGCAGAGCAGCAGCCCTCAGTTTCTAATAATGGATCTGATGAGAAGTCAGTCATCCTGAGACATTCTCCAATGACAGCACGGGGAAGACATTTATTTGAACTTAACGGAGCAGAAAGTTCTCTGAACATCATCTCTACTAAAGGCTTCAAAAGCACCTGATGAATGCTAATCCGCTGCTTGATCTACGCGACCTCAGCCACTTCATTTGGGTCCAAAACTCTACTCATTACTCACTGGTGTTTCTCTGCATCCGCCTAACACAATAACAACAAACTGATTGAAATTTCAACACATCACACGAGTCGAGGCAGGTTATTGTTTCCGAGCTGATGGGTGCTATTTGAATTACAATATGCTACTAATGAAATGAAACGCAGTTATGTCCCCAGAGCCCTCGCTAGGCTCTACCTTCCCTCTCCTCCCATGCTTATTAATAGTAATCCCATGTCAACCTTCTACCCGTGCCCTTCCCTCCCTCTGTTTCCCATAAAACAACATAGCAAGCGTAAACAAACGAGGAGGGAGCACTGAAGGAAAGTCTAATTAAATATGGATTAGTATAAAGGCTGTGATGTTGCTTATGAGTCAAAGCAAACCCTCGGGCTCTGCCTCACACATTCAGCTCCCATTCCTTCCCTTCTGTTCAGCCCGTGTCGGATAATGATCTCTCCCACCGACTCAGATGGCCCTTTTCATGCCACACAATACCATGAAAGGGCCTCCCTGACCAGCCGGAGATAATGCCTGATGCTTCTAAAATGTGCTTAAGCACGAGCGGCGAGACATTATGCAGACAGAGGAGCTGTTCTAAAGATAGACAGAGGCAAAGACTTCACACGGCCTCCCTGACCAGATAGTCCTTCACTGCTGAAAAAGGGCTTAAACAAACATTTAAAAAAAGGCGAAAGAGTGGCAAATAAGAAGACGGGACCCACTAGGGGATAGAAGATAGTTTGCCCTGAGCTCCGCACACAATTAAGTATGCACCAGAGACAGGTAATCATATTTTAATTAAGCTGTTCAATGAGAGTCCAGGCATCTCATCCTCCGAAGATGGCAGGGTGAGGAAGTTTTATTTTGGCCTCGGGCTATTTAATAGTTTAACTGCAGTAATTATGGCGATTGAACCATGTTGGTAATTGCAATCACAGTCTTTAACCGTGGCAGAGGGCTGGCGTGCCATGAAAGCAAGGTTCAAGGTTGGCTCCTCCAACTTCGCATGACATTTATCAGAAAGAGAGGGAGAGAGAACTGGAACAGTAACATTCATGCCCCGGCCAAATCGCTAACCCCGCTCACTGCATCTGAGCATCTAATCATCCTCGAGTCCGAGCCGCTGGATAAATCCTCTCTCTTCCACCATGACTGATTAGAGCCGGGCGCTCTCCAGTATAAAATGGCTGCAGCCCATCACCCGAGGCGAGGCCTTCCACGCCGGCTGTGGGCGACGACATTCAGTTGTGCATCTTCAAAGACTTCTGAGATCCTGGGCACCGGGATTAAACGCTAATCTACGAAGATATTTCTCGCCGTCAAATCCAGTGGCGACAGTGGTGAGTAATTGCTATATGATCCATTCAAGATCAGCGCGGCAGAGTCTTATTACTCATAATTATGGGAGCAATTAGGCATTTGCAATTAAAATCTGGGAAGTGTCCATTTGATTTGACCCTTCCACCATATTCTCTGCAGTCTTTTTTGACACTCCTTCCGTGTTAATGTGATTGGCCTTTCAGCTTCACTAACTCTTTTTAACAAGATGTAGCACTTGTGTGGCAGGATGGTGTGTGTGTGTATGTGTGTGTGTGAAGGGGAGGGGAGCAGAGACAGGAATGGGAAAAGAGAGAGATGGCTGAGGTGTATTAAACTTGTCAGAATGTGGCCAGTGATTGTCGTGGTCAATATTTGAACAATGAGAAGGGGTTTGTTTAACCGAGATGAACAACGGGAGAGGAGACAAGTAACGCGAAAGGCCGCAGGAGGTCCTCATGAATATGGGTGAGTGTGTATGTTTATGTATGAATACTTCGGCCTCATTTCAATCTGACAAGACTATCAGTTGAAGAGTGGATATGTGTGCATATTAAGCTGCCAGGGACTGCTGACGGTGAGGAAGTGTTCACTGTGTGTGGTCGCAGGTGTCTCTGCATCTGAGAGAACAGGAGGAAAAAAGAAATGAGGGAGAGTGGAGGAGGAGGTGGAGGAGAGATGAGAAAGAGAGGGTGAGTAGGTCAAGAGAAGTATTGTGCTTATGGGAGCGTGGCAAACATGGAGATAAAGGACACAGACGCAGGATAAGGCCTTGGGGCAGGAGGCAGGATTAATTGCCCCTGGCACACAAGGCCACCTGATAAATTGCCCCGGGGCAATCGACACAGTGAAGGGCTACGATACGGAGACGAAGGTGTTACAGTGGAGAGAGAGAGAGGGGCTGGTGGGAGGCGAGGTTAATTAAACTCTTCAGTGTGAAACACTCTCATTCATTACCTTCATTACCTTGTTCATTTAATCTGCTTCGCTGTTGGCATTTTATCACATTCGGCCCCATTGTAGCGTCATACAGCTGATTAGGTTTCATGTTGAACCCCTCAGCTGCAGAGGGGGTAACTGAGAGGCTGAACAGCAGGCCAGTTTAGGTCTAACACACACAGATGCACGCAGCATCACAGCACCGCACAGAATAAATCGAGTTCACGCTGGACATGCATTTTACTTGATTTTCCACCCTGGAATCAGTGGATTAGTCTTAAAAGTGGAAAATGAAAACGATTTTCGCCCCCAGTCTCCAGTGAACTGTGCTGAGGCCAATACACAGACCTGCATAAAAGAGCTGAGGAGCGCCCCTCACACGGGCATGAGTGCAGAACTGACAGAGCGAACCAAATTCGGAGAATCATCTTTATGGCAACCAAAACAAGCCAAAACTTCTTAGCAGTGCTTTTGCTGTCTGGATCTCTGCTTAAAATAGACGCAGCCTTCACTTTTTTCATACCTGGCACTGGAAGAAGAATTTGCTGTTTGAGGGCATGGAGAAAGCAAGCAAGCAAGAAAGCAAGCAGGCGAAGTGTGGAACAAAATGGATTGCATCACGACAAAACATCCCATTTTCAACTCCATTAGGTCCCCCTCACAGTCTTGACAGTGTTGTGCTTTTTGCCACTTCACATGATTAATCACGTGTGGAGGCTGCAGCAGAAACACAGGAGCCTGAACTGCAGGCAGCAGCTGAGGCTCCACGCTGGAGATGTCTGAAAAATCACAAGACACGCTGACAAGTGGAGGAGAGACACACAAAGAAAGAGAGTCAGGGGTTGGAAGAAAGAAGAAAATGCAACAAGATCTGAAAGCAGCGGTTCGTGTTGTGTGTTTGTGGGGCATTCAAAAGGGATAATGGTGAATTTTGCACACTAAAAGGTGTTATTCAAAGGGGAACATCATTGATTTTACACATCAAAGTTTGTTTACGGGTCTTGGGGAGGACTACTGCATATGCGAACAAGTTGTATAAAGCCTTTTGTGTCTCCAGAGGGGGCTGCATGAAATCTGATAAATTGCCTCAAGTGATGTCACAAGCTAGCTGTTATTAGCATTACACACCCAAATCTCATGTCACATTCAAGTGCACCTCGGACAGTCCCATTTCCTGAGTTGGGAGGTCATAATGTGGAAACAATATGGACGCTACAAATAGGATGTGTTGTAGTTTATTGTTCAGAGCATTTAAACAACACGTCACGAACAGTTTGAAGCTTTGTATTACAGCGATTTTGTCGCTCACTTGTTGCTGCACCCGAGCGTCCCCTAAAACTGCTAATATATTACTTTACCTGACAAATGCTAATAAATAACTTTTTCTAATTAATCTCGGACACTCTTCATGTGGACATCAACTAACAATTACAACCCAACACCATGTTACAAATTACATGTGAGCAAGAAACTGACATGCAATATATGAACCAAACATGTACTTTTGTCCGCCATGTTTGTACACATATATTGGTGTAAACTCCATTTATTCGTAATAAGGTTGTTTTATTGTTAGATGGTATGACTTGCTATGATACAGAGGAAAGAGTTTGTTAAATACGTGAGGTTATTTTTTCTGTATATTTTGACCTCTCTGAATCTTTATTTTGGTCCTGTGCAGCTCCCGTACACGTGTGACAAATGAACAGAAAGTGAAGCTTTTTTTGTGATATGTTCAGTTTGAGAAAATAAACGAGGACGGCGGAGCAACACGGTTGTTTTACCGTTCATTTGTTGGCCTTGCCACCGAGCTGACTCTGCTAACTATTTATAGAAGTGAATTGAGATGAAGATGAAAACAACTCAGATTAAAGACAGCCACTACAACAAGGTTCCCACACATGTTTACTGATTCATTTTCAAAACCTTTCCAGAATTTTCCTTAATATTTGACCACATTTTCAAGACTTTGTTTCAGTAGTTTAATAGTTTGGCCTATATAACAATCAACAGCACAATAATGAGGCTCTATGCCTAAAGACGGAAATTGTAGCACAAATGCAGCATGGAATACTAAATGGGGTGCCTTTGTGTCTGCACCGTATACACAAAGCAGTAATATCAGGGCTGGCTACAGCAGGCGGGAAATATGTGCTGACATTGGCACTCTGTTGAGCAGCCTTTTGGTTGTCTAGATGCTTTCTCCTTTTAGCGTGGTTGACTGGAGCCACTTTCTCCATGTTGCCACTGTCAAACATTTTGTTTCAGAGCCTATATCCAGCAGGACTAGAGTCTTCCTCTTACTTGAGCCATGAATTATATTTGTCATTTGAAAGCCATACATTATCGAATATGCACTTCCCAGGTATTTGTGATAAGCAAACTGCTAGCACTTGCCAACTTCAGCCTAATAGCTAGGTAAACATTCCCATAGCCAACTAGCTGCATACTAGGGATAAACATTCACACTCACGTACTGGCGTTAAATTATTATAGAGCACTTGAGGACTTGGACTATGAATAGGAATGTATATTCGCCTAGAACAGGAAACAAGTGCAATATGAAATTAATTCATTGAACAACAACAGCAAGAAAAATCTGCCATCTTTGTGTCACTACTGTTGATGTTATGTAAGTTAGATGCGGCACTAAAGGACCGTCTCTTGGCGTCTATCTCCAGAGTCAGTTTCCTGTCTGCCCAGGAGCACGAGCTAACACAGTAGCAGCAGCTAATATCCGACATCAAGGAGTTTAACAGTCTCAACCAACTCACACAGGCACCGACACAGCTCGACTCTGTCGTTAAACCCGTTTAAAACAGGTAGGTTGTATCAGCAGAGCGATGCCAACAGTAAGCCCGTCGCTGTGCATGTGTGTGCAGGTGTACTCTCACCATCTGTGCCCAGGTGCAGGGCTCACACTCCCACAGCGGCAAGTCTCATGATAAACAGAGACAGAGGGACAGTGGGGCAAGGAGGGGCTGAGCGAAGCAATGCACGACATTTCAACCCATTTAACGCATCTTTAATAGTAAAATATATATATAAAAATTATGTTCACATGTGGGAGGGGGGGCGGTGACCAACGTCCAAACAAGTACTCGTGTTCTCATGCCTATCCCTACTGCACCAATCATGTGATTCTAGTGGCATTTCAGTGGTCACACTGCAGCACTAGATTTTTAGAAATGTATTTCACGTAATTTTAGACACACTCTGTGATTTCTATGAATATATTTTAAACAACAGCCAAATCAATGTATATGCAAAACTTTACCACAACATTCTGTTAAATCCAATCCATCTCCAGGCCTGGAAAACGGATTTTCTAATTTCATAACTTTTCCAGGAGTTTCATGGTCGTGGGAACACTGACTATATAACTTCAACGAGTTGTTGTTCCGACTTGGGGGGCGTTCACGTGATTTTTTTCCCAGTAGAGATCTTATTTTTCTGATTATTCCAACACCACATGAACGCAGGGTCAGACTGAACTGTCAGTCGTCGAGTTGCATTGTGGGTTGCATAGGCACAAAGTTTTGACAAGGACGAGAAATGCGTGGAATAAAGAAGGGCAATGCTCCATTTCTGCTGCATTGATTTTTTTGTACTGTCCATCACGGGTGTGACAATGCTACAGGAGTGCAATGTCAAAACTTTGCTCTTCTAATTCGCGCCTCACACTCTGAGATGACACTGATGGAAAGAGCCAAAAGCAGGAAGGTGAGGGGGTTTGAGTCCTCCGTGTTTGCCATGTTTGTAGAGGTCAGCCTCGGGTATGATGTGGAGCATGACTCAGTGTTGACGCCTTTAGCATTCTTGGACAGTCTGTAACCCCATGTGTCCTTCCAAACTTCCCCAATCATGTTTGAAGCAAAAAGTGATGACTGCACAGTACTGTGGACAGCCTGCCCGCCTGGCTGCCCCTCGCCCTCCTCTGCTATTCTCACTGTTCTCTCGCTGTCCTTTTTCCTGCCACGCTCTCCCTCTCTCTCTCCTCCCTGAAAGTGAGCCAGTGTGCAGAATGACCTTCAACCACACCCACAGGGAACAAAAACAAAGATGGGGGGATAGTAGCTGGATGGAGGAGAGAATGGGATAAACATGAGCAGAGGGGTGACAAGAAGGCAGCCAAAACAAGAAGACGGGTGAAGAAGAACAAAGAAAAAAAAAAAACACGCTGAAGTGAGGAAAATGGAAAATCTCTTCTTCTCTTGGAAGCCAGCGGAGCGCAGAGCTGAATCTGACAAGAAAGATGACTCTCCATCCCCTTCCCCACCAGTCTGATTAAACCTCTCAGTCTAAAATGAACCCGGCACACTGAGAGCCACAGAAACGAGGGAGCTGAGGACTTGAGCCTTTGCTAAAGTGCAAGCTGGAACGCCTTCAGATACACTTGAAAAAGCAGGACCTCGAGGAAGAGGTGACGCCATGAAATTCCTTAAATTGCAACTGTGGCTAACAAAGGAGCCAAAATTAAATTCCTAAACGTGGAAAGCAGCCAGCTTTTCTTTTTTAAACAGTTTCCAAAAGATTCATTTTGGACCAAATTCCCAATCCCTCTGTTTAAGCGGCAGTAAGCCGGCTGTAATGAGTTAATCTGCAACAGAGGGATGATTTCCTTGTGTGACTAAGACAGTAAGTAGACAGAAGGAGGACTAATTAAAGTTGTAACATCTGCCTTCTGAGCTCTAAGTGTGTCTACAGGCTACAAGCATCTTTCGCTCCACTTCCTCCGTTCTAATTTCAGGCAAGGAAGGGTAAATAAGGTATCCGCCTGCTCCCAAACAATGCAACTAATCTTCTGCAAGTGGCATCATCATGATTACCATAACCAATGAGTATACTGTAACCGTGTGCTCTCAAATATTCATAGCATCTTCCAGCTTAACTTCCACAGCTGCTGGTGGAGCAGGAGAGGAGGAGAAACTGAGGAGGGTGGGAGGTCTGGAGCGGAGCACGTAACCTGCTTACAAATTAACACCACAACCAAAGTCGGACAACGTG
Source organism: Chaetodon striatus (assembly GCA_029783705.1). NCBI lineage: Eukaryota > Metazoa > Chordata > Actinopteri > Chaetodontiformes > Chaetodontidae > Chaetodon > Chaetodon striatus. Next base: position 19,542,858 of record JAPZEB010000026.1, read on the forward strand.
AGTGAGTTTCTCCTCGTCCTCCGCTCTGCCTCGTCTCTCATGAGCCATCTTCTCGGTCTGCGGGTCTCCACTTTCCACGATGCCTCGCCGCCGCCGCTGCTGCTGCTGATGCTGCTCCACTTCTGACCGACTTCCCCCGGCTGCTCCGCACAGCCGGAGCCCGCCCGAGCAGCAGCAGCGAGCCCCTGCACGGCTCTCTGATCCCCGCTGCTGGGCGAAAAGATAAACCGACAACGGCACTGCGGGAGGTGACAGATTCACATCGAGCCTCTGCAATAACCGCGGAGACATCGGCCATGCCAGATCTGCACAGAGGGGGAAATCTTGATAAGTATGAGCCGGGTTTTTTTTTTTTTTTTGTTCCCAGAAACTCGGGGTCTGCTTGGTGTGGCAGTGGCGATGACTTTCCCCTCTAACAGCCTCGAGATGAGCCTTCTCCTGGAGCCTGACTCTATACAAACACCCGGACTGTGAGAGGAAGACTTTATCACCGAGCCCGGCTCATCAACGACAATAAAAGAGACTTTATTGGTCACCGACTGCGCCTCTACTTGGAAGAGAAAAAACACACATTACGCGCTGCAAATCAAGCCAGAAAGGATCGAGCCCAAGTGCAAGACGAATGGTTTGGGTAACTAAAGCTTCACTTTACTACCAGCCATGCACGGATAAACCCACAGTACCTGCTGTTAATAGGGCAGTTATGAAACAGGTGTTGCAGAGAAGCCGTTTCATAGAGATTGTTAAATTGCCAGAGGATGCAAGACGTCGCACTGCATGCTGGGGCAGCTAATGATATTTTCAAGAAAAAAAAAACCGTGATAACTCTGTAAATAAAAATGCAACAAAAATCCCTCCGGGCAACACTTGGGCTGCTACCTCACAAATCAACAGATGTTTCAGTCATGTGGCTTTAAGTCTGGAGAGGGGATTATTCAGCAGTGCATTATCAGGGATTGCACACTGCCTGGCTCTCTATTAATTAATTAGTTTGCACATAATGGCATAGATGTTGTCCCGATGCCCTTGGTGCTCCAGTGGCACCTGTGATAACTTGTGGAGGATCTGGTCTTTGATGTGATTTGGGAGCTCTATGGAGGGGGGGGGCTGTTTGTGGAGATAAACTGTGGGTGTAGACAAATTAATCTTTGCTCTACATGGATTTCTGTCAACCTGGAAATCACCCAATATTAATACAAAACAAATGGCAACCCCACCCCTTTGCTTTATCTCTGTCAGTGTGTGCTGCAAAGAAACCGGGGGCTTTTTTTTGGATGATTACATAGACACATGGTGCAGATGGAGGGAGAGCCATGTGCGCTGAGGTCACACGAGCTTAAAGACGTGAAAAAAAAAAAAGGATTTTCAGTACATATCAGAACATGAAAATGAATAAATCCTTCACCTGCACACTATTACATGCCATTACTCACGCTTACAGCGAAGTAGGTTGCCTCACCTTGTCAACGGCAGTGTCACTCCCCCAGACAGGAGAATGATGAATTTGGTCATTATTGATGAGCGGAGTGGACACACGGGCTGTCATCCCAGTCCCTCACTCAGAGCAGAATAAATTACTCGCGGTTGACAGGGAGTCAAAACACAAACACAAGCTGACAGACAGGGAGATTTCCAGGGTGAAATTTAAAGCGCAGGTGGAATATCTTAAGAGGCACGACCTCGAGAAAAAGCCTGCTGAAACTGTGGCTGTAAAACTTCTCCATCCCTCTTCTCCCTCCCTCCCCTGCTGATTGGGTTTGTTCCCCGAGAAAGAAAAATTTAAATTCCAATATCCTCTCAATCTGCGGCTTGGTGGAATTCATTCAATTTTGGGGGAATGGCAATCAAGTTGCAGTAAGCGTTGAGACAAAAGGCTCCATAGACAATCAGATATTACGAATGCTGGCATGATCCACGCCTGTCCTCCCACCATGCCTCCGAGCGGATTAATCAGTCGAGATCGTTCCTTTCCTCATCTCTTTGATTCATCTGTTTCAGAACAAACTCTAATGTCTGTGATATTTCAATAGCCGCGATGATGAATACATTTGGATTCATCCAGGCCAAGCTGGCGCATGAACTGCATGTCTTCATATTAAGTGGGTGGAAGTCACTTTCTATCTGCATTTGAGTCTTTTCCTCTTCATCACTTTCACCCCCTCTCCCCCTGAGCTTATTTATGAACTATTACCATCACGCAGTAACACTTTATTAGGCATGTAGACAGCCAAGAGGCCTATTAATCTTTCACTTGCAGTCGTATGCTCATTCTCCTACTCCACACACACACACGCAGACAATCTCAAACCCTCTTTTTTTACCCAGTGGAGTTCCTCATCCCTCTTCAATGATTCAGACAGCACCGAGGAGATGGCAGAGCTCCTGTTAGTCTTACAGTGAGGAAAGTGATGTGTCTTCCATCGGCGAGATATCAATACACACTTTTCACTGGCAGACTTTTCTCAGAGGCCGCAATCATGCTGACAATCTCCCGCTCGATCACGCTGAACTGTTGCCATTACGACACATCTGAGCTGGTAGTGATTTTATATTATAATGTCATCGATCCGGTTGAGGGGTTGACACCCCCGAGTGGTGCTGAGCAGATAAAAGACAGGCCACTGGTCTGTGCTGTGCTTTTCACCTAAATACGATAAAGAGACGTCGGTTAGATTACACTGTAAAGTCAATGATCATTCCTCATGCAGTGTCAATACCAGGGTTTATACTGTCCGCGGCTGAGATATGAGCTGCAACAAAAAGAATGAACCCTCATGTTCAGGCAAATTAGCATTGCCTGCATGCACCCACCAAGACATACACAGTGTGTACACACAAAGACGCGAGTCAAACGCATCTCCAAACAAATAGCAAGTTATCAATATTCATCTGAAATGAGAGGGGAATTTGCGATGATTAAAGACTGCAGCACAGTATGAGAATAAACATGGCAGACTATAGAGGCAAAGAAAAGGCTTTGACAGGGCACA
>JAPZEB010000026.1:19566026-19576192 GCA_029783705.1 Chaetodon striatus
CTGCTCAATATTACAATATTAAAATGGCTTAAAATGACCACCTAAAACATGCTGCCTAACAAAATGTTTTGGACAGCACAGTTCTGAATTAAATGTGTTGAAGACTACTGAATGGATTATCATTAGGGCTGGGTATCTTTTAAAAATTATGAAACCAGTGCCAATGCCAGTACCCTTGAATTGGTACAGATACCAATCAAATACTTAATTTGCTACCGTTTCTTCCACTTAATTCAATACCAATCATGTGAATGGAAGCATTCAGTTGAGTAAAATGCCACCAGATGCCACAAGCGTATCACTTTTGAACGTTTTGGTGGCAACTGAGCACACTGAACTGCCGGCCCTGTCAAATATAGAGCATTCCACTTCACCACACCACGGACTGTATGGGTTGTAGCTTCTGCGGTAGCGGACCAACCACGTCACATTAATGATCCCGTACTGTCATGAATCCCTGCTGGATAAGCAAACTTTCTGTTGCTGCCATCACCAGAGCTGCTCTTCTCCAGCGAATCATCAGTTAAACATCTGCCATGTCAGCAGCAGTGGCCACCATCCAACACAGAGCTGTTCAAAGGTCCCAACAAACTGACACTTACACCAAAACAGCTTGACTCTGTCGTTTAAAAACATTAGGTAACATTAGCTGTGAGATGCTAACAGTTAGACCCGTCACTGTGTGTCTACTGCAGGCTCTCTCTAACTGTCCCTGGCCCAGAGCTCACACTCCTGCAGCGGTGGCTACAACCCATACAGTCTGAGGTGTGGTGATGCCAAGCATGGTGTTCATGAGTTGGCATTTCAGTGGGCTGAGATGCCAAAAAAATTTTCAAAAGTATGGCAATACCACACGCCACTTCATTTACATTATGGGTATCGAATCAAGAACTCTACTGGCATTGTTATCACTTACAGGGTACTGGTATTGGTACCAGTATTGTAATTTATTAAACCATACCCAGCCCTAACAGTTAGAGATTTTGTCATACTATCTACATCTTTATTTCTCGGTGTATTAGGTGTATTCTGTGTATTTTTTTTTTATTATTATAATATCTTATTATTTAGTACTTAGTAGTTTTGTCCTTATTTAAAGGTGGACAATAAAGAGGTGGCAGGAATTAAGGGGAGAGATAGTGGAAATAACATACATCATAAGTCCCTCTCAAAAAAAAAATGCTGCAGGCATAATAAACAGTATCTTTTCTTCCCATATGACGGCATGCTGTAATAGAGGATATTATCCATGTCACCCACCTCTATTTTTGAACCAGTGCTGCATTCCTTTCTATTTTTTTTTTTCATTTATTTACCTCCTACTGTTCCCCGTGGGTTGCGATAACATTGTATTTACGCCTTAGCTGATAATTCACAGCCCTAATTAGGATGATTTTAGTTGATATAAGGAATTCACTCAACCGAGCTTCTCTCCCAGGTTATGTATAAAAAGTGTGATCCATTACTCGATACATATTTCTTGTCCTGAGGGTCTAATTTTGTGATACACTGATAGGAACTGAAGTATTCTTATTCTGGTCTCATCACTCAAAGGATCCATTCTGTTTCCATCTCTTTAAACAGATAAAACCTGTCAGAGCCCATTTCCAAACACAAACCATGATCAGTATTGTTTGAAATTGCGAGGAAAGGGACAGAATTCACTCTTATCTTCCCACGACGACACTAAAACTCTCACAATTGGTTTCATTCAACTCTTAGTGTGGCAGTCCATCTAGTGGTGGCATTCACCTTTACATATGATGTAAGGCATTAAGCGGAGAGATTAATTCACAGTAAGACAGCGGTGCACTTCAGTCGCATGTGTGTGACTTCTGAGGTGGCCTCTGTGAGCCACTACACGACCCTGCCGATAAAACAAATTGTAGATAAACAGGAAGAAAGGCCCTGGAGACAGGCTGAAGTCCCTGGATACTAATAGAAAAATAGCACAGGCATATTAAAATTATAATAGCAATTTCCTGTTTCTGCCCCTCGTTGCAGAAAAGTTTGAATACCATTAGAGCCATAATAAATGACTGGCGTCCTTGAATGCATAAGACGACCAAATCTCTGTTAACAGCACAATAAACAGCACAGGAAGGACGTTCACTGGCAGCAGGGGAACTCTGGGATGCAGTATTTGTTTAGATGACACCGTGTTATGCATTAGGCGCTGCAGATTAACTGTAATCGATGAGCCTAATGCAGTGACCAAACAGGACAAATGTACTGGGCTGCGATCATTCAGTGAGCCACATGGGATGCTCGCCATAAGATTAAGAGATAACGTCAGATATAAAGTTATAGAGAACCAGTCATATGCCAACGCTGTTCCACTACATTAGTATTCACCCCATCAAACTCCAACCCTGGAGCTATTGATTGCTGAATGCCAAGTGCTAAAGGCCAGTCAAATAAAACGAAGAACTCAAGAAGATTCTGAATGATCCCACAAGACTGAGAACGGGAACTTGCATGACCTGATTTAACCGAGTCCTGAACCTGCAGGTCCCGTCTCTGCGAGCTCGGAGCTAATCTGTGCATTTCAGAAATAAACAACTCATCATTTCCACACTATCAGAAATAAACACATTTTACATCAAGTAGTCCGATGTAACACCAGATTTAATTAGTTTTACACTAAAAAAAAAGGCAGTAAGTGGCAGGAACTGCCTCCCATCAAATTTTCAGGGTGCAATTATCTTGGAAAAAAAAATATTCTGATGAAGTCATTACCAGTTTAAATTAATATATTTTTTAGCCGTTGGTCTTACTGCGCAGACAGACATTTAATTTGTGCCAAAATATTAATCACAACTGGAGGGTGAACATTTACAGCGTTCAGCAAGTGCAATAATCCAAAACATCATCACACTTGTTTTAATACTTGACCCTCGACTGACCTGGATCTGCCATTAGGGTGGTGTAATGTCACCTGGACAATGATGGATTTTTGTTTTGAATATGAACACATAAAGAAATGTTTTAATAGGATCTATTAGATGTTTTTTGAAGAAGTGTTACCGAAATAGAGCTGTGCAGTTTATCAATATTAAATCCATATTGCTATGAGACTAGATATTGCTTTAGATTTTTAATATTGTAATATCGTAGGTGTTGTTGAGTTACAGTTAAGTGATGTCATGTTCTAGCTGTTCAATCATTTGCCTTCACCCACTTAATCTTTACATCCATATCACTGATGATTCTGTATCGAAAATTGTGTAAATATTTTGTGAAAGCACCAATAGTCAACCCTATAATATCTTTGTAATATCGATATCGAAATATCCGGTCAAAAATATTATTATGTTTGATTGTCTTTATATTGCCCAGCCCTGGACCCAAAAATGTACTTAAAAGCACCTTTTAATGTTCAAAAAAAAAACTTGTCAGTACCACAAAACAGCAAACCTTTTCTTACAGATACATTTTACTACTAGAAACATGGTCTTTTCATAAAACTGGGCTGTCTATGCAGAAGACAGACACAGATACTTTTGCAATTGGTGCTATTTGACCAGAGAGAACAAAGAAAAAGGAAAAGGAAAAATTTGCTTTGCTCAAGAGGTAAAAAACAAACAAACAAACCTACAACTACCAGAATGCACTGTGCCACACTGGACCAATAAATGATCCCACTGGTAGGTGACGTAATGCGAGCTTGGCCGTTTTACTACAAGAAACAATACGGCAGCCAGCTGGTAACAAACTATCTCGAAATATAGCTAAACAGTAAGCTATATGTTTCTAAAATATAAACATTTAAGTGCGAGTTAGGCAACGCAGTAACAGAATCTTGGTTTATATTTTATCAACACTGCTTTGTTTCACCGCTTAATCTCTGTTTTTTCAGCCTCTGTTTTTACAACACAGGGAACAGTATGGCACCCACTTCCTGTTCACAAACTCTTGTATTACAGCCAAACAGTGCACTAAAATATGTCTCTGAAGACATTTTACTCAAGATGACGGCAACACAGTAACAGATACTTGTTTTATATTTGATCAGAGTTTGAGTTTTATAGAAAGAGAAAGAGAAGTGGGTCTCTCTCTTGCTCCTATACTCTTTGTCGCTGTGGTAGCAGGCACACAAAATTGTGGAAGTACAATCTATAGTGCAAACAACAGCTTTCGAGCCAGAGAAAATCTGTTGGCATCATCCAGCGGTTTTGAGCTAAGAGATGGGCAGGGAGATCTGGCAGCTGATAAGATGGAGGGAAGTTTACCACAGTTCATTTACACATACTACCCACAGTGTTATAATACAAAGGTGGTTGAAAAGTGAAGTATCATTAAATTATATATAATGTTTTATTTCAGTAAATTGTGCTATTTCTTTAAACAAGATCCAACACAATTACCTCTCCTCTACTGCAATTTCTAGTAACTCTACAGCAGACAAACACTGGTCGATATACGATGGGGCAGTGGGAACAGAAGAGGCAAACAGACTTGTGACTGATTGTTTGATCACTGGATCTTCCTTTGGAAAGTGAAAGAGCAGCTCTTGTCATGTCCTCCTCATTACTGCCACTGGGGTGCCTTTAAGTAACCCACAACTGCTCAGTGGTCCTGCAGAGCAGACTGTGGTTGTACAGAGACACCTCATACTCTGAAAACTACACCCACCAGAGGGGAAAACAAATGGCGCCACAATATGTGAGGGCTGAAATGCTAACAAAATGCCTGTAGCTAGCTAAACACATTAGATTTCTGCATGTCAAAGGATTATTTTAGCACTCACGGACAAACTCAATATTGTCAGTCTGTCTCAGTGTCCCCTGCCTATCCTGGAGAAATGATCCCACTGACTGACCAGAGGTGAAATACTATGATATTCACCACTATTTGATCAAATAACCAGGTAAGACCAAATTTAAGCTGACAGGTCTCACATAGCTTAGTTGGCTTCAACCTCTCCAGTTCGTCTGCCTAAATTATCATAATGCTTTCTGCACCTGGCACTGAGTGTCAGGATCCCCCAGTTTTCCCTTTCTTCCTGCTGATGCCTCACGTCTGAATCCACTTTTGTCTTCTTAAAGTTCACTTTTTCGGTTCAGCGGCTTCTAAAAACTTAGTTCTGGGTTCTTCACTCTGTTGGTAGTGCATCCCATCGCACAGCGGCTTTTAGGCATTTTTCTGCTGTGTGCCAGCAGACGAAAATGACAAGGAGGCACCTTCCCCCGAAATACAAAGTCAATGGAGAGCGATAAATTGTTTTCATCTCTGGTTGGGGCGAGCCTTAACTGCGCTCTGTCTCTGTAGCAGCTTCCAGGTGTGACTGTGTGTCCTCATGCTTCAAAGTTAGTGATGCCTCTACTGTTTTCATTAATGACAAACCTATCAGTTATTTTTCGGAGAGCTCAAACTTTTCCCAGAGCTCAAGATGATGTCTTCAAATTGCTTTTTTCGTTCGACCAACAGTCCAAAACTAAAAGACATTCAAATAGCTTTGAGGTAAGACAGAAAATAGCAACAAATCCTCACATTCAAGAAGCTGAAATTGTCATATGTTTGGCATTTTTTGCTTGAGAATGTATTTAAATAATTAATCAATAAATCAATTATCAAAGTGGTTTTGGGAAATGGTTTTCCTGCATAGGGCCCTGATCCCGACCCCATCCAAACTCTCTGGTATGAACCTGAGCACCAACTATGAGCCAGTCACATGCGGGTGTATAGTTCGGTGCATTCATGTACTTGTGGCCATGCAGTGTATCACAATCAGTTGACTTGTCTTCCGGTTGTCAAGCCGTCACCGTGCAAAAATAAGACAGTTAATGAGGGCGGCCGCCGTCCTCTGCGCTGTTTAGTGCTGTTGTGTGAAAACTTGACTACTGAAGCGGCAGATTCGCTCCCGTCACTGCAGCCTGGATTCAAAACAAGACCTTGTACTTGAATAGTGATGACTCTCAGTCTAAACTCCCTGCATGTATTATCTCTGCTTGCCTGTGATCAAATCCCACGGAGGCCGTTTCCTTTACCGGCTCCCCTGAATTACATTTCCCCTCTCCCCATCATGTTTGAATGGTGAGACAGAATGTGTTACAAACTGCCTGTACTTGGAATAAATCTAGAAAAGCAACAAACCACAACAATGACGCATCAGCAGCAGAGATGGTACCTGAGAAGTATAAAAAAGGAAAACAGCACTCAGTTCAGATCCTCTTCTGATATATATCGCAGACCTGTTTTATATGTTGTGGCTACATACGGTAGCTGTCACATTTTTCTAGTATCTGAGCATAAAGCAGAGGAAAACCACAGACTGGTGTGTCAGAAACAGGCTAAAGTTAAAATACAGGCTGAACTGTAACTTTTATCTTCTGATTCACAACAGGGTATGTTAAATTTGAAGTCCTGATACATGATTTATAAAGCCTGGGTGTACAAAGAGAAGCCAAAAACCCATTTTTATTGCTCACTACATCATTACACTTCTTTATGTTGAGGCTGATATTCAGCAGCGACACCTAAACAAGCGTTGAGAGGAAGAGGAAGAGCAGCATTGCTCAGCTTTCAATGATTACACACACAAACAGTGAACAGCATCGCAGCATCTCTAGGCAACATGTGGATACACAAGGCTCTGACATTATAAAATCCAGCCTTCAGAACTACAGCTCAGAAACTGCAAGCCAAGTGTGACTGCAGCCAGAATGTGACAGTAAACCCTCTGAACTCTGCAGCCATCTGCCCCCCCTGTGTCTGAGCTCCTGCTGCAGCTGGACCCCATATTCAGAATACTGGGAAAGTATGATTAGGACAGCGCGGGTGGGTGGTTAGTGAACTGAGATGGACATCAGAATTAACAGGGGTCAAACATGAATCACTCCAGCTACAAGGAATCGGGATGAAGCAAAAGTCAGAGCTCGACTTTGCAGCAAAAGATGTGCTGTTAGGAAATGACTCAGCTCTTTTAAACACTGTGAGCTGCAAATCTTTTGTCACGGATGTCTGAAATATTAAAACCATTCAGGTAAAAATCAAAGAGACTAGAGCTGCAATGATTAATCGACTAATTGATAAGTCGATCACAGAAAAATAACCATTAACTATTTTGATAACTGATTAATTGTTAAAATTTTCATGCAAAAATAGTATAAACTGCTGTTTTTAGTGTCTCACATATGGGGATTTTCTGCTTTGTCTGTTTTATATCATATTAAGCCGATTATCTGGGGGTTTTGGACTGACAAAACAAAACATTTAAAGACATCACCAACATCACTTTGGACCTTAAGAAACTGAAACAGACATTTTTCAATCATTTATGCCATTTCAAAGACCACTATTAATCGAGTAATCAAGAAAATAATCAGCAGATTTAACTGACAATATAAATAAGTGTTAGTCGCAGCCCTAATATAGACTGGTGGTTTCCCATCCAAATATGAGCTACACAAGATTATAGTCATTTTTCTGAGTGTTCTCAGATCTTTGCTTTTTTTTGCAAACACTCTCTGTAGGGAGAATCACTCATCCATTGAACTACTCACAACTCAGACAACCCCCTGTGATGTAGTCACAAGGGAAAACAAAGACGATGAACCACTGATATAGATGATTCCAATTTAAAGAGCTCTATACAACATTCAGAGCATTAATAGCTGCAAACGATTTGCTATGTAAAAATATAGTCGAGTTATGACGTCCTATGTAAAGACTTAAGTCCTGCTCAGTCTTTGTGTTTTTGTGTCTGTAATCTGAGCTTCTCTGTTTATGTGTTTTGTAGTAAACTGTCCGGCCAAATGTGCATGTTAGTCCCTGTGTGTGAATCCAACTAGCTAGCTAATCGCCGCTGCTCTGCACTGCACTCATACGGCTCACCGCTAATATCCCGACGGCAGCATCATGAAAGCATAGTGCTCACCCTGTGGTTCCCTCAGTGTAAACTGGGTACGTTTACATGCACACTAATACTTCCCTATTTGTTCAAACATGACAATATTCTGAATTTGATACTGGTCATGTAAACAGCATATTCTCTTTGGATTGTCAAAATTAGGCCTTTTTTCCAAATTTAGCATTTTCCAATTAAGATGTGTGGGATATGCTGGTATTATTTGGGTTGTGATTGCATTATTTTTGGCATGTATACAACCCAATCAGATTATGCATCTCAATCAGAGTTTGTACCGCAGTTTGTGGCACACAGCTTCTTGCCTTTTAACCGTAGGCTGTGTGCGCTGTTATGAATACGTTCTAAACCACGGGTATCCAAACTTCTTTGAATGGGGGCCAGATTATATAATGTGAAAATACCGAGGGGCCAGTTGCTTCTCGCATCATATGGGTTTAAAAAAAAATAAATAAAAAAATCACAACTGTGCAATTTTTAAACGAAAATCTATGAAAACACATTACGTTGAAGGAATGAAGGCCAGGGTGTGTCCCTACAATCGAACAAGTCCACCACCGGATGGAAACTTTCAAAAAAGAACCCAATTTTGATGCAAAGAAGCAAAATGACACGCAGCTCCAGCTATTACACTGTTCTACATTTTGACGTGATAAACGACATGTTCGGGCACATTAACTGGAGTATGCACGGCTGCATGTAAATGGGAGTAATAACTAAATATTAATTTCCATTAGCCATGTAAACAACTTAGTAGGAACATTGTCTTTTTCAAAATAGGGGCACAAAAACTCGATAATTTGTGCATGTAAATGTAGAGACTGTTTGCTTTGTCAGCGCTGTTGCCATTGCTGGCATTGTTTGCGCTGTCTGGCTCAACCACCTCTTGTTGACAGCCATGTGCAAACAACCTCTGAATCACAAGATACACTAAGTATCGTATGAGTTCCTTTAATGTCACGCAGAACAGGTTTTGTTCCTGTTGAAATGGATAATTTTTAATATGTGTAAATGGCTTTTGAACATCTGACAAGATGTGCTTCTCATGATTGTACTGGATGAAGTGTGCAGGGGACATTCAGGATTATGCAAATATCAAACATGTGTGCTTCTGACTGAGCCGCTATTCATCTTTTTTGGGGTTGTTTATGGCTGGTGGTTACAAAAATAAGCTCTGTGAAGCCTCACTGTTGCTCTCTTTACCTACAGTTTAATACTGGGGCATTAACATATAAACTTAGACCTGCAAACAAACACATACTTCATAGATGTCTGGTTACGCTGTTAGGTTAGTTAAAGCTGATCCACATCCTCCAGCCAATCAGAGCCTGACCTGACCAGCCAACACATGTTCGATATGAACAGGACAAACAGCCATTACTCAGATGATCATATTTGGAGTCTGACCTGAAGCAGTTTTAGGAAAAATATATTCTAATCATTAACTGGAAAGCATCATCTCATGCAGTTTGACAACAGAAAAAATATCTATGTATAAACCAGCTTTCAGGTTTCCAGTATGACTAACACCAGTAGTTCCAGAACTGAAGGCCACTGCAGGAGTGCACACAACCAGCAGATACTGTGACTTGTCCAACACTATAACTAATGAGTATTCACTGCTGCACTGCATTGCAATAATTGCTGGAACAAAGCCATTGTTATTAATGGCATTAATGTTATTAGTTCCATCTGTGATTTTCCTGCTATGACAAGTCGAACGTCTGCTGTGAAAAATGTCTGTTAAAATGATTCATGGGGGAACGATTACGAAACAATAGAGATTTGACGCTAGCTAGCGGGAGTTGGGTTATAAATTTAAACAATGAAGTTTAATAAGACTTTTGACAGGGAAGAAAAGAAAACAAATGCTCCTCCTCATCAAGTACACACATCAGTCACATATGTGGGGAAGAATATGTTTCTCTTTAGTTCCCTGTCAAAGTAGACAAAGAGCCTTCTTTACAACATTAAATATTCATGACAAAGTAAGCAACAATGAAAGTAAAAGTTTCTATCTGTCTATAGGGACACTTCAGCCTAAAATCAAAAACACATATTTTTCCTCTTACCTGTAGTGCTGTTTATCAGTCCAGATTGTTTTGGTGTGAGTTGCCGAGTGTTGGAGATATTGTCTGTGAAGATGTCTGCCTTCTCTCAAATATAATGGAACTAGATAGTGCTCGGTTTGTGGTGCTCAAAGCACCAAAAAAATACATTTTAAAAACTCAAATGCAATGTCTCCAGCATCTACTGCTAGAACCACAAGCCCCTCGTCCACAAGTAGATGCACGCTTCT
>JAPZEB010000026.1:19597376-19616065 GCA_029783705.1 Chaetodon striatus
TTTTCATTACACCAAGAGCGCCATCTAGTGGGTTCAGCAAATACAACTGGTGGTTCATGAAGCTCCATTTGGACATCACTACTTGGTGCTACGAAGACTGTAACTTTGAAAGATTCTTTATTCATCAAACTCAGGGTAAGTGAGTGAGTGAGAGGCTGGTACGGAGCAGGATATATGCAGCAGAGAGAATACAGAACAATAATATGTGGTCAGATAGCAGAAGACAGAGTTTGTTGGAGTAAGGTGAACCTGACATCTGATACCTGAGAGAAGAATAGGCAGAAGAAGTAAAAATCGATTAAATAGAGCCCTGTTCTAGTGTTTGCCGTAGTAAAGTCACACTCTGAGGCACAATCCTGACCAATTGATGAGGGCAAATGCTTTAGGACTCACTTTAAAACAGGAATCTCCTCTTCCTACTCTCCTTGGAATCAGCTGTATTCCCAGCATTCCTTCCTCCTTCGCCTCCTTCTACTTCTTTAGGGTTTTTAGGCAGCTGGTCTGGCATCATTTGTGCTGCATTACTGCCGCCCTCTGGTTTAGTCCTCAGCAATGTCCTGTTACTTAAGCATTGCCGGTGTGGTGTCAAAGACTGTTTCCCTGTGGATGTGTGTTTCCACACACCCGCTGTAAGTCTGTACCAAACCGTATCCCTAACTCCAACCAGGTATCTCTGCTGGGTAATGAAGGCTGAATACAAGAATACAGGCTGGAAAATAACTTGGAGCGCTGTGAAGAGAGTAAGAAAGGAAATCTGTCAAGTCATTAGAAAGCAAAAGTCATAGGAAGCAAATATTATAGTACCAAAAATGACATTAATAAAGTCGGCATAGAAATTTATATACCTTCAATGAGTGTTAGTATAGGAAAAAGAAGGTCAGTTTAGAGTGTCAGTTTATAGAGCAGAAATTATGTCAGTAATCATCGTCCTACAATGGGTAGAGGAAGCGAGATCAGATAAAGTGGTATTTTGTGTTGACTCAGTAGCAGTTCCTCTCAGTGTACAAACTATGAAAGGTGAAACTACAAGCCTGTAAATATCTGAAATAAGGAGATCTAGAAATGTCAAAGCTTTTAATTAAAGCATCAACATTGATGAGTGAATTATTTACAAAAGGTCCTTAAAAATGATACCCTTTCTGTGCCATAATTTAAACACTGGATCCATCAGGGCTGGGGTGAAAAAAAGTCTCAAGTGATGTTTAAAGTGTTTGTTTTTTTATGTTAAAATTTGCAAATGAGGCATTATCTAATTAATTATACACTCTTTGCATGAATTTCTGGAAAAGTTATCTGAACTAAAATAAACATCTATATGTGTATTTGGATATTTTCTCTCTGCTAGTGTGAAAGAAGACATGTAAGCCAAATAGCCCCAAATCTCAAAATTGACCAATGCATGGAAAAAAACTACATCTTCACCTGGGGTGTCTCACTTTAATGTGAAACACAGGTTAAATGAAGAATTTCAATATGTTATTTCTATTACCTACACTGCAAGCTATTTACAGAAAGTTACAATATGTACCTGCAATATGTCACAATAAATTACATCACTATCACCTTAAAGACTACAACTGTGATACTTAACCATTTTAGAACTTTATTGTGAAATTCATGCAGGTAAATACAGTAATTTTGCAGAAGCACAGTGCTAAATCACAGTAATCCAATGTACATAAACTGTGACATTACAGTTAATACAGTAATTATACAGGAATACACTGTTATAACACAGCACTGTAATGGGCTTTATCTGTGAGGTTACACTTATAGTAATTTTACTGGAGCATACTGCTAAATCACAGTGATATGCTGACAGAACTGCTGTGAGATCACAGCATACAGCTGTCATTTCAGAATAATTTACTGTAAAAATGATATAGTAACTTATTGTGAAAGTGATGCAACTAATTTACCGTAAATATACGGTCAAATATTTAACAGCGTAGGTGAGTTTAATCAATATGTGTGAACATGAGCTACTCTCTCTCAACGCCAGAAACCAGAGAAGGCAGTCTCAAACTTGTGATGTCATAGGGTATAAAATCTGGAGCTGCATCATACAAAATGAATGGGAAACTGATTTTGTGGACCTACAGAATGTTAGTTTTCTTTTTTTTTTATACCCAGATGAGCTAAAATGTATTCATGTACTCAGAACATTCTAATAGCTGTGTTCAGTGTCATCTAGAATATCTGTCACCATTCATTGTCTGTGGAGGAGCTCCAGAGTTCATACCACATAACATCACAAATTTCAATTTTAGCACTCTGGTTTTTGGATTTGGGTATGTTGCTGCAGATTTTTTTTTTTTTTTTCAGAAATTTAAGGTACCAGTTACACCAAAAGAATATGCTACTATTTTTTATGCTGTCCCCATGGGTCCTTTTCAGTTTTTCAGTTCTCACCAAAATAATCATTTTCAGGTCTAAGCATATTTTTTATCGGAAATATTGATATTCTGAATAAACCGTGCAGTAACAGAGACATCAGAAATACTCTTGACTGTTTTACACCTCCTGCAGCAAAGTTCTTTTTGTCTTCTATCATGACTGATTTATGGTGGAAAAAGACTTGTTCTATTTTAAACTAATACAGTATCAATAATAAAGTGAAAGAAGTATCCTTCAAAATTTTACATTAAATTTACTCAGGTAAAGAAAATGTTGGAAATATTGAAGCTAGATATAAATTATACATATGCTATTTGTAATTCAGATAGAGAAACAATATTTCATGTGTTCTTTCACTGTGAACATTCATGTTTATTTTGGACATATATGCAAGACTTGATAAATAGGAAAATGGGCAGTAATATACGCATTAATGTATTTATGTGATGTTACATTTTGTGTTCTATGGGATGGATAGCAATGCTACAAATAGTATCCAGCTTCTGATCATTCTTGGTAAATTCCATCCATCCATTATCTAACCGCTTATCCTCTTGAAGGTCGCGGGGGGGCTGGAACCTATCCCAGCTGAGGCGGGGTACACCTTGGACAGGTCGCCAGACTGTCGCAGGGCTGACATGTAGAGACAGACAACCATTCACACTCACATTCACACCTACGGTCAATTTACCTATCAATTTACCAATTAACCTATCCCCAATCTGCATGTCTTTGGACTGTGGGAGGAAGCCGGAGAGAACCCACGCTGCAAACTCCGCTGCACATGCAAACTCCGCACAGAAGGGCTCCCTCACCCGGGATCGAACCAGGAACCCTCTTGCTGTGAGGCGACAGTGCTAACCACCACACCACCATGCCGCCCTGGCTTCATTTACCCAATGGAAATTGCTAATTGCTAATATTGCTAATAACTTACACTGATATAGATATTTTTTTCAGTTGAACATGTTTTTTAGGTGGCGAAAATCTGTTTTGTTTCTGACTCCTCCACAGCACACTGCAGTACATTGCTTAGCTTCCCCGTACTCCTGCCTGCTTCTCCAAACTGGGGGCATACCAACCACCATCTACTGTATATAATACACTATATCTATCTATAAGTACCTCATACAACCCCAGTTCAAAAAAATATGAACTATTCCTTTTAGTACAGTTTTTGAGTAAATGTACTTAGTTTCATTCCACCATAGTCATGAGTATTTCCATTGTCTGCTACTTTTACCCAGCTATATTTCAGAGGGAAACATTGTACTTTTTACTCCAATATGACACATCCAGTCACTAATTCCTTTTTACATAAAAACATGATATGTTTATGCGGTACTGCACTGTTAGTAAACCTTATAGTAGGCCTTTAAAACTATCTAAAATTGGCAATTGACAAACTACAGCATTGCTCTTACATCTGTAAGTGATAAAAATAGAGCAATACAATGGATATAGTCTATAATAAAATAACACCTTGAGTGTCTGTGATATGCATAATGAGTACTTTTACTGTTAATATTTTCAGTACATTTTGATGATAATACTTCTGTACTTTTACTTAAGTAACATTTTGAATCAGATTATGGAGGAAGTATTGAGATCCTGGCCTATACCTAAATAAAAGTACCAATACAACAATATAAAAATACTCCATTATGTGAGTAATTAAGTACAGAAAATGCTCTTAAAGTAGCCTATCAAAACTAAAAGTACTGTTACTAGTAAAATAGCTTATCTTAGCCTATCTGATATTGTGTTGTATTGTATTATAGTTTACATAAGTAGCCTCCTGTTTAAGATGGTTGAAATTTATGGGCTCTTTTTGCATATTGCTTGGTAAAATAGACTTTGCTTTTTTGCGAGACAATAAGTAATTTGATTTCTTTGGGCCTAAAACTATTATTTTAATGAAACGATCTGAAATGTCTGTGAACAACTCATAAACATCTGAAATCATATTGACAGTTTGTAGAAGGTCTGAAGCCAAAAAGCTTGGAAACCACTGGTTTAACATTTTTTATTAATCTCAATTAATGGTCACTATTGGTACTTTATAAGCGTATTAGTGCTTTTAAATGTAATATCTTGATCTGAAAAGTAACAAGTAACTATAGCCTAGCTGTTAAATAAACATAGTGGCATAAAAAGTACAATATTTCTCTCTGAAAGTAGGCAACAAGTACCTCAGTACAGTACTTGAGTAAATATACTTTCCTGTTGACTGTTGAGGGATTTTTTCCATCTTTTATTGCGACTCACAAACAAACATGTCATGATCATACCATCATACAATCAGCCCACTAAAAACTGAGACAAAGCATCAAACACCAAATTTTTATTGTTAGACTGAGTCAAAGCCATCAGACATTATTCACTAGACTGATGATTAGATAAATTAATAGACCAACGAAAACATAAACAAATACCTTAGATGTTGTGTATTACATTAAATCAGCATTAATTACCAAAAATAGCTGTGAAAAGTATAAAGTAGGGACATTAGGGCAAAAATGAGGTTCCAGCTGAACATTGCTGAAGCTATGAAGCTATTAAATCTTAACAGCACTGTCACATGCTCTGTATTAATTTTGGATTATTATTATTGCATATCATCTTTATACTTAAAACTGTGAGCTTTTGGACATTTCATCCTCTTTGATTTAAAAACTGTGAAGCTCACAGTTTAAACACAGGCATATATTTTACACATTTTTATTGTATATTTTTCTACCCTTATTCAAGAGTTTTAAATACTTTTTCACTTTCCTTTTGCCATAGTTACTGTTATGCACCAAATCGCCAGGGCTAATCCCTCGTGTGTTAACACTTGGCAGCAAACCTGATTCTGATTTAAGGCGGCAGCAGAGAGTTAATCACCACAAGGTGGCGCTGACACTGCTCTTTTACTGCTGTAAATACAGAGCGGAAGTGAAGAGGAAACAGATTTAGATTTTTAGAAGAAATGCGACAGTAGGGAAATATCTGGTGAAAACACAGGAGGATGAGAGAGACACTGCTGAGTGTGAAGTTAACAGCATACAGCTCAGTAAAGCAAACTGCTGTCATGTCCATGAGGAGGACATGATTAATATACATAACTAAATAAACATCAGAAATAGCTCAACCATTAGCCTGAAACAAAAAATGTGCTTGGGGCCAAACTCTTCTCAATAAAGAGACTTTTAGAGGTATCAGATGACCCATACCTCCTAACATCTTAAATATAACCAGTATGCAGAGTGGCTGGTTTATAAGTATGTTACAACCAGCACATCCTCGTAATAAAGGGCTTTACTGGCTGACAAACAGAAATCCTGCTGTCTCTGAACTGCACAGATAAGTCATATAAGTGTGTGTTTTTTCCCTCATGAGTGGAAATCACTGGGGTCATGCCCGAGTGGATTTGTGACGTCATTTAGTCTAACAGCTGAAATTATGTAACAGCCCTGCCTGACAGAAGGCCTTTAATGTGAAGGGCTGAAGCTCCAGTGATCCGTAGACCTCCACGTGGACACACACACACACACACACAGACACACACACACTGACTATCAAGCCCATTTTAAGAGTGGTGGATTGTAGTTCAGCTGGCCAACATAAATCCGACTGAAGTACTCTACTAAAGTACAACGTTTGAGTAAGTCCTAATTGTACTTTACTTCACTACCACTTCACTACAAGTCAGAGGGAGCTATTACACTTTTTCCTTCACTACATCATTTTGATACTTACTTAAGTTTATAGGGAATTAACTAATTAAGATTTTATATCGATATAGCTACTTTAATTTTTAATACATTAGGCAGGTAACTTTTTGTTGCTAATACATTTGTACTTTTATGTGAGTCAAATTTTGCATTGATTGAAGGACTTCACTTGTAATAGAATAATTTTACTGAATGATATTGTTACTTTTACCCTAAAGTAAATATCTGAGTAAAGGATCTGATAACTTCCTCCACCATCAGCAACAGCAGCTGTCTCTATTTGCAATACGGGGACAATTTGGGGAAACTCTTGCAGCAGAATGGCTAAAATGTTTACTAAAATTAATTTGGATGTGTTTCAACATGTTGATTTAAAAATAAAACTCTCCCTGACCTTAATCTTTAAGGCGTCTGTGCTCAGTCAGTGTGTGTCATACTCTTTGGTTTTGCTCTGTAGTAATAAGCCTCCATGAGGGGAAATGCAGACTCATTTATACATTTTAAAATTATTAAGTCACAATCTGCTGGGAGATCTTGCAGAGGCTCGGCACATTGCATAAATGGAAGATGATTTAAGAAGTTATTGCCGCTAAATACTGAGAAATATTAATGAATCCAAACACACATTTGGGATCCTTGCAGCCTGCTAGCACTGAAAATGTGCAGAGACAGTTGTGTGACTTGTTACCCCGACGTGACCTCTTGGAGGCGCGGCGTGTCTAAAGCTACACAGACAGACAGTGTGTAAAGGGCCGTGATCCCTGTTGCTTCTGATTCACTAATCCTTGTTAAAGTTGTAATGGAGCAGCTGAATGAGGGATTAACTGTGTGCTACCTGCTGCGAGGGACTTCTGGAGATGGAGCAGTCAAAACTGTATTAAAACTGAAAACCGTTAGTGGTTACGTCCAAGACTTTCTGAATCACTGAAAGGAGATTAGGCTACGCCCAGCTGAGTAAATCATGTAATCTGATAGTGTTGCTAAAATGAGGCTATGTCCTCCATTCAGGATCAGTCTGGGTTAAGTGTCCAAGACACAGTGAGGGTGTCTACATACTGCTTACAAACTTGTGTGCTCTGTAAGTTCACAGGATGCTCACATTTATCACAGCGTATAAGATATCAGCTCCAGGCATGCACATTATCATTTGTTGATTCATTTTTCTGATTACTCCAATAAAAAGAAATCACACTAAATTAAATGAGGAGCACATGGATTTATATTGTTAATAATACCCTAATGTTTTAGCTCCACGGATAATCATTTTGGACATTTAATTTGATCTATACACGAAGATAACGTGGGAAAAAATACAAGACAAAGACATCTCCAGTGACAGGATTAAACTTTTAATGAACTGTGAGAGTAAATAATGTTTCAAAAGTTGGACTGATATTCAAACATATTCCCACGGACTCCAATTATGTGGTGAAACTCTAAGTAAGAGTAATTACAGCTGCAGTGACTGAACACTCACTGAGGATTTCTGTGGTGTTAATAGTCAGCAGAGAACTTCACTGTGCTGTCTTTCTTTTCCAAGTCATAGCTAATAAGAATGTCAGACCACGTATGTCGAATAGCCTCATAATTGAAACAGTGTCTTCATTATTTTTATCCTGAAATGGATAGATAATGTTCCCCAGGGGGCAGCAGCTCTTTAATTGGTCAATGAAAATGGCTGAAGACTGATCAAAGCTGCCAAGTGGCCCTGCGACCTAATCGTCAACGCGCTGTTCATAATACAAAGTGACAGTTTATTACTGGAAAATCAGTCCAAATAGTTTAAATGTGCGCCACTGTAGACAGGCCCGCCACAGAGATGGCTGGTCCCTGAAAAGGTCGGGTGAACTCTGGTCCTTGAATCGGTTCAGTTCAGGGTTCTTGGAACCTCTGTGCCGTCTAACGCACCAACCAGTGTATCCACTGGTTGATTGGAAGCGTTATAATCAAGGATGCATCATCAGTGGAGGGCGTTGCACAAGGCACAATGTCACCGTTTGGTCATGGACCTTCCGCATCCAGATATGACGTGAAAGGTACCCTGGGTGTGTTGGTTGTTGATGCTCTGGGATGCCGTGTGAAGTTGTGCCTGTTACATGCATTGTCTTCTTTCAAAAAACACTTGTTTTCACAGGAAATTTACCGTTTACATACAGTCTCTTTCAAAATAAACTCACTACGTCAGTACAACAACGCGACTTGACATTTTTTTCCTCCAACAACTAACACACGTGGTTGGGTGTGAGAAAGAAGAACAGGTTTTGGCTTTAGAATCTTACGATACATGAACATTGGCCTCCCGGGTGAAGGTCATGTTTGTTGGACCCATCCACTACCCCCTACACCTGCCCTACTCGCACTTTCGCAGCCGTAACTTTTGTTCTTGTTTCACCGCGTTTCCCCCTGACACCGCAGAGTGGTGTTTATTTATAATGGCCGCGTATCATGCTGACGTTAAAGGACAACTTTCTTCATGAGTTTGGAGTGAGACTGGGTTCAGACAGTTGTAGCAAGATGGTGGGTTGCATTGACCATCTGTGAGCTGGTAACCTGCAAGCTGTTTTCTGTTATTACATTAGCTTTTAAAAGCAAGCATGGACCTGCTATTGATGAAAAGAAGACGTACAAGATTACTGCGTCCAAGACTCTTTCCAATCTGTGAATATGTCATGCCCACTGATGTCTTCATTGTTCACACGTCAGGGCAAGGAAAACCTGCTATTTTCTGGCTCCAGCTGGGAACCAAGTTTTCGGGTTTTGGACCATTTTTCGGGGGGATCAAAATGCTCCAAATAGTTTAAAATTAGGTGCGCAAACCGGAACAGAACCCATCCTATGTAGGTAGGAAAGGAGTATGAATGGGCACGCCCTAAATCTGCTTTACTCATATCAATGCATGTGCATGCTCTCTGTCTCCTAGTTCAGATCAGTACATTTCTCAGGCCATGTGGCCGCCCTCCTGCAGTTTTTTATTCTTTTTTTGCAAGAGTAGCATACAAAAAAAAGACTCAGCATTTTTATTATCCCTGGCCTCCTTAGGCTCACCCTTGCAGCTGCTTTCCCCTTATTCCCCCTTGAAGGGCGGCCCTGCAGACACCTCAGATGTCAGATGGAGAAAATGCTTCATGTGGAGAGTTGCTGGTGAAGATTCTCAGTCATCCAGGTCATGGTAATCTTAAGCGCAATATCGTAGGCAACTGGACTTGCTTGAGTTTCAAAGGGGCTCCTTCAGTTCTGACCTCAGTGAAACGTCTTTAAGAAACTCAAGCAAGACCAGCTGTCTACCATATAGCACTTAAGATGTGTGGAGAATCGTTTTGATATATCTCCCATATTTGGACAGGCAGCACCCGGACAGAGATTACAATCTGTTATTATAAATTGCATAGTGCACACCCTGGAGATGCCAAGAAGTACACCATGTCCTGTCCTGTGTAGGCTACAATCACATGCTTCTTCACAGCTGGCAAGATCATGTATCAGGAGGAATTCAATTTATGGCACCCCCTTAAAATACACATCAACCCCAGCCTTAGACTACATGCCCTTTGCTTCTTTGCTGTAATAAATAGCTACAATTAAATTTTTACACTCTTAAGCAACAAGAGAGCTATAGATCAATCGGTCGTGATAGTAAATAACTGACGCAGGTATGTCATACTGGTGGATGGTCAAACAGCTCAAGGTTAAAGTCCTCAATCAGACCAGTTGGAGTCAGAAGAGACTTGGCAGGAGATAAAAGTATATTTAGAAGGTTGGATTAATCCACCTCGCGGCAGGTAATCCTGGTTACTTTTCTGCAGGAGGTCGCTTGTGCAAATGTTCTGAGGAACTAACAATATTTACAATTTCTAATTTAACAACACAAACATTCACTGCTTTGTATTTCCTGTTGCAACGTTTGTTAGTGCAGTGGCTGACAGGAAACATTTGCCAAAGCCGCCCCCTCAAACAACAGAAAAGCAGTGATAAGATCTAAATGAGAGATTCACTGGTAAAGCTTGTGGCTTCCTGGGTATCACTTTTCTGCAAGTACGCCTTGGTTGAAATATGATCAGCTTGTCAGCTTCCTCAGCTGATTTTGGCGTCCCTTCAACTACAACCTGGGAGACCTCTGCAGCTCTTCGCTTACATTTCACACAGGACGCTGCCAAATGGCTTCCTGAAGCGACACGACGGAGGGCGTGAGCTGCCAGGACGTTCGGTCACTGTCTGTAATCGCACCCTTCATACATGGCATTACGTTACAGAGGCAGGCAGGAGATTCACTCAGTAGGTTGTGTTTATTTCTCTTTTTTTTCAGCAAGGTTCCTGTGTTCAGGGAATGACATTGTGGTGAGAGGCAAAACAACAAAAGAAAAAAAAGAGCATGGGCCAAGAGAAGAGTGCATTCCCCCTGTACAACTAGTAGAAAATACTAGTTGGTCCCTATAAATATAGCGTGGCATTTGAGTCCTTCCAAATGTACAAGATATGTTACAGTTAAACTTCACAACATGAACAGTGGACATACAAAAACAACTTAGATGACTTTCTTAAGCTCGTCATACAAGACGAGCACGAAGGCGCCACCCATGCCTCTGAGCACATTAGACCAGGCTCCCTTGAAGAAGGCCTTGCCGCCCTCGTCGCGCAAAATCTTCCTCCAGCAGTCAATGGTGCCAGAGTACATGATGTCAGCTGAGAGGGGAAAACAGAATTAAAAAACACGTCACACCTTTATTCAACCAACACAGCAGCAAAGACAGGAAGTTATAGTGTCGATATGTTGTGTTTATTACCTCCTTTGCGTCCAGACTGCATCATCATACGACGACGGACAGTGTCGAAGGGGTAGGACACAAGACCGGCGACCGCAGTCACAGACTGAGCGATCATCCAGCTGACAAAAATGTGTGTGTTCTTGGGGTCGGGGAGCATGCCTGTAAGAGAAACGTCAATCAGAAGGGTTAACTAAAGTTTCAAAGTGTCCACGGAGGCAAGATACACCAAGCCTGATCATGAAAACTCACCCTTCGCTGTGTCGTAGACGCCAAAGTAAGCAGCTCTGTAGATAATGATGCCCTGCACTGACACGCTGAAGCCCTGGTACAGACCCTTGATGCCATCAGACTTGGTAATCTTCACCAAGCAGTCTCCCAGGCCTTTGAACTCACGCTCCATCCCGGCTTTGCCGACATCGGCGGCCAGACGTGTTCTGGCGAAGTCGAGGGGGTACACAAAACACAGCGACGTGGCTCCAGCGGCGCCGCCAGATGCCAGGTTTCCCGCAAAGTATCTCCAGAACTGTGTGCGCTTGTCCACGCCGTCGAGGAAAATCTTCTTGTACTTGTCCTTGAAAGCAAAGTTGAGGGCCTGTGTGGGGAAGTATCGGATGACGTTGGCCAGGTTGCCTCTCCAGAACGAGAGGAAGCCCTGCTCTTTGGGGATACGGATGACACAGTCGACGATGCCCTTGTACTGCTTGTCAGCAGTAATCTGTTTGCTGGCATGTTGTACCTGTAATTAAAGCAGAGATACAAGAGATTTAGAGATTATTTTTATTCCTTGGCTTTCAATTAAGAAAGACAGCTGCCTTATTTTATCATCATTTTACATTTTAAGCTGGTCTCTGTGTGTTACTGTGTTTTTTTGTTGCTGTTATTTTTAGACTTTTAAATAAATTGGAGTGACACTGGATCATAAAATTAAGAAACAAGGCAGATCAAGTTTGACATAACCTATCTAATAAGCATCTACCTTCAACCTGTTAACCCTCTACCTGGTCTAATCATTACTCCCATGACACATTTGCATCCATGTGCCAGAGTACAACTCTGATGGCCTCCATTCAACAATTCACAGCCCCTCCTCCTCCTCCTCCTCCTCCTCCTCATGCTGCTGCTGCTGCTGCTGAGCCCAGGCCCAATGCAGCAGTGGAGTGACATGGCGCAAACCTTCCTGTGACCTTGGCTGCTTGTTGTCAAGCCAAACTAAAGACCTGTCCTGGAACATGAGCACGGTTTGAGCACGTAGTCACAGTGGATGGTCACGTCTGGCTTTTATAACAGGCTGTGTTTATGCTTGGTGAGACTGCTGCTTGCTGGCCGGCGCATTACGTAACAGGTCTGATGCGCCTCGATTGTGCTGTGCCTGCAGCAGTCTCTGACAGAGCTGCTCCGGTTTACCATGTTTAGACTCTTCATCTCCTGCTCCTAACAATGCAGCATCTGAACACAATGTCCTTTATCACTATGTTTCATTACATCTGGTTAAACACGCCCTCCATGCCTGAGAAATGGCTGCAACACACTGCTGCACACTGACATCACGAGTTGAGTGCTGCAGACACGAGCAGGCAGCATCTGATTAAAGTGTCAGCAGGAATAAAGCTGTGATCTCTCACCTGCAGGAGAAGCTTGACTCTCTCGATGGGGGCTACAGCTGTTTTGGAGATGGCAGCGGCGATACCACCGGCCAGGAAGTCCTTGGCGAAGGAGATAGCTGTCTCACTCATCTTCAGATGTTATCAGACACCGTCCCGCTGCTTGTGTCGGTGGGGTTTGCCGGTGGAGTTGAAATGGCCGACTCCTATCTGGAAGAGAGGGGATTTAAGAAGACTGAACGCGAGAGAAACCGTGAACTTCGACTCTCGCCTCTGATTGGCTGTCCGCTGGGGATGTGGGCGGGGTTAATTGGTGTCCTTTGATTCAGATTTGGTGCTCTCTCTCATCACTCAAATGCAGTCCTAACAAGACCAAAAAGTTTGTCCTGTGACATGAAGTTGATCACATATTATGATCAGAGCTCACCACACCGGAAGTATTGAGTTGTTAAATTAAGTTTTTGGATCAGATTTGGCTCAGTGACGTGTCAGATGTCAGTTTGAGGCAGCTGGGGCCTAGAGGCTGGGTAAAGGTCATCCCATCTGTTAATGTCCTTTGACTGTCACTCAGTTTCCCACACTGTGGAGGAGCACATGATGGAATCAGCTGACCGATAACATGCAAACCATGTGTCAGCAGACTGATTCAGCCATGTTAAAGGTGCAATGTGAAGGATTTAGGAGCATCAATCAGCAAGAATGACATATTAATATTCATGAACACATTTTCCATCAGTGTATAATCACATGAAAACAAGAATAGTTGTGGTCTCATTACCTGGGAATGAGATGTTTGTAAAGTATGATTTGTGTGACACACCCACTAAAATTATGGACACACCAATTCCAGTAGATCCTGGACTTTTTTCTACTAGGAAATGTTACAAATTTGAATCAAAGCTCCAGGAAATATATTGATATAGCTCTTGCTGTTTCCAGGACGTGTACTGCATTAACCTGGAAGTCAGATTCCCCCCTCTCTGTATCAAAGTGGATCAGAAATGATGATTTGTATGCCTCTAGAGAAGATCACCTACGTCCAGAAAAACAGATGTGATGCCTTTTTAAAGATTTGGCAGCCTTTCATTGAATATATAGAAACATTACCTTTAGCAACTGTGGACTCGCTGTAATCTCTGAACTGGCTCCATTGTAAACTGATAGTAACGTCCAGGTGCAATGTTCAATGTTTTTGTGAGATGTGTCTTTATTTTGTTTAGTTTTTTTGGAGGGAATAGGTTGTGATGTTCATGCTAAATTTTTAGACTTAAAATATAAAAAAAAAAAAAGATGTACTGTTTTATCTGCATAGGGACTGGCTCCTCCTCCTAAAAGGCCATTAATGTTTTCGTGTCGGCCACTATACTTTTCCTACACTAGGAATACTCTCCTTACCTGGGGGCCACTTTTGCACAATGACAGGGGCCAGTCGAAGCAACTCGCATAGGTCAGGTGTTCACAGGGGCACTTCAAGGATTTGAGGACATTCAGACCTCTGTCGCGGTGTCCTGGGGAAATCCTCCCCTGGCTCTTTTTTTGAAATTAACAAACTCTGTTTTGATGCTTTCTGTTTACTCTGGTACCTTACTGACATATTAAGTACTAGAAGAATTTATGTTCTTTGTAAATTAGAAAATGGTTTTGGGAGGTGGGGCACCTGGCACCCTATCAGGCCATAACTTGAGTATCACTGTCCTGTACACTTGGCACATGGGAGACATTTTAGTAACGCAATTTCAATACAAACTCAGCCTGGTTTATATCTTACTAGAACTGTTTCCTGTTCTCAAAAATGGTCATTTAACACAAGATTTTCATTTAAAACATGTTACACTAACAGACATCAAATTGCACTTTCACTACACTACAAAAAGTGGAGTCATACACTTATGTAAATTTAAAAAATGTAGAAAATTAAGACACTCGTCATCGTGAACATATATGAAAGAAAGTGGACCTCAGTAATGAGGTTGATTCAGCTAGATAGTAACTATATATAATCTGTGTTATTAAACTGTCAAAAGCATTTATTCTTTTTATACCATGTGTTTCAGACGATGCAATCTGTTAATGTATAATGTATAATGTATAATTGTACAATCATTTATGCAATAATTCAGCTGCAGTAATAGTTTTACTATAACTCTTATTTATTTCTACTGCTCTTACATTTATATTTAACATATGATGCACATACTTGTACATATTTCTTCTTTATATTTATATAAAACTGAAGGATAACACACTTGTATTTTTACATACATCTTATTTTCTGTTTCTTTAATTCTCTAAGCTCGTGTTTGAGAGCAACTGTAACAGTATAACTATATATTTGATTGTATGTAAAGTACTGAAGCTATAAAAACAACACATCTAAAAGCAATAATAATGTTATAATGATGTTGAGAATGTGTAGGCGTACAAGGTAGGGAAATCATTTAAGATTAGTCATAGTAATGTTGATTATCATTAACCTTATTACAGATTTGTTGGTATGTGCTCCATGACTTTATCTGTATTGTGACTGTGTACAGGTTGTTAATGTAAAAAATGACATGTTTTGTAGTCCTTTTGTACGCAGAGGACGTTTTTCTTTTTGCCCTTGCATCATATATGTTTCATTTAATACCAGCGTTGTATCCAAGTTTAACATTAAATCCTGACAACATTACCATGCAATATAAAAAAAAACATACAAGAGAGCATCTTTGGACTGATAAATGTTTCGGTGAAGTTTTAATGTTGTAGCACATTCCTTCCTTCACAATCCATGTTAGCACATATACATGATTGATCGTTAGCTACTCCAACTCTTGACGCATCAAATATTTTACATTCATTATGCATTAAAAATACAATATATCACACATGAAGCTTAAAAGAGCATTTTCAACCTATTTGGAAAAAAAAACTACAGTATGGCACTATTTGATGTCAATAACTGAAATAAGCTAAAAAATAAATAGTTAACAATAAAGGCACATAGTATTTGGTTAAAAATATTCAAGAAAAGACATTAAGAGTGAAGGAACAATTCATAAACAAATAATACTGTCAGATAAAATAACAATAAGCTTTTTCGGACCAAACAGTTCTGCAGACGCCCTGAGGGGGACTGACCACTTGGGCGCTCCTACACCTACAGGGGATTTTTTTCTGTGTGCATTCTCATCGCCAATAGATAAGGTGGAGTGATGTACTGGAAGCCAGGTGGTGGTTGGTATCGCACAGGCCCCCAGGAAGTGTGTCTGGCTTCGAAGCCAATTTTCATAGTGGCCAAAGAGTGTAATTACACCATCACGTGATGCCATGTGGCACAAAAAGGCTTTTTTCTCATAGACTTAATTGGCGTATAAGACATCTGTAAATCAGTGGATACATTTTTTTAGCATCACACCCTCGAGAAATGTTTCACTGTCAGAATTTTATCAATTTGTTCTGGTGACATTTTAAAAGTCTAGAATAGCCACATGATTTAATCATTTTATCTTCATTCAAGTAAGAGGAGCACTTAACGGGAGGCAGCCTGAAGTCTCTTGTGCGCCTGCTCTGTGGGCCACACAGTGTAGAAGCAATGCTGATCATCCAGGTTAATTTATATTAGGCAGTGGCATTTTTTGGGCTTCTCAGCAGATTTCATAGAAATTAACGAGACCTCGCCTCCAATACTGTATCCAGTTCTCTTTACACATTCATGGTATAGCACTGTCTCTTTCTCTTGATGAGTCAAAGTCACATTGCATTTCCATGGTCACATATGTGCTCAGTAAAGCCTGAACTCCATGGTCGGTCCATTGGTCCGTGTTTTGTACCTTTTTTTTAGTTGCGAGCTGTTTATGCGATGAACATTTTTTCAAAACGCCAGTTGCCTGTACTGCATGTTGCGGCTCATGTATTCGAACAATCATTGTACACTTACATGAGTTTAAAAGTCCCTCAAAATGGCATGATATGAACTATGATTGTTCCTGGTTGATTCGGTGCAAACATAACAAAAGCCCCTTTTACACTGCCTCTCTAAGGCAGGAATTTCACACCAGTGCCGCCTCGCCGTTCTGTATAAATGGTACAATCAATGAAGGGAACAAAGTTGTCCGCCCTAAAGCAGTCATTGGACAGCCAGCAGAATGGGATCATGGGCAGCACTGGTGTGACGTTCTGATGACATGTCAAACATGCAACAAACCGGAGGAGATTTTAAGAGTAGCTGCTAGCAGTTAGCGGCTAACTCAAAGAAGAAGAACAGCGGCCATGAATGAGTTGGGAAAACAGCGAGGTTTGGGAGCTCCTTAGCCTCTGAGCAGAGGATGAGCTCAGCCGCCATATAACACGGCTGGTAAATGATTGTTTCTGCCATGTTATGCCATTGTTATTGTTTATAAAGTACTTCTGACGCATATGTTATATGTCACACTAGAGGCCGACGCTGTTTTGTTACATGTCATGCCTGTAATGCCTCTTTTGATTACATGATGTCGGCATGCTGTCTGAAATCACACACTGGAGCAGCATGATGTCGTTGTTGTTTGGTTCTGTGTAAAAATGCCAAGGCGGCATGAGGAAGGGACCTCGTAGGGGTCCAAAAACACCTAATGTTTCAAAGAGAGGTAGACTGTTGCTGCTGACAGGACGTAATGTAAAAGCACGTTTACTCCGTCTGTGAGGACACGAAACCTGAAATGATATGTAATTATTACAGATACAAGACTATGAAGTATTTCATTTTGCTGGTCAAGTGTGGTCAGCAGTCAGCGTTTTTCAGAAGACTCCTTCTTCTTCTTCTTCTCATGTGAAGTTTCACCAGCGGTTTCCAAAAGACGACCCCCCTGACCCAAAGTTCCTGTTTTTCAAGTAGCGCTTCAGCTCCTCCAGCTCAGAAGGCCCGAGGCTCTGGTCGACCCCCGGTGTAAGTTTGTAGCTCAGGGGTGAGACGATGTACCCGTTTCGGTAAAGGCAGACCTGCTTACACATCTCGAAGCAGGTGAAGAGAAGGCCAAAGTAGGGAACAATCTGTGAGGGAATGACGAGAGGTTGAATATAGATGAGTGTCTTTCATAGTGATGTTATTGAACTGACCATAAATACACAGAGACAGAGAGTTGCGGTCTGGTATGGGTATTGCCTTAAGTATGCATAAAGGGATGGTTTGGGTTTTGAAGTTGACTTCTATGAGGTACACAGTCAGTGTATTACCTACAGTAGATGGCAGTCGGCAAACCCCTTCTTTGAAGAAGCAGTCAGGGGTATCGCCTCGGACGCTAATCAATGTACTGCATATTTTAGTCCCCTAAAAACCATCAAAATTAGTTTAAGTGTATGTTATATTAAGAATATTTTCACAGCTTTACCTTGCTGTCAGACAGCCCTTTCCAATGGATAACTGAAACCATCATCTATGCTCTCTTCAAAGCCACCAGACTCCATTGACAAAAACAACGATTTTACCTCACAGAACACGGGAGCTGCTTGTCTACAGCTGCAAATATCAGTTAGTTTATCTGTGTTATTGTGTGACTTTGGTGTTTTAGAGGGTTAGCTTGGGTTCACCAAGGTCACACAATAAGACAAACAAACTAACTGATCGAGGGGGCAGTAGACCAGCAGCTCCCGTGCCCAGCTGTAAAATTACAGCTTTTGTTTTAAATGAGTCTGCTGGCTTTGAAGAGAGCAGTAACAGCTTCAGTTCCCTGTTGGAAAGGGCCGTCTGACGGCAGTATAAAGCTGTAAAAATATTCTAAATACAGTATACACATAAACTGATATTGATTGTTTAAGATGGACCTTGATTTTGGGTGACTTAAATTCGTTTTGCCATCCACAGTGGTAAATCACTTCTGTGAGCCAACCGTCATCTACTGTGGGTAATACACAGACTATGGATAAGTCCCTTATAAAACCCCACTTAAAAAAATCTGAACTATCCCTTTAATGTGTCCACAACTCATCTTCATTCAGGTTGACATTCGGGTACAATAAGCTGTCTGTGTCGAGACCTTACATTTGTAAAACAACAGCCAACTATCGTGACATTTGCAGCTGAAATAGGAGAGCAGAGCATGCTGTTCCAGAGACAGACTTTGCTCACCTTGCTCGTGATATTAATACTATGAATTACACACTGAACCTTGCTTTCCATGAGGGGGGGGGGGGGGGGGGGGGGGGGGGGGGGGGGGGGGGGGGGGGGGGGGGGGGGGGGGGGGGGGGGGGGGGGG
>JAPZEB010000026.1:19628506-19656799 GCA_029783705.1 Chaetodon striatus
TAATGTAGTGTTGGTTTTGATCTTTCCATTGGGTTTGTTGACAGTGGTATATATATAGAATTCTATTAATATAAGGGTTTATTTCCAGATAATGAGATGATGCCGCAACAAAGCCGTGCAACTTTTGATTTTTAGTGAGAGCCGACTAGAGAGGCATTATTCTTTATTTAGACAAATCGCACCAAGTTCCTCGTCACAACTTCAAAACAAGGATTATGATTTATTTATAATTTGTCCTGTGGTTCACATCAAGGCAAAAACAATGACAGCAAAGTATCAGCAACCTGTTACATCCACGCTCCAATTAAAAGAATTAAGATGTAAGGGGCCTTCATTATCAGCTCTCTCTGAAGGACATCAAAGGCCGAGGTGGAGTGAGAGTGCAGCTGCCCTGACGGTGTGAGTTTCTCCTCTCTCACTCCAGAGGAACTTGTTTGTGTTGAGGATGTTTACTGATCCCAGGAAAGACAAACAGCCTCTTTCTTGTTTGTTGGTACCGCAGCTCAAACAGGGTGTGTGTGTGCGTGTGTGTGTGCGAGAGAGTGAGACAGAGCTTCAGGATGTATTGTATTGTTACATGGGTGTTTATCTTGTCTCCGTCTTTTCACCCCACTTCCAAGTTTCCCATCAGAAGATGAACAAATTCAACACTGAGAAGTACAATCTCACAAAAAAGAGCAGCCAGTGCAAACCAAGAGGCAGTTACACACACCAGATGTCTACATTTCATGTATCATGAGAGTTTCTGATGATGTTTTGATAAGTTATGGCTCTACTTCAGTCTAATAATGGACTAATTCATTACTCTGCCATGTGTAATCAATCTACAACAAACTGCCATTAAACTCTTACATTTCTGAGCCACTCAGTTATGATACCTCATCTAAACACATGGTGTCACTCTTTCTCATCTATGCTGACATCAGTTAGAGGAAGCCCTCAAACTCAGTCCACATTTATCAGGTACCATTATGCTGTCAGGTTGTTGTAAACAATGTTTTTGGGACACTACGTCTCACTCTGACAGCCAAAAGTGTCACCATGAAATATAAGCACCTCATGCGATTTGTTTGAGACACTCAAACGTTACAGCTCTATGTACTTTTTAGGCGTACAGTTAAATTTAAAATGTTAAGGTTTAAAATGAGATGAACAGAAACAGAAATATGTACATAGTGTTTAAGTTTCTCCTTATCTGAATGGTGGGGTTCATATGGTTTACAGACTGTAATAGCCTTTGAGAGACATTTATGGTTTTAGATTATCTGAATAAATTAAAAAGCTGTATTTGTAGGTGTCGATTTGGGGGGATGCAGGGTACCACCCCCCTCAATACTGAGAAAATGTGCATTTGTCTCTCTCAGTACAAACATAAAAGTAGCAAATAACGTTTATTTTAACACAATTACAGACATTTACACCGTTCACTGATGCAGAAAAGGCACATATTGGTGCATAAAAATTCCCCGAATGCAGTAAATTAAGTGTCTGATGCTTAAAATTCTCTGACAGAGGACCCCCAACCCTCTCTTTCATTTGTGTGTCCCTCAGTGTTGGCCCTAACATTCAAATGTATGCTCTTTTATACAATACATGGCCCATTTTTAGGTAATCGTTTGGTGTATAATACAGTGAATATATTACTGTTTCATTTAGGCAGGAGGTAAGGCAAGAAATTATTCCACTTCCCATTAATCCTATGACTCAGTTAATACTGTAGCTGCAGCTCCTGGCTGTCTTATGAAATACAGACCAGTTGACATCTGTATTGCCACAATGGAGTGTCTCATTCTTTGGTCTTGTATCAGCAAATGTCACTTTGTATTGAGGTTTCCTACCACGGCTATAAATCCTGGGGGAAACAGGCTTTCACAGAGAAGTTTTATGGCACGGAGACTTCCCTTCCCTTCTGCAGGGGGTATGGTGCTTTACGCCGTGTGTTGGTGTGTCACAGTCCTTTTAACTGGCAACATCCAGAAGCCATTAGTATTTTTTCTGCTCAGCGTCATTCAGGTGTTCGCTCAGAGATGTTTTGATAAGACAGGAAGTTTGGAATGTGGGCTGGTATGAAACAAAGATGCGATAAACTAAAGCAGATGTTTTTATCTGTGTTTATTGTGGCCTGAATGCAGCAGTGGAAGAAGTATTTGCATATTTTTATTCAGTAACAGTAGAAACACTCAAGTGTCAAAATACACTGAGCTCTTTAAAATGGACTTTTGACACTTTATATACATTTTGTTGATCATATTTTTGTGACATCAGCTGATAATATTTGGATTGCAGGACATGGAGTATTTTTTAGATCATGGTGTTTCCATTTTTACTTCAGTAATGGATCTGAAGAAATTGTATTTTGAATGTGGGCTAAACAGAAGAAAACAAAGCTGCAGGGACAAGTTATTGTTTTAATCAGCAGTGGAAGAAGTACTCAGATCTTTTACTTAAGTTAAAGGGACAATACTACGGTGTTGGGAATAAAGTTTCTGCATTCAAGTACAACAGTACAATAGTAAGGGGCACCCAGTAGCTCAGTTGGTAAAGCTGGCGTCCCATGTACAAAGGCAATGTCCTTGCTGCAGCAGCCAGAGGCTTGACTCCAGCCCATGGCCCCCTGCTGCATGTCATCCCCTCGTCCTGTCCAATAAAGGCATAAAAAGCCCCCCAGAAAGTACAAAAGCATTAGCATCATACTTAAGGTGACATAAGTAAAAGTACTCATTATGCAGAATGACCCATGTCTGAACAAAACGTATAATATCAACAGGTAAGCATCACTGATTGTTACAACTGGTAAAAAGTTGGGCTAATGTAATTTGCTTTAGACAATGGGACAGTTGATGCGGTAAAATGGGACAGTCATGTTTGCTTTTTTTAATGGTTAAATCCATTTATCAGTTCAGCCATTATTTTAATAAATCATTAATATAACTTTTGGCTACTCATTAAAAAAGATTGTCCAACTTTTTTTTCGGCGTGTTTACCCTGTTCTTTTGCTGCCTGTCACTTTGGCACCACATTGTCTACAGTGGACATGCTTGTTTGTGCTTGCACGTGTGTCACAATTATGTGTAATTCTGGACTATTTCAGCTGACATGGACTCACTTCATCATTTTAACTACTTTCTAGGTGACAAAAACACTATAAATGTCTGTAAAAGGCTATGGCAGGGTGGCACACAATAGTACAAGTCATGATTTCATGGCACATTGAAGCCTAAAAGCATGCTAGTTTCAGTTCAGAATTTTTTTTTTTTGTCCCACTTAATCTGAATGCATTTAGACTCATTCGAGACCCTTTAACATAAAAAAGTTAAGTGTACTGTGAAAATATTTTGATTATAAGTAAAACAGTTGATAAAATTCAACACCCTACAAATGTTTTTGTTGTTACAGCCTAATTGTTTTAGCTGCTGAACTCTTATTACCAAAATGTGAAAATTAAAATGCCACATTGCTTGCTTTGAAAGATCTAGGACCAGTGGATTTTAAAATCTTTGTGGTGCCCGTCACAGTCATCTCAGACCAATAGCAATCATTGTTTCACATAAAGCACATTCATAGTAACAATGCAATAACATGTTAGATGATAAGTGGCAAAGAGCACAAGATGTAAATCCTTTTTTGTCCCATCTTACGTGATGCCCCAAATGACCCGACTTCACCCCATAAGCAACAGTAGCAATACTACAGTGTAAAAATACACAACTCTTTTACAAGTTTAAGTCCTGCATTCAAAATATTGCTTAGGTAAAAGTACAAAAATATTACCATAAAGAAAGTACTCAATATGTAGTATGACCCAAATCAGAACAATATCTATAATATCAGCAGGTAAGCATTACTGATTGTTGCAACTGATAAAAGGTGGGTGGGGCTAATTTCATCTACTTTATGTTTCCAAATATTATAATTCATTTTGATACATCATAGTTATCTATTTTCATTTTGTATTAATAATCTGAATCTGGAAAATAACAAATGTTGTCAGATAAATAGTGAAGTAAAAAGTACAACATGTGTCTCAAAATCTAGTGAAGTAAAAGTCAAGTTAAATTAAGAAGTTAAGAACTTTTGTACGAAAAGGGAAACCCATTTGTATCATGTTTTTTGCACAATAGTCAGTAGCATCTATAACAATGATATGGTTATTCTATACAAACTATAATGGGATTAAATTAAATTTTTTAAAAAATCAGGCATTTTTTGTCATACACAGATGCAGTGATGATTGCTGGGTAATGTATATGTTGATGTCCAGTGTTGAGTTTCTGTTTAATCATGTGACGAACGATATGTGCACTGACTTATGTGTACATAGTTGTGTTTATTTTAACTTTCTTTGTTCATCTTTGTTGTCCTTTGTTTTTAGTTGTATGTCTATCTCTGTCTCCTGTAAATTGTGTGTAAGTACATAGATGGTAACTTAAGGCTGCAGTGTAAGTGTTCTTAACATAGCTGATGCTGATATTTTGCAAACTCCTCATATGGTTTGTGTTCAAAACTTTTAATCTGAGAAACAGTAACCAGTGGTGTCCAATAAATGTTGAAATGCAGTGGAACTAAAATTTACAGTATTCCATAAAGATTTGTTGGTGAAAGTTCCTCAAAATTGTGCTCAAGTACAGTACGCGACTTGGGTAAAGTACTTTACATTTCAGTAATAAATTACTTGCTTACTTGGCTCTTTGGATGTTAAAGGACTCTTTAACACTTCCATCATCCATGCAGACAGCTCGTTGGATGGGCATGGTGCTAGCCAGAAAATTCATCATAAAAGAGTGGAAGACATCAAATCCACCATGCTTCAGAAACTGGTTGTGGGAACTTGTTTCCATTATTCACGATTTTATCAACCAAAATGTGAATATAAATGGGAAGAATCTTGGGGTCCTCCTTTGCATACCTGGACTCAATGAATGCATCTGGATGGAGACTGTATCTGGATATACTTATCAACAGGATGTTGTTCATCTTTGTTGTCTGGTTTTGTTTCTAGCTGTATATGTCTATATATCTGTTATGTGTGTCATTGCACAGAGAGCAGTACATTGCAGTCATATTCCTTGTATGTGTAGTTAATAAAGCTGATTCTGATCATTTACAAACTCCTCATATAGTTTACATATAAAATCTTAATCTGAGAAAAAGTTAGTAAACAATGCTGTTAAATAAATTTAGCATATTTCTTGTTGAAATGCAGTGGAACTGAAATTTAAAGTACAGCGTGAAGTTAAATTTGGTGAAATTCTCTTGAGTAAACTTTACATTACTTGCTAACAAACTAAATACAGTTATTCAGCCATAACTCAATAAAATAAGGGATCTGGGAACGAGAAAATGGCACTGCATCAATTCACAGAAACATTTCACTTCTATATAGACACTGTATGTTGTTGTGTTATATTTAATATATCTGTATCTTCATGTCTTTGTTCTTCTTTGTTGTCCTGTAGTGGATTAAAAAATACAACATTTGCCTCTGAAGTAGTTATATACGTATAAAGTAGAATAAAGTGGAAATACCAAGTGAAGTACAAGTCTCTCAAACTTGTACTTGAAAGTACTTAGTTACTTTCCACCAGTGCTTAAATGACTAAAGACCTGATTATAACTGTACAGTCAGATAAACACTGAGCCAATTACTTTATACAGTACTAGTTTAATAGCAAACTGTTGTCCTTTGTTTTTAGCTGTATGTCTATTTCTTGTCTGTCTTCCTGTTCCTGTAAACTGTTATGTAAGTACAGACCAACTTATACCACAGTCAAATTTCTTGTAATTGTACCTAATAAAGCTCATTTTGATATTTTATAAACTTCTAAGAAATAGTTATCAACCAATGTTGTCGCATAAATGTAGCAGAGTAAAAAGTACATTATGTTTTTCTTGTTGCAATGCAGTGGCACTGAAATTTATAATTTAAGTTTTTAATGGCTTGGTACAGTTATTATTTTCAGTGCATGTAAGAATACAAGGCATGCATTTTTTATAATATAGAGGTGGACTCCAGGACATAAAGAAAATCAACAAAACAACAAATAAGTCTAGGAGGAAAGAGAAGAAAACAAACTAACAAACATGAACACGTCACACATATGTCCTCATACATCACTCTACAGGGTCACACAGTCACAGAGCAAGTTAATTATGTAGGCTTATCTTCTCTAATATTTTGATATGAATCCATAACCTGCCCTAAGGAGACACTCCTCTCTCCAGATTGCCATTTATTCTACTGAGCAAACATTCATAAGGTGCTATTTCCACCACTGCATGAACCCATTCTTTCAATTTAATATAAAATAAATACAACATTTGCCTCTGAGATGTTGTTGAGTGGAGGTGTAAAGTAGCATAAAGTGGACATACTTAAGTTAAGTACAAGTAGCCCTCCGCAAAATTGTATTTCAGCAGGCTATGTACTTGAGTAAATACATGAAGTTAAGATTGCACCACTGGTTTTTAATGTACAGCTCTTTGCTGCATGAAATGTATTAATATTTGGTGGTTATTTCACTGCAGCCTGACATGCAGTGTATGTGAAGTGGCTGAATAAAGAAATGCATGAGTGTATTAGTGGATAGGTACAGTAACAGAGCAGTCCTGTGTGTACACCTGCATGGACTTCTTCCTGTGCTGAACGGCTCCTGGCTCACAAGTATGTTTGGTCGAAACTGGGAAAGTCGCCCAGTCCTCTCCTGTAGGTTGGACTACACCTGGGACACCAGGCTGGGATAACTCACCGACAGCAGCACTGCGGTAAAACACACCAGAAAGCCTCGGCGGTGTGTCTGCCGTCCTGTGTGTCTGCGGGGAGCTGATTTAAATCCATAATTCAGTGAGTTCACAGTCATCTCTTTGTTTTAGCTAGCGATACGTTAGCTGCTTCCGGAAAACAACCTTCACACAGGTAAGGCGAGTTTCGGTCTCCACTGGAGCTAATTCTGTCCGTGTGTGTAAAAATACACCAAACAAAGCTGTGTCGCCCTTTATCGGCGTTTAAAGCTCGTGTTTAGTGTTTAAATATAGACGTGTTAGGGCAGATATTCACTCAGAAAAAGTGAGTTTTCCGAGCTCAAGGTGTGTAGCAGTTAGCGCTGTCTCAGCAGGTTATGAGCTGAAGGTGAAGCCATGTCAGTTTAAGGGCTGTATTAACCGTGATACCGTCCATGTGACTGTTGACCATGAAGGCTAACTTTTATTACCTCCTCTGTCATTTGGATCTGTCACATCGTGCTGTAGTGATTAGGACCAAAGCAGCAGTCACAGGCTGACAGGGAGAGGGGCTCTGAGTTATTTATGGTCCCAGTGACAACACACACATCCAGGCAGGGGAGTGAAGTGAGTACAAATGTCCTTGTTACTGTTGTTCAGCAGCTTTTCCATGTATAACATCATAACTGTCTTCTTTGTACCTGTGTATAATGATTTTAAAATGCTTATACCAATGGTGGAAAGAAACTTCTGAAGTGCAATTTTGAGTCTTGAACCTCCATCTTAAAGGGAAATATCATATTTCCTACTCAACTACAGTTATATGATTGCATACAAAACATTTAATCACTTTAAAGAAATGTGATAGGCCTGTATTTGATTCCCAGATGGGAATTTTTGTTGTTGCAGCAGCACAAAGGATGAAAATAAATAGCCCAGAGAGAGGAAAACATAAATAGTACAAAGGGTTATAGGGCTAAAATAAGAATAGGAGTAAAAATAGAAACTACAGGATCAATTAAAGACACATTGTCAAGGCAAGAGAGACATCCGTTTGATGTGAGTAGACTCAAGGAGGCTGTTTTGAAAATAGCATACACCAGACTTGTATACAGTATGGTGACAATGATGCTTAGTGAAGTCTATCAATATGAAAATATGATAATAATATTATGTAATGTAGTATTAGAGTATAACATAATATAGTACAGTAATGTAACATAGAATATCAAACACAATCCAATACAGTATAATATCAAACAGTGGTTCCCAACTGGTGTTTCGCAGCACAAGTGACTTACTAAGCATCAGCTTTCTAAAAAACACACTTTATTTTCAAGCTCAGTAAATTTCCAGCACAGAGCTTTTATTTTGAAGTGCTGTTTCCTGCTGTAGAGGGAGTGAATAATGAAGAGCTACTTAACAAAGATAGCAAACTAACTTGAGATGTGGCCAAACACAAGTATGACGCCGAATACATTAAACTGTGTGGACCTTGAACTAAACACCAAGGAGAAATCTGGACCCTGTGGCTGAACCAGTCGGGAACCGCTGATATGACACAAATATAAAACTCAGATGCATTTTATAGGTTATATTCGCCAACAGTATATACAAGAGTCCAGCTGTCTCCACTTCAACCAGCTACAACATTACAGTGCTGCTTTGCTTTCATATAAGTGCTTTATCATTATTATTACTATAATTAAATACACACGTCACTCTGACAGGAGCCAGTCTGCAAATTAAGGTTGCACCTTACTCCTGTGTAAGTAAAGGTACTTTGAGTGAGTACTTCTTTCACCACTGGTAAACATGCAAAGAAACTCAGCTCGCCTTGATGTTTTGTGTTTTTTCTGTTAACAAGTTTTGGATAGTACCCGACAGTTTTTTTGGTAGCGCCTCAGTTGAGGTTCCAGGCGAGCTGAGCTGATACTAAAATATGGAGTTAAAACACTGCAGGTCACAGATTGGTCAGACAGAATCATCACTAGTGCGCAGCGGGACGTCCTGCACAAACCTGCCATTTTTAAATAGGCAAGCTGCCGTCAATGGTAACTGCAATTTTTTTTATATACCTGAACAAGATTTAATAAATTTGCAGCCTGCAAAACTATGCTGTACACTGTATACACTATGACGTACAATTGACGAGGTGCAGATGTTCCTCTGTGTGGTTAATGAAGAAGGGATTTAGCAAGTGTCGCATTGAAGATGATTTCATGGCAGTTTCACGCAATGTCATTAAAAAGAGTCACAAAATAGAGAAAAGCACCTTTTACCAAAACCGAGTCGAGTAGAGTTCAGTCGAGCTGAATCGTCGATGATCATGTGCAGGTATGCAGTTACTTCATGGATCAGTCTCAAAAGGACTCCTTTTGTACTTAAGTAGTTTTAAACAAGTGCAATCCGACTTCCACTGATATAGTCAAGTAAAAGTACTCCTGTTTTACCAAAATTATTTTAGTTTTTTTTGTATTACGTCTGCAGTTGCAGTTGCAAGTATGCAGACCGGGGAAAATAGGAATACTGCGTGAGGGTCACTGAACCCATTTTGTCTGGTTTGGAAAGTCCATGTTTGGCCTTTTATCTGTTTTTGAGTAAAATCAATCATCACCTGAGCGATAACACTCATTTCTGTTTGTGTTGGCTGATTCAGTGACTTTCACTGTAAGAAAATGTTCGGAGATCTTTTGTTTTGGGTTTACTGTTACCCTCTGCCCTTCATGCTGAATACAAAGGCAACATCCGTGGCTGATAATAAGTTAAGAGTGGTGTTTGTTTGGTATGTGCAGGCTGGCTATTGTGCAGTGGGAGGCTCAGTGGCCCTGTGAATATAAGCTTAACTTCAGTGTGTGACATGTCGGCGAGACACTGGTACCACACCACGTGTGAGTCTGCAGCGAGGCTGAGAACTCAGCTGGTTTGGTTGTTTGAAGGTACAAGCTGGGAACAAGTCAGGGTGGAAAACACTCAGGGGAATAATAGTTTGAAAAAGCTCTCAGATGTTTTGTTTTGTTTTGTTTTTGTTGTTGATCGTTTCCTGCATACAAATATGCAATGCAAATATTGGTTGTTGTATTTAAAGCAGCATTTTGACTTTGCATGCTGCTTCTACAGCAGTTACATAATATTCAAACAGTGCCTTAAAATAGATTTTATCTCAGTAATAAAAGAAATGGTACCTTTAATGCCCGTGTAACTCTCATGATAAGGAATACGTAATAGGTGCCGCCATAAAAGCGTAATCTTAGACATGCTGGAGCTTTTCACTTGATTATGTCATACTCAGACACTGATGATAAAGAGACATTTATCTCTGAGTAGTTAACTGATTAATTTTCCAATTCATGTGCATTTTTTTTTTTATTCTTGTAGTTCCAGACATGCGTAAGGCAGAGGTAGACGTGACACACCTCCGGTCTCGTGGACTCATGGGGAAATTATTTGTCTAACAGGGCTTCACCTGCGTCTAATGAGGGTGTGGCAACACATGTGACTCACTCACATCGACCATCAAAGCGAGTGATTCGGCTCGGCTTTGAAGGAACGCCACCACTGGTAATCCTCTGGGAGACTGGAGGATACTGTAGGGCCACAGACATTTCCCTCCAAAGCTTAGACTGTCACATGATTACAAAGCATTTGATTTGGATAAAGGCGCTCCCTCAACAAGGCAGAGCTCAATACGACCAGCCTAGTGTTGAGCTGTGGTTGGCTATAAACGTGTAAAAACATATTTCATCACATCCGTTGCAAAACCGTCTTGTTGTTCTAGTTTTACCAACATGGCTGGGAATGTTTATTTAAGTGTGGGATTCCTGTAAAGTAATTATCTTGCTTTAGTGTAGAATTAGGATTAATAGGTATCTGTGAAATTGTAGTTGTGATGATGAAATAGATATATTATGGGACGATATGAAAATATGACGCGATCATCCTGGTCAAAATAATTGGGACTGACGATATTATGACCTTAAAAATATGCTTACAACTCTTAAAATGGCAGTAACACTTATTGAATTCACTTTGCCTTACATTTTTTTAACAAAATAAATGTTGTTATTGTGTCACAGGTAGGACTCATACATATATATTTATTTCTGTAAACATCCTTTTTAGTGAAAAACAAACAAAACAATCTAAGAGCTTTTTAACTATTTGAAACAACATCATATATCTTATCTTCTGATGTGAAATTTGACAAGAAATGCTTCAGATCTTTTGCGTTTTTTGAGCGTGTTGCGTATGCAGCTTGTTTTTCCAGAGTCTCTTTTATTGTTAGTTTCCCAGCAGTTTCTTAAAGTGCTGCTGAACACAATTGTCACATTATCCCTATAATGGAAATTCATGATGATCGACCTATTGTGAATTTTTAT
Organism: Chaetodon striatus; assembly: GCA_029783705.1. NCBI lineage: Eukaryota > Metazoa > Chordata > Actinopteri > Chaetodontiformes > Chaetodontidae > Chaetodon > Chaetodon striatus. Next base: position 19,639,603 of record JAPZEB010000026.1, read on the forward strand.
TCATGGTGATCCATGATAAAATCTTGTATCATCCCATCCCTGTAGAAAGAAACTCAAAACTTCTGGGTCTTCTTTGAAACAATGGATGACTGAAATGAATAATTACACTTTTCTTAGGACTGCAAATAGGGCTGGGTATTGGTCCTCAGTACCTTTAAGGTATCGACCGAAACAACCCGTACCAAGCAGTATCGAAATGTCTCCTCTTTTGCACCGTGGGTCTAATCCTGGACCGTCCAGACTCCTTCCCAGAGCAGCAAACCTTCTTGTCGCTGAAGTCTGGAGCTGCTGTCCTCCGCGAATCGACAGTTCATCTTCTGCTATGTTAGCCCATGCTAACACAGCAGCAGCAGCAGTAGCTAACACTGACACTGAACTGCTTGACTGTTGTTAAACCCATGAATAACTGTAAACTAACGTGTCCTGTGAGGCAAACAGTTTGGCCCGTCACTGTGTGTTGGCGGGCGCACTTTCATAACTGCTTACACACCCGCAGCATCAGCTACAACCCATACAGTCTGTGGTTTGGAGAAGTGTTGAAAAATGCTTATTTCAGTTCCCCAAAAATGATGTCTTTATTTCTATGACCCAGCAGTCCAAACCCAAATATATTAAATGATATATAAAATGAATGGATTTTTTTATTATATGTATTGGTTGCATTTTAAATGTGTTCTGATTGGCTGCTACCGTGGCCAGGTCCCATGTTGAAGAGTTTTTCAATCTCAAGGAGACTTCCTGGTTAAATTGAGGTTAAATAAAAAGTATAGTAAACCAGCAAAGCTAGCATTTAAAAAGCTGTGTGTAGTGAACTGAAATTATTTACCAACCAATCGAATAATTGTTTCTGCACTACAGAGTCTCCATTTCAGAGGATCCTAAGAAATATGAGTACCTGTTATTGATGTCATGCTGTATCCTTGAGAAACATGGAGATATATACTGCTGTGTCAGTGTGGTGATGGCGGACAGTGATAGATGGCTTCAGAGCCAACCACCGTCAGACAACATAAACAGGAGGGTACCAGTAATCTCCAGGGTCGCTGTCAGTCTTCCTGTGAGGATGACCTCTGCTCTAATGAAGACATGCTTTATCCTCAGTGTAACCCATCGGGTGCTCTCTGTGGTCAGCTGTGACTCCCAGCTAGAGCACGTCTCCTTATCACAAAGCAAACAATACACCTTAGTTACAAAGTGATATGAAACTGGGAATGTTTTATTGATACTGTAGGGCAGCTGGGTTCATTTAATTTTAGTGTACTGTTTATTTTTTGTTTCACATTCTGGCACCATGTTGTGTTTTCTAAATAAATGGAGCGCAGCCTGGTTTCTGCTGTGCTTCCCTCTCTGTGCTACAGGATCCATGACCCCTATCCATTACAGGACGAGGTATCACTTGTACAAAGTAACGACAAAGAGAGAAAGAGGGCCTGTGTGACCTCAGCCAGTGTGCATGTATGTGGAAAGACGTGTGTGCACATATTTGTAATGGGGTCTCGTGTGTTTGCAATCAGTCGATCTGCTAAGAGTACTTTACCTGTAGTAGTGCAGCATCAGCAGTCTGAGCCCCCACCCCCCAAACACACACATCTACAGGCATTAACCGAGGCAGAAGGAACACTTTCCGCTCACTCTGCCTAGTTACACCAATTCCCCACTGCATTCCTCACACCGGTGCAGTCAGAGCTCATACACATTCACGCTCATGCACACCGATATGTGTCCACAGACACACACACACACACACACACAGGCATTATTCTGACGGTGTGCTCCTGGAGAGGCAGGGCTCTGGTTTCATTCAGGCTTCAGGCAGCTGCGGGGTTAGAGTCTCGTGTTTGCGTGCAGTGGCTACCGGGTGCTTGACAACAAAGATATCAGCTCGGGTGAGTCGCTCCAAGGCAATAACACTGAAGATAAAGCAGTCTTTTTGTGCCCGAAATCTCGGACTGAGGTCATGTACAGAAGAAAACTGAAGGTAGTGAGTTCATTGTGGTGGCTTATTTTTTTTTCTTTTTCATGTGTTGTAATGTTTTTCTTTTGTCCTTTTGTGCACTTAGTCCAAAGTCATGCAATTTAAGGTGGTATTTGGTGGTGTTTTGTTCATTCCTGTGCCACTTTAGCCTCTCAGACAGCATGAAGTCTTCTGAAGTGGTGCCTGGGAAAGTGTTCAGCTCAAAACTCCTAACTTATTATCATGCAAAAGACATTTACTGCAACTTAAAGGAACAGCGTGTAGGATTTCTGGAGGATTGGAGATTGCAACCAGCTAAAACTGAAGCTTCTCACAAAACTTAATGTGTGCTAAGTTTTTTTCTTACATAAATTCATATCCAGATGTTCAGGAGGTTTTTGCTGCGAGCCAAATTATCTGTGGAGGTCACATCCTCTGCAAAACAAAAGGACCTGGTGATATACACCAGTAAAAACACTGAACAAAGCAGTTTTGAGATAAAAATCTGTGTCTTTCTGACGCTGTTCAGCTTTTCGCAGAAGGGGCTGCTAAATACGGTGGCTGATGGGAAGAAGTGTACAGCCCTATCTAGAGGCGGTGTTTGGTTTGTCTGTTCTGGGCTACTGTAGAAACATGACAGTGGGACATGGCGGAGTCCATGGACGAGGACCCGCTTTCTAACTTGATATAAACGGCTCATTTTAAGGCAACAAAAACATGGCGATTATTATTTTCAGGTGATTATTCACTAAAGAAAACATGCTTATTATATTGTATTCTGTTTTTGCCAATATATCACCCTAAATCCTACACACTGGACCTTTTAATAAGACTTTTTTCTCCTAAAAATAATGAGCAATTAATAAATCCATACACGATGCAGTTTATCTTACAAGCTAGATTTTATAAGATATGACTCAATGTATTTGATGTAATTTATGATATGTCTGTGTGTTTGATATACTTGTTCAAACATGGATTAAATGGCCAAAAGTTTCTGCAAAGAATGTGATCCTAATCAGCGCTCTCCGTATGAGAGAATTAAAGGAGATTAGGAGCTGCACAAAGGGATGGAGACCACTGCCGATTGGGTGCAAGGGGTCATTAGTGATGGGGGGTTGTGTTTCTGCCCAGTTCATTCAAAATTCTTACTCTCGTGTAGTGCCATGCCTTTGTTCCTTCCTATTAGCAGGGGTTTGACTTTAGTCAGTTTTCTCTCGCCTCATTTCACAGAGTTTAGCCCCTTCAGTGTGGAGCATAGTGATTTTTAGCTGAGATGAGAATTCCTTTTGTCCCTCAGGAAACTAGCTGAGAGGAAGCAGCTGCGGCTTGCTGCCATATTGCTGCTGCTCTGTGGATTTGTCATTTCCTGTGGAGCTGGCCGGTATGAGTAGGAACAGTTCAACTTCTGCAGGAGACCTAACTTTGTTTTCTCTCTCAACAGAAAATCAAAATGAAGACATGGAGATAACATTTTTGACTCTGAATCATCATTTCACCTTCATAGTTTGAATGGATTTTAACTTTGGACATGCAGACGTAGACTTATGTACCACCCACAGTTTTTAAGGAGATAAGAGGGCACTTATAATTTCCGGAGAAGTTTGGACTTATCTTCAGCCAATGGCTACAACAGAAACCAAAGCTGTCGGCAGCAGTAGCACCGCAGGTCTGTCGTGGGCACGGGTGTGTAAGGAGTGTGGCCAGCAGCACGATGGCCCGGACAGCCACCTGTACGAGTACCAGGATGATGTGGACGATGAACTGGTTTGCCACATCTGCCTGCAGCCCCTGCTCAGACCTATGGACACCCCTTGTGGCCACACATATTGCTTTCATTGTCTGAGCAACTTCTTGAAAGAGCAGGACTTCTGCCCTGTGGACCGCCTGCGGCTGCAGTTGCATCAATGCCGTCCCTCCAGTTTGCTGGTGAGGAACCTGCTGGACAAGCTGGTTGTAATGTGTCCCCACTCCTCAGAGTGTCAGCAGCAGATGCAGCGCTGTGAACTGCAGCCTCACCTGCACAACAGGTAAGACTCTGGAGGGTATGCTGGCAGATCATGACAGCAGTTGCAGTGGATATTGTCATGCCTTTGGTCACTGTGTGTTATTTTAGATGACAATGCAAAACATAGATTGCCTGTCTCGTTCACAATATCATGAGCAGCCATACTAAGTGATGTAATCCAGTACAATGGTTACGCAAATACTACTTTTTGAACCATCAGTCACCTGGTAGCAGCTATAGTTTGCTGTAAAATGTGTCCTCGCCTTAAATGTTGCTGTTAAGCTGCAGCAGGGAAAATCCTCACACAGTACAATGCAGACATTTTCACCAACAACGACTGTTTCACACAGATTTTAAGGTTTATGCAAAGACACTGAGAGATGAAGAGAAGGGGAGACAAAACATCAGAATATTTGGAGTCCTGGATATCATCAATTTGTCAAGAAGCATGGGAAGGCTTTTAGCAGGGATTCAAGGGATTCGAGGCACGAGTTCAAGTTAAGGCCAAGGCGTATAAGGCATATCAGGGAGAACCCAGGATTATATCTGAAGAGTTGTATATTACAGTAAGTAGTACATTATATAACAAGGCAGTGGGCATGAAACCAAAGCGGTGAGCACAGGGTGGTAATTAATAGCAAGATAATGCTGAATAAAAAGAACGTGACAGTGACTTATTCCCTCCAGAGTTGAATTACATTGTCTGTAAGGTGCTGAACTGAGCCTTACTACAGTCCACACAAAACAAATCCCACCGACCGGTCATGTCGTCATTAAGGAAATAGTTTGATGTTTAGATTTAGTTAGTTAGATAAGAAGATTGATATCTCTCTTATAACTGTCAGTTTAATATGAAGCTACAGGTAGTTAGCTTAGCAAAAAGACTGGGAACATGGGGAACGTCTACCTTTTTATGGCTTATCTGCCTACTTGCACCCTTAAAGGCCTTAATACACTCAAGTGATGATTTTGTCATGAGTAGTGTTGACATGATACTGGAATATCTAATTTTACATACAATACCTTGAAAATACATAAAGCAGAGCAGACCGCAACTTGTAATCATCCCAATGAAATACTTCTAACACACGGCATTCAATACCATTTTTAATACCACAAGGAAAATTGACATTGAGGGGAAAAGATTTAAAAAATGTTATCAAAGGTAAATATAATAGGGCTGTAAAATGACAGCCACAACTTTATGTATTTCTTGGTCAGCAGCAGAGAACAGCAGAATGACTGTAGTAAACTTTAACAATTATTAAAACTTTTTTTTTTACTGTAAGGGAAACAATATTCTTGTGGTTGTGCACATGTTGAAAAGCCTCTGAGATTGGCACACATTCAAAATACAATAAAATGCATTAAAAATAAAACAAAACCGTGCTGTGCAACCGGAGTGAATGAGATGTGTGACGAGAGGACAGCAATATGAGTGAGTGAAAGGAGGCAGGGCTATGTATGCACAGCAACTGTGTATGTGTCAACCTGAGGTTTGAGAAAGGAAAGGGCAAGGACTTATCATCGATACTGCGGAAAAAGAGAATTAAAGCTGTTTCAAATATGCAGAATGGATATGTATTGATACATTGATATTTTTAACACTAGTCATGAGGACTTTGACTCAATTCATGAACGCCATAATTTATTTTTTCTAAAACAAAATCTTTCAGAGTATTTTCACTGCAAATAAAGGCATCATTACATTACACTGGCACTTATGAGGATTATGAAACAACAAGTTGGCCTCATAGCCTGAACAAAGACGAAACTTTTAACTTTTCATATCCTTTGAACCTTGACAAAGGCAGCACATACCAGACTTACTCTTTCCATTCTTACCTTCTACAAAAGCCCTGCACATATACACTGATTAACTGTTGACCAGAGGGAGCTCAAGTTCACTCAGAACATGAAACCCAGTAGAATAGCTTACAGTAGTTCAGGCTCTACAACAACTTGCCTCAGACAACGCTGCTCTGGCTCAGTAGGATCCTGGTAGTTGTTGCAAATTCACATCGCTGCTGGTGAATTTATTCACATCAAAACCTTTTATTATTTGCTGATGCAAATTCACATCCCTGCTGGTATAAGTAGTTTTGCTGTGAAATATTTGCAGGCTAGTATTCTGCATTTTCATGTTTCTTATTCGCCGTTCCTCCTGGTGTGTTAAGGCCTTAAAATTCACCAATTCACATGTTTCGTCCTGTTTGTATAATCTGTACAAAAAGTGTAAGAATTATAAATGGCGGCTGGCATCGTACAGCCATGAGAGTGGTATCAATGCTCTCTTTTATCTCTCAGCAAAAAGATAAGTGTTTTTCCCAAACTGTCAATCTATTACTTAAAGTGGATACATTTAATTGTGATCATCTGGCACCTGCATGATACACACACTGTGTGAAAACACAAGATCTGAAGTTTAAGTCAAGACAAAAGGAGTCTGACTACTTCTCAGGAATGTAAAATAACTGTCATCAAAACTGATTGTTTCTCCTCTACATGCTGTTTCAAAGGCTGTGTTTTTCCCCTTTTTTAAGCTGAACCATTCATTCCTGGTAGCTCAGTCTCCCTCTTTGAACACTCTAACTTGTAATTATTGAGCTCAAGGCGAGGTGCAGGTCAGTAGATGTGTTTTTCACATGGCCAGTGTGGCGCTTATCTTTAGCCATGACGCAGTCAGTTATGGGTGGCTCATAGTCCTGCTGCAGCCTCTCTGTGCAAACAATGAGGAGACAAAGTTCAGGGCATGAGGAACAAGCAGCAGTCCCAGCTCTCTGACTGACTTAATCAGACTCAACTTCTCACCCAGACACTCTGCAATGCAGTGAAATTGTCTGCTCATCTGCATAGTGCTTCTCTTCTGAACCCTGTGCATAAATACTCTCCTCTTGTGTCCTCTCAAAACACTTGAAGTGTCCATTTTCTTTGTCTCCATTTCTGTTTTCATTCATCTCTGATACTCCTAACCTGAAACATTTACAAACACCCTCTTCCATTTCATCGTAAAGATTGTGTTCTCCCTAAAAGTGTAAAGTCAGTGGTCAGTCATGAGCCATATCATTCTCTTTACTCGTTTCCTTCATGTTCCTGTCTTTCCTCAGATGTCCTGTTTTTAGAAGACTGAGGGAGGAAGCAGAGAAGAGGAAGAGGCCCTCGTGGAATGAGCTAAAGGGGCGTAAGAGTGACGGGGAGTCGTCTGGTGATGCTAAACATTCAGCAACGCTGCCCCGAAATCCCACCAGAGAGCAGCCTGAGCCTGGGCTCATCAATCCTGCCTATGAAGAAAGTGAGGAAGGTATGGAGTCATTTTATTGTACAAACAATCACCATTTTATCAGTGAGTCAATCCCATGAGTCTGTTTTCCATACATGCAACAGAGCACAAGTACAGGGACTTTCTCTTTTCTTTGTACTTACATACACACAAACATGATAATAGACCGATCCTCAAGTCCTGCCCCAGTTAGTTGCTAATAAGAAAGAGGAAAGGTGACCTACGTTCTGCTGAAGCTTGCTCAATTGTTACTGGAGCACATAGCAAAAAGGGGCAGGATTTAGGAAATGCTAAAATCCCCACTTGTATGGAAATAATTTGAAATAGCAGGTTAGACAGATCCTATGGCACTGAACGATGTGTTACAATGTAACTTCAGCGATATTGAACTTATGACCCATGGACCAAATCTGGTAGGTTGCAGGTTGGCCCGCTGAACATTTTCTAAGTCACAATAAAAATGAATTGATTCACACTGGGATTTTTTTTTTGTACTTTGAATGTTAAAGCAGTTACTAGAGTGCATAAAAAGCTTCAAAATAGAGCCTTTTTATCCAAAAAGGGCCAGGGGAGGATCTTCTGGAGCCCACCGACAGGTCTGGGCTAATTATGTATGCATCAATTATTAATATTTGTTTGTTAACTGGACCCTGACCTCCTTACATTTTCCAAAAGTGGCCCCCAGGCAGAGTAAGTTGAGTATGCTTGTCCTAGGCTGAACGGACATAGTTTCCTTGCTCTGGGTAAAAACCGTAATCCTTGTTTCCGTCACCTTCAGTGGGGGTTGGTTGTCGAAAACACCCAGACGAGGATCGCTGATGTTTTTAGCCTGGAGGTTTTGAGGAGTCTGTCACAGGTGAATCATCAGCCAAGCCGTTGAATGTGTAGCAGCTCACAGATGAAGTAACTAGACAGTCTCATCACCAGGAAAAACCCTTACAACAAACTGCAAGTCAGAACCAGGGACCATATTCCCTAAAACATAGTTGCCAGGCAACTGGTAACCAGTGTCCGCAGAGAAGTTTGCATTGTTGTCACTATAATCTCAATTTTAATCAAATAACTGCTGTGTGCTAAAACCTAAGTGAAATACAAGAGCTGCCACTTTTAAATTTCCAATTAAGCTTTTTACTTATTGACTTTTGAATTACATTTTTACATTCATGAAAATGTCAGCACGTTGACTCATCCAGTTTCTACAATCCCTTGAATTCATGCCTTTGTAATGCTTGTTGAACTAAAAAGATTCGTAGCATTGTTGAGGAGTTAGCTGTAGCATGTAAGTACTTGTGTGCCTGATGTCTACACACTAAATCACTTCCATGGCTGAGATACTCTGTGCGCTTCGGTGCGTTAGGAGTATTTTATTGGGATGATTACAAGTTGCTGTCTGCTCTGCTTCACTCCGTTTCTTATCTTGTTCTTGTTGTTCAGTGTGCACTGCAAAAGCGAAAGTCACCTGAAGTTCAAAAACTGGTTATTGTTTGACATGGCATTATGTAATTTTATACGTGTCTGTACTGGTGAATGTGTACTCTAGATTAATAGATAATAAAGTTTTGTGCTGTGTGTGTTCTGCTGGGAGGTAAAAGAGAAGATCAATATCTGTTTCAGTGCATTAGTTTTTAAATGAGGCTCATTGTCTGTGAGGGATGTCATTAACAAAGACATGAAACACATTTTTTAAGTTATTATTGCATAATAATCACAACTTGTTGTCAATATAATGTAGCAGTAACTCCCTAGTGCTGTTTTAAGGATAATTTAAGTGCAACATGGGTCTTATTTTTATAGTTTTAGCCACAATTGCTACAAGTTATAAAAACATTGTACTCACTGAAGTACTTCCTGAGATCTGGGAACATGGTGACATCACCACAAAGAGGTCAGGTGGCGCAGGAAACACAAGCGGTCAGATAATCAGAGAAGCTGTAAACAGCTAACAGTAGCCACATGACTTAAACCACTTTATTTGGTTGGTGAAAGCAAAAGTGATGGCACCTGATGTGTGAAATAAAATCCTTGCATGGGAAAGCCAAGTGTGCTGTGTGAGGACAAAGTTGAACATGGGAGTTGGTCTTTAAAATGTGATGGATGATAGTTTTAAGTGATAATTATACTGTTTCTTCACCATGAGTTAAGCTAACCTGGGAGTTTGTTTCAAACCTGCATGGTTGCCTGAGTGTTTGTTTCTTGCCCTGTTGGAATATTTTTGTGATGTTGCACTCCCAGATATAATTAGCTGATCAACTTCAAGAGTACAGCGTTATAACGCCTGACAGGAAATATAGATAGTGCTTTGACATTTAAGATGCTGTCACACCTAACCTGTTTGGTTTGGTTTGGTTTGGTTTAAACAAACTGTTAGTGAAAGCTGTTAGTTGAGCCCTGGTGCGGACCAAATAACCAAACCGACACTGCCTGAAAAGGTGGGTTTGGGTTTGCTTCTATGTGTACCAACCAACCACAGGATTTTATGATAGCAGATAGGTGATTTTAGCATGATTTCAAAAACTAATAAATCCATCTGCTGATTGTGAAATCTGTTCAGGAAGTGATCCTGTAATTGATCTGTGTGGTGTACCCCAGGAATGAGACCTAAAACCTAGTTCTTATTGAGCATTTCACCTCTCACGGTTCCCACAGCTTGAATTAAATGGCTGAAATAAGGTCTGTGGTCAGCACATGCTTGAGAGACTTTAACATTTTGTTCTATGACATAAAATACATCAGTAAATACTCGACTTGTGAACTTTGAAGCTTCTGTGTGTCTTAAAAAAGGGGGTTGTTAACAAGTGGCTTAATGAGACTACAGAATGTCATCACGCCGAGCTGCGCCGCACACAGCTTTACAGTCTTGTTACAGTGTTGTTGTGAGGTCATGCGACTGTAATGTTTATAGCCTAACGTTAGCTTTTTACTTCTATTGATTGCATTTTGGCTTCAATCATCATGAAAGTGGTTTTCATTTGTGAAAATTATCTTACTGAACAAAACATATAAGTATCATAAATGTTTGTGTTATCCACAAGCCAATGGAAAAATCCAAATGGCTTTTTGACGAGGGAACTAGAGCAATGCTAACTTATGAGTCAGCCTACAGAAATCCCCGGGGCACTCTATAAGGCTATGTATATAACCTGTTTATTCAAATAATTTAGTTACCATCTTAACATGTATGTATGTCAGTATCTTCACTGATTAATGGGTCAAAAGCTGTTAAAACTGCTGTGTTTGTACCCAACTTTGTACTTTGTTAGTTCATCAAGTCCGTAAAAAATGTGCGTGACAGCAATCCCACTGTAATGAGCCCTGAAGCATTACTGTACGAGGCACCTTGTCATCCTGTCTTTACCTGTTAGTCATTGTTTACAACACACGGTCGCATTGCAGTCTAATATTGCTCATAATCAGTGAGCCTCTTATGACACCAAAGAACATTAATATATACACATCAGAAGCATTTATGTGCTGCATAAATTTAGGTCAGTCACCAGGATTTGATTTCCTCACGAGGGTCCTGATGAAGCCAGATGTCAATTGCCAAAACGGTCTAATGAAGGAGTTACCTGTCAGTCTGTATAACTTTACTTTTACTCCTCTTGGTTTGTTTGTACAAAGTCAGTGTGAACAGGAACCACACCAGAGCTAAATATAACAATGTATAATTTTTCCTTGTTCTGGCCTAGGAGTGAAAGGGCTCTTAAACTAATTATCACATACTGTATGCTAGCAGGTATTTTACAAGGTATAATCAGCCAGCAAGAGCTGAGGAGTGGGAGTATTTGCTTCATAAACAGGAGTATTTATTCCACTTGGTTGTCTATTTGTCTTCCCTCCAGACAACACTCCCCTGCGGTCCAGTCTGGTGGCTGAGGCCAACATGGTGGAGCTGTTCAGAGAGGAGCCAGAGGAGGAGCTGGGCCTTCGCATCGTGGGGGGGAAAGACACACCACTGGGGAACATAGTCATCCAGGAGATTGTCCGGGACTCGCTAGCAGCTCGTGATGGCAGACTGGCCCCGGGGGACCACATCTTAGAGGTGAGCACAGTGAATCATCTCTTCTTCAGCATGGGAATTCAGACAAATCCCGGTGGCGAAGCGTGACACAGTTCAGTTCAGCATATTTTTGCATAAACACTTTGTCATTGCATTCTCATAGTGTTGTAAACACAGTGCCTTGTGGCGAGGAATGGGAAAGTTGATATGCAGGTTAAACAAGTTTTAGCTCCATGGTAACAAGGCGCGGTTATAATTCTCGGGCAAAACACGTCAGTGTCAGTGTGAGCAGCTTTACCTGACTATTGTCACTGATTGACTTGCCCCATTTCTGTGTGAGAGGTGTTCAGACATGAAGGGGATTAAGATTTAACCGGTTGTTTTTGAAATAGTTAAAGAACCAAAGTTATTATAAAACAACAATATGAGTTTTCTGGTGGTGGTAACAATTGTGCCACTAACGTTTATTTATGATTAATTCATGGATTAATTGTTTGGGCTATAAAACATCAGAAAACAATATCGCAGAGCTATTCAATTACAAATCTAATTGGGCCGAATATAAAAACCAGAAAACATAGATGGGTCAGTCATTTCCAGCAGCCGCTTTTTAGCTTTTGGTAATGATTTATTTTACACAAATGCAAATGAACACACACACACGCGCGCTCTTCACTTCACCTCACCTCACCTCATGTCGTTCTCCAAGGGTCAAGTTAAAGTGTTGAGGAAAGGATTAAGGGTGTATTTTTGACTATTTGACCACAGCCCAGATGTTATGAAAAGCTACAGAGCATGGTCAGCACCGTGTCACATGACACTCATTTGTGAAAGATGAGATTGTTGGTGTTGCTATACTGTTGCATGTGTGTCTTTAGGTACGTCAACAGAGATGAGAAGGAAGCGAGATGGCTCACTGTTTGGCTACTTCAAGAAACGATATCTAGGTTACATATTTTGTCATTTACTAGAATATCAGATTCATGTAGCCTGTGCTGGGCCATTCGGAGGTTACTTCTGGGCCAGATGTGGCCTGCAAGCTGCCAGTTGAACAGGCCTGTCATGCTCAATCAGTACGTTTACATGCAGCTTGAGAAAATTGAGTTATTGGCTTGGTCCGACTGAAACCAGACAATCCATAGCTTGACCAATACACCTAGATAATTCGATTGAAAATCCAACTTTTGCTGCATGTATCCACTTAGTCCGAGTGAAGTTGGACTCGGTTTTCTGTACATGCACCGCTTTTTCTTCCACGGCCTTTTCCCCCCGGAAGAAGACGGAGATGACGTAGCAGCAGTTCAGTATATAGCACTGCAGTAACTCCCGGAAAAACGAACAAACACCATGGTGACCGAGAAGCAGAAGACGCAGTTCTGTACGGACGAGGAAACTACATTCATGCTCCGACAGCTAAAACAGCTAAACATTTTGAAGTTTATGGATGGTAGGATCAACCGGAACTAGTTCAATACGCACTATATGAAAAAGGACACAGCACCGCCAATCGAGGCGGAGTCAGACGTACTTGGTCAGATATTAAATTTTCTCTTCTGCATGTATACTTAGACAAGACGAGAACCCGACTTGACTGATTAGCCGAGCTATGTGCTTAGCTCGACTACTGCGTGCATGTAAACGTACTGAATGTGATGTCGTCAAATGTCTTGTTTTGCCTGACAAACTGTCCAAACCCCCACATCTTCAGTTTTCTACAATGTAAGACCTTAAAAAGCAACAAAATCTCTCGTTTGAGAACCTGGCGACATCAACACAATTAAGTTTCCTTATATAGATTAAACATCTAATCCTTGCAGCTCCATTACCACTTTTTGCCGCAAATTTATAGACACTTTATCTACATATTAGAGGTTAGTGTCAACTGACCTGTGTGAATTGTATATGTATTTATCAACTAATTTTGAGTATGGCTTGTTTGCAGTAAGAGTTTTGGTTTCCACAGAGGAGAATGGACGTGCAGAATATAACTGGAGATTTTAATAAGTTGTGGCTTTCTCGCCTCCAACAATGTCCTCCTCCTTGTATTTCTTCCCTCCGGTTCTCCTGGAACGCAGCACTGCTGTAAGCCGAGTTTATAGACTATTTCAGATTCCGCTCTGGCAGCCCTGCTTCAGTGTGTCCTCCAAAATCTAGCTTTCCCTCCGAAGCCAACCAATCACATACCTGAAAAAGAAAACAAAACCTGCCGTCAAAAGGGCTGCCTCCAGGATGTGAAACATAAGCTGGAGATTTTTGGCTGTGTGGAAAGGTGGTGGATGTAAAGGGATACCGTGGAGACGAGCGAAGTTGCGTCATTAAGATCTTGAAACTCAATCTTTCTCTTCCCTTTGAATTGATGCATTGGTTTTTGTGACAGCTTAATTTCACATCAGAATTGTGAGGCAAATATTACTTTGAAAGGCCCCCTTTTTTTAAACAGAGGAGGTGAGCTGATTTTATGTTGTAACTTGTATTTGTTCTGGTCCTGTTGCAGGAAATATAGATATGATATAAAAGATTCATGGCACAGATTAAACAGAGCTTTTACTTTTAACATCATCTCACAGTGACACTTTTTGGCTGTTATCTTGGAGGAAAAGTAACATAATATGTTATTCCCACTTTTGTGCTCAACAAAAACTATGCACTGCAATAATTGTGTTAGGCTGCTGCACCACTGACTGTTGTTTCTTCTCTCCTTGGTATCATGTCTCCAGGTGAATGATATCAGTCTGGCTTCAGTCCCCCACGCCCGGGCCATCGCAGTGCTGCGGCAGCCTTCCCTCCTCAGGCTCACAGTTATGCAGGAGAAAGGCTTCAAAACAAGGGATCCACGCTCTGATCATCACCCTTCCTCTAGCACCACTTCCACTGCCTCCCAGTCCTCCCACAATCCCCATGGCAACGCTACCTCCAATCACAATCCCGGCACAGTCCTGCAGGTGACACTAATGAAGAGTCAGCGCAGCGAACCGCTCGGCATCAAACTCATCCGCAAATCGGATGAGAGCGGAGTTTTCATCCTGGACCTGCTGTATGGTGGTTTGGCAGCCAAAGACGGAAAACTGAGGAACAATGACAAGGTGTTGGCCATCAATGGAAATGACCTGAGGCACGGTACACCTGAGAGCGCTGCCCAAATCATACAGGTATCTTAAGGACATGTACATTAACTAAAATAACACCCAGCATTATCACAGACCATTTTCTAAAGCATGACTGTAAAGACTGATTTCCTTTCTTGTGGGCTGAGTTTGTTTTGGTATGTTGAACATTTTGTTATGGTGATAATTTAGATGTGAGCACGGACTAGTTTGAACCTATCTGTGCTGGTACATTTAAGGAATGCAGCAGGATTTTGTGGATGGTTTTCAAGAAGTAGTGCACTAATAAACTTTTTTTTTTTTACTCAAACAAAGGCTGAGAAACAAAGAACAAACAGTATTCAGCTGTGGATATTATTGAAAGGGTAATGTGATAGAAAGACAGTTGTCTGGCAGTTGTTACTTTCCCATCATCAGTTGTTGGGGTTTCCCACAAGCACTTCAACGCAAAAAAAGAAACCCTTAAAGAACAAGTCACTGCATATTAACAAAACTAGTCTAACAGCTTGAAGCCTTGTTAGCTTAGAAGTCACAGCATTCAGTACACCACACAACATGAGAGCAAACAACATGCTGATGACAGAATCTTAAAGGTAGTCGGGCTTCTGATTTTACAAATGTAAGATTGTGCCATGTGGTGCAACAGAAAAAGCTTTTGCTTCAGCAAAACCTTACCAGGGTTTGTGTCTGGATAGCATGAATTAACCCAACAGTGACTGCTAATGACAATATACCAATTATGAGATCTTTTGGCCTGATAGTGGCAGTTAAGGGAAAAGATCAAGGGGTCAATATAGTCACTAAAACATCCTTTAAGGACTATGAATATCTACACAAAATGTAATGGCTTCCTACCCAGATATCTTTAAGGTGATAGGTGGGCCAACATTGCCAATAACTGCACTGCTAGCAGGGTAAAAATAAAGTTGTCTGAAGCCCCTTTTCCTCTTCTACTGGACAAAAACCTCACTAACACCCACTATCATCTGGCTTTTGTATTTAATGGGAAAGGGTTACAATCAGGATTTATTCCCAGGTCAGATTACTCTGCAGTACTCACAGATATTTATCAGCTCCCATCAGCAATGATCAGCAATTAACTTTTACCCCTTTTTCAGTGCAATGCAATGACATGCTGCCACAAAACACTATCTGTGTCCGTCATTTTCAAGGGGCTCAATGCTTTTTTGTTTGTTTGTTTTTTACTTTTTACTAACCTTCTTTTCTGGCACATCTGTGACGATAAATGTAAGGCACCACTTAAAAAAAAAAAGGAAAAAAAAGCTGCACTTGTCTACTGCAGAGCGATGCACACAGCTCTGGTGTAATGGCAATAGCAAAGGAGTCTATAGGCTATTTTTAGGAGTTTTTCCCATGTTTAATTTTGGTTGAAACATGGTACGAGCAAGATTTATATCTCTGTGAATTGAGTTCCATCCAGGGGCAGCAGGAGCTCAGTATGTAAGGACTTGGCTAAGGAACTGGAGGATGGCCAGTCCAAGTCCCACACAGACTACGGTTGAGAGTGTGGACTAGTATCTAGGCACGAGCAAGACACCGAACCCCCAACTGCTTGAAGCCTATGTGTGTATTACAGGCTTGTGTGTGTAAAGAATAAGAACAACAGAATATAAAAAATGGATTTCCCCAATGAAGGGTTAATGAAAAGTTTCTTCTTTAAATGACCATGAACACAAGGCTGTCAGGAAGGAAGCAAATCAATCTGATAACTCAAAAATTACAGCATGATCAGTAGTAATATAAATATGTTGTTGATTCCAGAAAACCTATAAAACGACCAAACTTAACACCAAAACTTTATTCAGTGATCACAGCGTCATAGTAGAGTGTTTGTATTTGCTGTGGTATTCATTGCTTTTTCCTGTGTGTTTGTAGGCGAGTGAGGTGCGTGTGAACTTTGTGGTGATGAGACCTGCAGAGACTCAGGAGGAAGGAGGAAGCAGCAGAGAGGGACAACACAGCAGAGCAGCCAGGAGGGCGCCTGAGCCGCAGTACTTCAGGCGCCGGTCCACCTACATGAAGGTCATTTCCTCACAAACTAATGCTCAAACTATTTTTTCAATGAAATACTTTTATCCACGTTGATTGAGGCTCGTGCCAGCTGTGAAATGCTTGATCTCTAGTTTGACTCACCGGATGTAGACTGTGGTTTTAAACCTGCCGTTGGGCGGCTATCTAGGCAGGCATTCTCGCCTCCTTCCGCTGTCGGTGTATTTAAAGATCCTCTTTGATATGGGAAACAACAACAACCTCCAAGCTGGCAGCCTACACGCTGAAAATAAGTTTTGACGAAGTTTTGGATCATGCAGTAAAGCATGTGATGTTCTTTTGGTGAATTGTGGTGAAGAGTCACAACAATTAAAACAACTCATGAACACACCTTGGAAAGGCTCAGACTTTGTCTCACCGGAATCTATTTCCCAATGTTGATCAGTTTTCTGATGCAGCCAGTTGGAGTTGTTTGGCCACATCTGGCAACAGCATTTTCCAGTGACACTGGCTTCACCAACTTACTGATTCATTTCACTTCGCACAGGCTTCTGTGATATGGTCGTAATAATGTGCTGCAAGAGCCACATTCAGCCAGCAAGTCTGTAGTTCTACTGGGCCGAGTGAGCTCCTCCAGAGCTGAAGTTGTCAGTGTTGATGTCTAGGGCACGGATTATCAACTTATGTTTGTCACCTTTATCAGCGAAAGTTGAATCACACTGCCGCCATACGTCTCTCATGGGTTTTTGTGGCACTTTTGTGGAGAACTAGCCATTTTATTGACAGTGTTCGCCTCCCCATGTGCAAATCTTCCAAAACAAGTTACGCCCCGACACCATTT
>JAPZEB010000026.1:19673791-19686182 GCA_029783705.1 Chaetodon striatus
ATTACTTAAATTACAGATATAACTAACAACAAACCAGCCTTGTGTTGAGGAAAAAAATGTGATTAAAAAAGTCAGATTGTTTTGCTGCAAGTTACTTTAGTCTATATTCAGGCTTTGAAAATGAGCCCTTTTTGACCACATTTGAAATAAATGAATGAACTGAAATACCACTATTCCCATTACTGTATAAAAACTTTGTTAAGAAAAAAAAAGTTACAGGTCCAAACATTTTTCCTGTGATAGGTGTATGCTTCATGTTTTTAAATAAGGAGCATTGTTAATACACTTAAAAAACAAACATGGAAAAAAAGTATAGTTGCCTTCTTGTTTACAGTTACTTTGATATGTTAATTTCTGAAAGGCCTAACTTGTTTTGTGGCCTACCTGAGTTTGCAACTTGCACCAGTGTGTATTCGTGGCCTGTCAGCAGCCGGCAGTGAGCTGTAGCTTGCAGACTGTTGGTCTGTAATGGTGAATACCAGAGCCTACACATGCACAAACGCATTTCAAAGACTTTTGCAAACCTGAGAAATAAGGAAAGTGACAGGTGTACTGCAAAAAAACAACATTTTATTTACACTTTGCCATCAAACGACCGTCCTACCCGTATCATGAACAGCTGCTCCCTGCTTTACTGAAGCGGATTATATTGTGCTGAGAAACGTGTGTAAATGATTTGTCAAGTCAAAGCAGTTTCAGTGGCACCAGCTACAAACAGTCCTCTTAAAGACTTCATTCAAATGTCCCTGAATTCTCATTTTATTCACATACACTTCATCACATACAAAAAAAAGGATATTTATATCTTATTAACTCACAAACAATTTAAAGCTTTGAAGTTTGAAACACGTCGATTTTTTGTTTAGTTTTTCTTTTAAATCCCCAAGTTATTAGAACTATTCTATAAAAAGCAATATTTGAAGAGCCTCCAGCATTTCGTTGCTATAAATCAAATCTTTATCCACAGCTTTGTGCGTCAGGACGAGAGTTCAGATCAAGAGTCCTGTCAGCGTGTCGGAGTGCTCAGTTATGTTACATGTTGTCCAGAGGGTGAGCTCTTCTACTGAGTCACTGTCACTTGTTGTATATTCCTGATAGATGGCAAGGTGTTCATTCCCTGAGGAGGGTACAGATAGTTGTGGATGTCTGAGGGGCTGAGAGAGCCCGGCACCGGCAGAGGGCTCACTGAACCCGGGTCACTGTGCACAGATCCCCCGCTGCCGTCAGACTGACCCAGCTTCTTCTTGATCAGCTTCCTCTCTTTGGCTCTGCGGTTCTGAAACCAGATTTTCACCTGAACAGACACAAAGAAGACGAAATCAAATTAGTATGCTAAATATAGAGTACGCCATGACATTACATAGCTCTCAATAAATAAATAGATAAATAAATGAAGAAAGACAGAAATCAGAATAAACAAATATATAATAAATTCTCTTGGCTGAAAAATGAAAAAAATAATTTCTTAAAATAACAATTTAATTTAGATACATATTTTAGGTCCAAGCTACCTTGTTAAACCTCCATGCCTGCCCTTGATAATTGAAATTAAATTAAATTAAATTAGATTAAAAGATATGCCTAGAAAAGAAATAAAAACCATCAAGAAATGAACGTAAATGGTAAACATTAATAAAAAAAATAAATAAATAAAATACAATTCACTTCGCACATACAACACATGTTCTCATTCATTCTACCTGCTATTCCTTACTGAACCAAAATAGGCTGTAATACAATGACTATTAGCAGATAAATAATACATTTTAAAACTTAAATAACAATGCTAAATATAGACCATGTACAATGAATACATTTCCATAATTTCGCGTTATTTTTTAATAATTATTTAATTTATTTACTTAGTTTTTTTTTGTTTTTGTTTTTGCTCTTTCAAGAATAAAATAACTAAAATATAAAAATCATTACATAAAATACAAAAACCTGTGTATGTCGAATTATCAGGAAATTATAAAATAATATTTTGTGTTTTTGGATTTAATTATCAAACACAGAATAATAAGTTTATATAAATGATCTAAAAAATAAAAAAATAAAGAATCAGTGGGGTTAAGGTATTTTTAAATATTTCCAAGGCAAATTAATGTCTGTCTCATGAGTGTAAATATGCAGACTAACCAATATGTTAATGGTAATTGTAACATGTTTTCTGTAGGCCTCATTTTTTAAGTTACACGTGTGAAAGCGAGCCTGCATTTTTATGTGGCCTGCCCAGTGTCCATCACTGCTCATATATGCAGGCTGTGTGTGTCATGTATTTAATACATGATTTATTGCATCGTCCTGCGATGAGAATAGAGCAGACAGAAGTATTTAATAAAGACATACCTGTCTCTCCGACAGACCGAGGTTGACAGCCAGTTCAGATTTCCTCCTGATGGTGATGTATCTGTTGAAATGAAACTCCTTCTCCAGCTCCAGCCTCTGATGGTCTGTGTAAACTACCCTGTATTTCTCCTTCGTTCTTGTTTTACCTATGAAAGGTGACAAATTAAAAACAGAGCAGCATTAAGATTGTGCTTTTTGCTGTTGTTGTTGTTGTTTAGCTGCCAGGTGGTTGAACTGGAACATTTACACAGAGGAGGCTGCATGCCGAGACCGGCCTATCTGCACATAGCATCTTCATTAGCTGCCTCTTAAATACACATCTCTCTGCTTTCTCCACTGATACGCAAATTAAGCTTTTTCATCCTGCTTTGATGACAACTGTAGTGCAGTGAGTTTCAAACGGCCGGCTCTCTGGTCTATGCTGACAAGTTACAAAGAAACACACGACACGGGAGATAAGACAAACATCTGTGGCGACTGCAGTCAATGCACTGCTGGATTTGTGCCAGTGTGTGTTAAATTTGTATGTAAGTTTGGAAAGAAATGGCCAACAATGACAAATCTATTAATTAAAACAAGTTGGACATCCATATTCTTACAATAAATATGAGCTTAACTCATTTAATGAATGGAAAACTGTGGGTCTTATTGACTCCAGGCCTTCATCATTAACACATATTCGATCTGAAACTGTATTTGACGCCAACTGTAAAGGCCTGCAGTTTGTATTACTCCACTTTGGAGACACTGGCTGTGAAAAACGTCACTCTTTCCGGCAATATAACTCTCGGAGAGGAAGGGAGGTTGGTGCATATCAAAGTGAAGAGGTGTTGAAAGCAAAGGCCACCGCCTGGATATGACGGATAACACTCAAAACACCAAACAATGTGACAGGGAAGTCGACCTCACATCTCAGGGAATACTGACATTAACATCACAACTGGGCCTGGCGCCGATTCCTCACACCTTTTTTTAAGGAGAGAATACAGTAGACTGAGCTGTTGGCCTTCAGCACATTTTCCCATGAGAATTATGAGACATGGAAATGGTTATTGGACACGTCTGGCTCATTCGTTCTGCTGCGAGTCTGATGCAGTTCGTTATTATTAATATTTAAATGCCTGTTCAATTATAGACTTCATATAATATCACTCAGTAAACATTTAATACAGTTATTAGCCCAAATGTAGGCAACCCGGATAAGTCAAGTGTCAAAAGACCAACGTTTCCGTCTGTTATTTCAATTTTTATCGAGTTTTTACGCGTCTTCTACCATTGCCATTAATTTACAAATGTTATTATTTTAGCCCTCAATTTTAATTTCACAAATTCGATAAGAGAAAATATTTCAAATGACGCGGAACTGCCAGAAAATGTGTGCGTAAAATCCCGTGGGACTTAAACGAACACAAACGCCGTGCGTAAAAATCTTAACTTTTTCCTGCAAAATCAAGGCAATAAAAAAAACCACAGTTTTGACACGAGATGACAAACTCACCTGTAGAAGATGATTGCGCAGTTTTACTCATCCACTGGAATGAATTGCGCCTTTCTCTATCAGGAGAAAGTTGTGCAACATTTACGTTGTCCGGCGGCGGCTGTAACACCGCAGATCCTGGAGGATGCATATGACTGTACTCAGACGAGCAGTAAGGAACCTGTGCGGGAGAGGAGTTGTTCATGGGTGCAGGAATAGTATTAGGTGGTCCCAGACTGTATGCACCCCAGTCTTCCCGTGGGGCGCCATAAGTGGGCCCCCAACTCCCCGCAGACTGTGCGTGCGAATCCATGTTTGGCACATGATGGTATCCAGTAAAGTCGGGGTACTGAGGCGTGGAAACAAAGTTCTGTGGAGGCAGATTGATGCTCGATCTTCTTACTGGCCCTTGGTGATACATGCCGGTTTCTTTATCCAGAAGGTATCCCACATACATGATTTGTACAACAAAACAATTGAATATAATAAAAGCAGCAAAGGGTGTATGCGGCCTATTTCAAGGCGACATTGTGGCCCTGGCACTGTTAAAAACAATCCTTCTGCTGTTTATGTAGTCCAAATGGGTTCCCAGTGTGAAATGCGACGTAGTTCCAGTCTGTCTCCAGTCTCACATGATGTGTCTGTGTTGACAAGATGGTAAAGGTATACTAAGGCCTGCCTGACGTCAGCCAACTCCTCAACTCTTGGAGATTTGCATTCAAATGAGAGTGACCGGTGCTGCCGGCCTGGCTGTCCCCTTGCGCCTGTCCTGTGGCGCGTCATCACCTGACAGTGGGCCTATCCCGAGCAGGAGTTTCTCCGCTCCATGAATAAATTAACACCACGGCCTATCAGCTGCACATGCTGCACGAACCGGCAATAAACCCAGGCAACACGTCCACAAACGCACCAAGGAAGAAAAGGCCTGTGCGTAATTGCGCGCAGATATATCTGATTATTTTGGACTTATTAGAAGTTTTAGTTTCCTTAGAGATATTAGTTGAGTAAGACTCAATCACATTATGCCATCAACTTATTTTGCATATTAATCTTAGAGTTTTGTCTCGCTAAACTAAATGCAGAACATCCAACACTCCACCTTCTTCTTCTCATGGGAATCCTTACCACGCTTCACGCGTAATTCCCGTTTTATTTGTTGAGAGATTCACTTGCAAACGAGGTGCAAAGTATGAGAGACTTTCTCTTGAAGCAAGCCGGACCTTTCGTATTCCGTGTTCACACCTCAAGGTCGCACTTCACAGCTAATTCCGGTTACAAGGAAACTCCAACAACCCCCTCTGTGACAAACAGCGGCCCTCCACACATCAGTCACCGCTATCTCCTGACATGACAGGGAATTTTTTTTTTCTGTAATCACGTCTGACATGTGTTATGAGTCTGCAGTAAACTGGCTGCACAGATAAAAAAAAAAAAAACAAGTCAGTCACACAGTTTCTTTAAAGTTTATATGATGCAACTTGCTCGCTCAAAAAAAGCGTTGATAACTAAATACACTGAGGCCAGATTTAGTTGATGAAACAAACTTAATGAGCTTCAAACTGAAAATGCCAGACATGTTTAAGAGTAATTTTAAAATGTATTGTGTTTCAGGCTGAGCTGTACTCTTGTGCCTCTCTTGATAATTATTTACAATGCCCAGTGTCCAGGTCTGAGCTGCTGTAGTTGAGGATTACACACAACATCTTATTCTCATATTTTACCTGTCATTATATTTCTGATTCATGTGGCAGGTGTCTGAGGGCCTACTTAGCAGAGCTGACTAATTGGCTTGTCTAAAAGTCATAAATGCTGATGGACGTCTCTGAAGCATCTGTTTATTGACCACAAAATATTTATGAGACAGTCTAATCGGCCTGTGACAGTTCACCACCAGCCTGTCACCTCTCTGATTTTAACATAAGATAATTCAGGGCCCTGGCTGTCAATTATCCGTTGAAATATATTAAATATGACACGTTTTCATTTGTTTTCTCGACTTCCTGTTGGCTTCTTCAGTGTCTTTACACTGTGGGGTAGTGTCAAGCTTTCACAGTCACCAACCCTACTTCAATACATTGATGACACAAATGTGCCAGAGAAGCACAAGTGAACGCCCTTGCTCTTAAATGAACCCACATCTGTGTCTGACCTCCAACAGTTTCCTCTCAGGATGAAGTTTAATAAGACTTCATGCACAGAGAGCAAAGTGGAGACAGGTCAGGTCAGGTCAGCCTTTTAAGAACTGAGTCACTGAGTTACTTCATGGTTTTTACAGAGTACATTTATGTCTTGGTTTTAAGACTAGAGTCGTTTGTTTGCTTTATAACTTCTCCCAGTCAGTTGTGATCTCCTGTAGAGCAGATTACATCACTACACTGTACTGCTGTCTCACTCTGGTTACTCTGGTGTCCTCAGGTTTCCCCAGCATGTAGATTATTCAGAGTCACTGCTGCCCCCTTGCGGATTTGTGGAGAACAACAGCTGCTGTAATTAAACTGATGATATCTGACTGAGCACCAGAAAGTAATGAAGTACATTTAGTCAGGTGCTGCAGGCTACTTAAGTACAAGTTTGAGATTATTGTATTTTACTTTAGTATTTCCATTTTCTACTACTTTACACCTCTACCCTACAACAGCTTAGAGGCAAACACTGTGCTTTTTACTCCTCTATATTTATTACAGACTCAGAGTAATGATATTTAATTATAATTTTAACAAATAAAATCCTCCTTCTCCTCCTCCTCCTCCTCCTCCTCCTCCTTCTTCCTTTCTTCTTCTTCTTCTTCTTCTCCTCCTCCTCCTCCATCTTCTTCTCCTTCTTCTCTTCCTTCTTAATCTTCATCTTCTTCTCCTTCTTCCCCTCGTCTTATTCTCCTTCTTCTTCTCCTTCTCCTCCCTCTTAATCTTCTTCTTCTCCTTCCTCTTCTTCTTCTTATTTTCCTTCTCCTCCTCCTCTTTCTTCTTCTCCTCCTTCTTCATCACATTCAAAAGCTAGCAGTATATTGAGTAATCTAAATGAGCTCTGCCTTTACCAGCAGCAACATGCAAACCAAAGAGGACCAAATTCAACTAGAGTAGGTAGTAATCAAAAAATAAATTGATAATACAAATAAAGAGATCCATAATAATAATACTAAAATGAAAAATAAAACAATAAATAAATACAATATAAACTAAGAAGCACTATAAATAACCCTGGTTTAATCAGAGGACTAACTGTGTATCAATCTTGTATCCTTTTTATAACAAATCTGATAGAGCTGTTGGTAAGGTATCAATATACGTCAAGTGTGGCTGCCAAATCTCAAAGCTGTTTCCAAAAACGTCTTTTGGAAGTTCCATAAAGAAAAGACGTTTGACATACATCTGTCTGACATGCACCATTCTGCAAATATTTTTGTTCTTTTATTCAGGTAAAATATTGAATGCATGACTTTTACATGTCACAGAGTGTTTCTACACTGTAGTGTTGCTACTTTTACTTTATCTATAAGACCTAAGCACTACTTCCACCACTGCTGACCTCTAGAGGGCAGCCTTCACCACCAAAGACATTAAAAATTAATACATCAGCAGGAGTATTGCTATATGCATCCCAAAGGATAATTTATTGTGAATGACTACTGTGGCCCTAAATGGACATTTGCTCCATTAGTCTAAACACTGATTAGATAGGTAAGATATAATAAATGTAGAAACATGGCTAGTGGAAATAACAGTGCAGTTTAAATGGCCTTCAGAGTAGAGAAACTAGTTTCAGAGTAATAATAAGTTGTGATTTAAACTAACAGATTACAACAGACACACTGTCCACCTTTGGGTGACATCTTCTTAGACAATCAGACAAATCGTGTCACATGTCTGAAGTCCTGTCACGAGGAGGAATCCTTGTGTAAATGGTGTTTTATCCTCAGGTGCTTTTCAGGGCACTTGTCATTGAACTCACTATAAATAAATGAAGCATAAAAATGAAACAGAAACCACCTGAGTTACATCAAAAACAAAACTTACTTGATGAAAATGTGTGGAAAAAAGTACTCAGATATTCTTTGCAACATCCTGCTGAATTACATCATGTCAGGAAGTACTGTAGTTAAAGTAGTGACATGTCATCAGGTGACATTTACTGAGTGACAGACGTTTAGTTTGGAGATAACTCAGATCATCTGACTGCACTTACACATCTGTGATTCAGAAACTGCTCATGTATCATCAACAACTGCTGCCTTATAGCGTGGAAGTGGTGAGAACATGTCGTTTCCAGTCAATGACACCATCATCATGATGTTCAACGAGAACAGACTTGTACAGCGATTAAACTGAGCTCAGTGTCACAGGAACAAAATGTGAACTGTATTTGATGCTGGATTCTGCTCTTAAGTTGTACCTGATGTAACTGATTTAATCTCGTTAGCAAGGTCATGGTGGCTTTATCATTCAGTCAGTCATTTCTTATTTCTGTGTCATGGAAAACACCTGGCCCATCCCACATGGGATTACAAGACACCACTGTTTCACATGCATCTTCTGGTCTTGCCTATACAAATCGCAAGGAAAAGGACAAGAAAAGACACACAATGAAATGTTCACATCAGGAGCTGTTAAATATCTACAGATTATTTTGATAAAGAGCCTTTTTTATCCTGTTATTCAGGCTTTCTCCAGATAACTGGATGAGTTATATGTTTCTTATGTGAACAGCCACCTCAGTCATTGTGCATCATTAATATTTACAAAATCACATCTGTTTTCATCTTACAAAACAAAGTAACAGTAAATACACTATAAAAGCAACAACATGAAACACATCACATTATTTTTGATTCACTTTGTCAGGTCCCTAATGCAAGGTTCAGTCTGTATTCTGATATCACTGACACCTTGTACTGTAAAAGTCTTTCTCATAAGGTCCCAAAATGTGTTGTCTGTATACCAAATCCACTCCCCACTTCTCAGCAACTGATGAAATATCAAATTTATATTCGGTGCTTTGATGCAGGACAACCAGCGCTCCACCCAGCTTAGTTTTGACAGAATGCTAAAAACATCAGTGAGTCCAAACTGGTACAAAAGATTTCCACACACTTACATCTATGCCGTGTTTCGTGTTATTGTTGAGCTCAACAATAAAGTGAAATCTTTACTACCAGCTTTTATGTCAGTATTTTAAAATCAGG
Source organism: Chaetodon striatus (assembly GCA_029783705.1). Taxonomy (NCBI): domain Eukaryota; kingdom Metazoa; phylum Chordata; class Actinopteri; order Chaetodontiformes; family Chaetodontidae; genus Chaetodon; species Chaetodon striatus. Next base: position 19,682,797 of record JAPZEB010000026.1, read on the forward strand.
TGTCTTTGCATCTTTGGATGAAACACATGAAATACCCTTCATTAACAAACATGCCCATGTGTTCACTAGATGGCGCCATTGAGTTATTTTGCACCGTCTCTGCTCTTCTCTCCCATAAATTCATTAGCTCTGAACCCAACTATGTTCCAACACACAAAAATATTTTACTTGAGGATTCCTACTTTAAATGCACTCACGAATAATTAACAAAAAAGATTACAAAAATATTTTTTTCTGTCCATTTCAATGGACGAATACTCTTAATCAAGAAATCACCTAATAGTAAAAGTAAAATCACCACAATATCCACACACTGTATATCTGCAAGTGTTATGTAGGCTTATACCAGAGGTGTGGACTCGAGTCATAAGACTTAGACTCAAGTCAGACATGAGTCATAGATTTGATGACTTAAGACTCGACTTGACAAAATCAAAAATGACTTGTAACACAACTTTAACATCAGTGATTTGTGACTTCACTTAGACTTGAGCCTTTTGACTTGAAAATACTTAAAACCTTCCATCCTTGTCGTCATACTATACTATGATATTTTTGATGAAAATTTTTAGTCATACTATACTATGACATTTTTCATGAAAATTTGTCGTCATACTATACCACGACATTTTTGATGAAAATTTTTCATCATACAATACTATGACATTTTTCATGAAAATTTGTCGTCATACTATACTATGGCATTTTTTTTAAAGATTATTTTTTGGGGCATTTGCCTTTAATGGATAGGACAGACAAGTTTGAAGGGGGGAGAGAGAGAGGGGGAATGACATGCAGCAAAGGGCCACAAGCCGGACTCGAACTTGGGCCGCTGCGGCAATAGCCTTCGTACATGTGGCGCCTGCTCTAACCACTAAGCCACCGACGCCCCTACTATGGCATTTTTGATGAAATTTTTTTTGTCATATTATACTATGGCATTTTTGATGAAAATTTTTCGTCACCTAATAGTAAAAGTGACAATAACAGCTTTTTCCCACAAAAAAACCCATTAAATTATTTATTTGTCCTGAATGTTTAACTCATATCAGTGAATAAATTGATGCTTTAAAACATACTGTATATATATTTTGCGTAGTATTTGCATTGTGTTCATCACCACAACTCAAAATATCCTCAATTTCTGAAGTATCCTCAGTAAACAGTATGTTGAGAATAGTTTTTCCTTGTTTAAACAGTATTTCCCTTATTTATTTTTCAGTGACACTTGGCTCCAGGACGGATATTTTAAAAAAATTCCTAAGTAAAAGCTATAAATCTTTGATGATTAATAGACTGAAATGTGCCTTGCACCTCCTCCTTGCTTCATGGTCGGCCATGTTTATTTTTTAAAAAGGGGGCGTGGCTCCACTGCAGTCCACTTTAGATGATGTAGAACACTGTGATTGGTTTATAGACATCTCTACAAATAAGTCTGTGCACTTGGGTGGAGTCAGAGGACGGTAATCATCGATTTAGACATCCTAGAAAAGTTATGTCCACTGGAATGGACAAGGGATCTGAAGGGGTTAATCACTGAAAGTCTGTACCTGCCCTCTGCAGGACAGAATACAGGAGCAACACATACATTCATCAGAGTGCACATAGAAGCCCATGAGATACACGATTATGTGTCTCAGTGCTGAAATATGTCTGTTATGTGTGAGGTCAGCAGTTATTATTTCGTCCTCAGAGTCTGTTAAGTTGCACAGATGTACAGTTCAATGTGCACTGAAGGCTTATTGAGTGCACTGCAGAAGACAAGGAGACAAGGTGACTGTGACAGGATCCAGGATGTTATGAAGGGTGGTGCTGGGTTTTCTGGTTTAGATCCAAACTGCAGTGTAACACACATCTGACAGATTCGTACAGATTGTACCAGCCCTGAAAAGACACCGTGCTAACATCTTGTCAGCAGAGTTACAGCTGTACCTCAGGCTGATATCCAGTGTTGGGGAGCTGTTAACGACATCTAGTTCGATCATGAGTTTAACTGCAATTTACAGTAGTTGGGTGACAGCTTAACTGAATTAAAATCTCAGTAGCTTTTCCAGTAGTTAGCTACTTTGGATATCTTTGTTTGTATAGTTATTTACCAACAACACATTCAAAGTAAAGGTAGCTCTGCATACCAACATGAGAATCCAGACGCAGATTGTGATCATTTCTTGTGATGTAGTTTGGATGTAGTTGAACTACTTTTTGATACTAGTAGGCAAGATGCAGTAGGTTTAGAGTAGGTGAGATGCAGTTTAAATACTTGTATCATTGTGAACTAGCTTGTTGTTTGGTAAACTACAGTTTTATCATGGTTTGGTTTACCCAGCGCTACATTTGTCATGGCACTGTTGATGTTCTGATTTTTTAATAAAGGACTTTTCATCCCTTTTTTCAAAGCTGTGGTTTTAAAATAATTAATTATCACAACAATATCCACACACTGTATATCTGTATGTGTCATGTAGGCCTACACACAGAGGTGTGGACTCGAGCCATAAGACTTAGACTCAAGTCAGACATGAGTCACGGATTTGATGACTTTAGACTCGACTTGACAAAATCAAAAATGACTTGTAACTCAACTTTAACATCAGTGATTTGTGACTTCACTTATACTTTAGCCTTTTGACTTGAAAATACTTAAAACCTTCCATTAAGCCCAAATATGAAAAAGTGTTCATTCATTTTCTGTAGCCACTTAGGGGGTTGTGGGCGGGGCTGGAGCCTATCCCAGCTGACATGGGGCAAGAGGCGGGGTACACCCTGGACAGGTCATCAGACAGACAACCATTCACACCTACGGACAATTTAGAATCACCAGTTAACCTGTTAACAGTCTTTGGACTGTGGGAGGAAGCCGGAGTACCTGGAGAAGACCCACGCTGACGCAGGGAGAACATGCAAGCTCCACACAGAGGGACTCTCCCACCCCGGGGTTTGAACCAGGAGCCCTCTTGCTGTGAGGCGACAATGCTGACCACTGCATCACCGTGCCACCGATTAACTAGTTTAAAAAGTGTGACATGAATCAGTTTATCTCCCCTCATTTCCTGAATCAACTAACATAAATGTGATTTATTCCCAACAAGCTGACACTTAATTCTTCAGATTTGTTTGAACCAGTTTGTCAGCATCCAATCAAGTTGCAGGAGTGAACCATGAACAACTAAAGTTACATTACTGACCTCAAGTTGGAAAAAAAAGATACCTAAGGCAATTTCCTTTGTACAAAAACTGCACAGTGGCCAACAAAAAATAATTTGCAGTGTGTGAATACACAACAACGTCAAACAAACTTGTTCTACCAACAAATATACACATTTTGTAAATTTATTATGTAATTTCTCTGTTGTAAAATGACATTACATTTGGAGAAGAGCACATCA
>JAPZEB010000026.1:19702725-19720836 GCA_029783705.1 Chaetodon striatus
CGTCCTTCACATAGTTAGCATGCATAAGCTCAGAGGGCTTAGCTTATATAACATGTAAGTTTCTGTCACCCTGAGCCTGCTGCTGAATCCTGTTCAAACTCTCAAACTTTATATGGAAAAAATGGAACAAACAGTTAGATATTCATATTGAACAGGCAAATCTGATTCAACGGACATAATTTTGAGTCAGGTACAACCCTAATCTCAAGGAATGGTCAAACATAGTACAGTTAAATACAGTATAATGAGCAACATCAAACCCTTTACGTAGTAAGTTAAAAATGTCAATATAAGTGAGCTTTAAAAGATTTTTTTTCAGGATTATTTTTTGGGGAAAGTTTCAACTTTATTTGATACTTGACCATTTTGTAAACAGGAAACAAGAGACTCAGTGGATCTGATTGTAACAGTGTTGGAGAGTTAAAAGATCAGAAATGTAATCAACAACATCTTAAATTTAAATCTAAAAGGAGTATGGAGCCGATGTAATTCAGTCTGGACTATAGTCTAGTGAATGTCAGAATCCTTGCTGCTACATTTTGCATCCATTGCTGCATCATTGACTTTGGCATTATTTCTGTATTTTCTTGTTGATAGAAAGATTAAGCAAGACTCTAGATTTGACGGCTGAAGTGAAAGCATTCAAAAACAACTCCTGGATTTCCTCTAAAAAACATAGCTGTCAGTGGTTTAAGGTTGGGGTTGATTCTGTTAGAAATATGATCAAGATAAATGACCAGAACTTCAGTTTTATCAGTATTCAGCTGTAAAAAGTTAAAGTCCTTACTGGCAGCAGTGCAGGAATCCAGGATTTTAAGATCCTTATAACTGAACGAGACGTCTCACTGGCATAAAAATATGAGGTCACAGTGTTGAGGTTACGAATAATATGGCCAAATGGCTGCACATAAACTGAATAAAATCAGGCCAAGTATAGAACCTTGTGGGACGACATGTCATGACATGACAGGCGGAGAAGAAATAAAGTTATCACACTCTGTTAGATAAGTAGAACTGATTTTAAGCAATTTAAAAATTCATCCTAAATCCAAAATAATGTCATACACGCTAGTGAAGATAAATTTTAAAGAACAACATTAATGTTACAGTATGAAGTTTCGAGTTAGATGAATAACTCACCTCGTGGTTCTCATTAGTCCCGTCCTCCATGGTCACCTCATCGAAGGTTTTCACACTAGCAGGACGGATCTTGATGTTCCTGGCGAGAAAATATTCCAGGGTAAGTCTCCAAAATACCCTTTCAGTTTGAAGAATCCTTTGATTACACTGGACCCGAGAGGCAAAGTTCAGCAACAAAACCGCAGGAACTTAATCACTTGAATCAACAACATGTAGCATCGGTGACGTTGCACTTTGAAAACACACCTTGTTTACTTTGCATTTCAACACTCAGAGGCTAAAACGACTGCTTAATTTAGCTTAAAGGCTAACTGTCATTACTGCTTTTCAACACCTCCTCAATAAACACACTTGGAGGAGCTGTGAAAACTCAAGAGCTCGACAAATATTATTTTAAGTGGACATAAATCTTGAAACTGGCTTTATCGTTTTTGGGGAAATTCCTCACAGGAGCCACAATACTGAAAGCTCCCCGGCCATCAAGCTGCCGTGTGTACATTTCTTATCATGTGCGAATCAGGACTTTCATTGTCCTCAGGTAAGACCTAGCTGTTCGCCTGTGGAGTTTAGTCTGAGTGCGTCAGGAACAATAATTGTTTTAAATATTTCTCAGCGCAAAGTGAGGAAATGATTTAGGGCATTTCCTTTGCAAAACAGACTCGGGTTGCCTTTAACAGTCTGCGGATAAGTTTACATGTCTTTATAGTGTGGTGATTTATTTCCTTTAACTTCTTAACAAGTTCATAGAGGAATGTAACAGATTTGAGCCAACAAGGCCAACAGTCACAGTCACGCAGCTCTGTGAGGCTGCACTACATGCTAACATCAGCATGCTGGCAGGGTCACAATGACAGTGATAACTTACTGATGTTTAGCAGATACAGCTGCATCCAAAATTCCGTACGTAAAAACAGAGATTTAGCATGTCCAAAACCCATCACACTAACAGAATATGAATTGCAAACTATTTCCACTGAAATATTACAGCAAACATTGGACACTAAATATCCCACAATGCAATGTGATAGTGATAACAACGTTCACAACAGTTAAAGGTGGACAGCGATCAAGACAACTCTGTAATGCTTCAATGTAAGTGTAAGGATTAGATTTCACTTTTTTATTTGAAGGAATACTTCATCCACAAAACAAGCATTATAAATAAATTCATCAAGCTGTGTTACTTTCAATTTGGAAAGAAAACTTTGTTTTTCTCGAATGCCTCCACAGAAAATGGCAAACTTATTAATTTATTGATTGAGGATCATGTTTAACAACAGAAAACGATATCAGAACACCTGTTAACAAACTCTAGATGCTTCAGGCAGGATAATCCAAGTCTCATTTATCCAATCACATAGTTAATACTTCCCTAACACATGCGATTTCACATAAATATTATGATTTAAAACATAACTGAAAGCAAAACTTATCTGTGTTCTCTTTAAACCAGACTCCAATTCTAGTGTTTTTGGCAAAAAATGAATGTGTATGGGAATTACTGAGCATGCGACTGGGTAAATGAGGATTTATTTTTACCGCACAAATTGTGTGAAGGTCAGTAAACGGGGTGCTTTGATTTAGTTTTGCTGTTGCTAAACATGGTCTTCAATCAATCAAAAAATTATGAATTATAAATGTTCGCTGTTTTCCCTGAAGGCATGTGAGAAAACAAAGTTTTCTTTAGAAATTCAAGGTTACACGGCATGACTAAGTGATTTACAAATGTTCATTTTCTGTGTGAAGTATTCTTTCAAAGTAGTTGAGCCTATGTTTGGCATTGGTTACCATGGTTACACATCTCCCATTGGCAAGAAGGCTCTCAGGAAGCGATGTGGAAATTACAGCTCAATGCATTTCAAAAGATACATGCTACTGTTTGGTCACACAAAAAGATGAATGATTGTATACATATTGTGTACGTAGAGTATAGTATGAGATGTTAGACAGCTCAGGTTGTTGGGAATGTCTTTAGACTGTCCATAAAAATATTGGACAAATTAAAATTTTGATCTGATGATGGTGCTAAATTACAAGTTAAAGGAGCACCAAAGGTACTAAAGTTCATCTTGGGAGCATCTATAGTTTAAATATTTCATTCAAAACCACAACTAAACCATGTCAACCTGCTGGTGGCGCTAGAGGAAAAGTCAGGGGATCTCTGAGATCAGTAGGATTTTACACTGGAGACAACAAACATCTGTATTAAATTCAGTGACAAGCCTTCTAATAGTTGTTGAAATATTCCAGTCAGGAACAAGTGGTTGACTTAATGACCAACACATTGTCACAACGCAGCACTGTGACGAAAAGATAAAATAGCAACATCTGTCCAAGTTCATTAGGGTTTCAGGTGTCTGTTTTCTGCAAACAAGACAGTGAATAAATGATCCATGTTCTCACCAGGTGCTCCCTGAGTCGCGGTGGGAGACGGGTCGTGTGGGCGTCTCCTCTGAGGGCACTGTGGTGGACTGGTCTCCCACCTTTGCCAGCAGGGCTGTGTTGATGGGTATGTAGTGCTTCCCCTCCTAAAATCAACCAAACAGAGACAGAGTATGTAAGAGTGCAGCCTTACGCCTCCATGATGCAAATTATAAAAGAAGCGAGAGGATTTTGGGCCAGTTCTGTGTGGAGGCTACACAAACACACGCTTCCATGGGTCGTGGCGAGCAGCCAAAGAAACTGAGGTCATGCCTAATAAATCCAGTACAATGTTCATGAGGCTGGTGGAGGCAGCAGAGTCCGTGACCAGCCTTCCTGCACTGTAACAATAGCTTTATTAATAAGAGTCTAACCCCTCCACTGTTTTCTCTGCATCCAGTCTGAACTTTTTCTCATGACGATAGCTTTCACAGACTCATTTGTAATGCAGCATGCTGAAGTTTTCATGTGATGTCATGTGTGGCCTTGTCGTTATCCCTTATTACTCCACTGTACAAGCTACAGTCCTGTGTAGTCTTCGCAGAAGAAGTGAAATATAATTCCTGTTCTTTGTGTACCCATCTGTCTGTAGTGATGAATATTCTGGGAGAGAAGCCTGCTCTCTTTAGCTGGTGGAAGCGGAAACATGACTGTGGGCATCTTGTAGATCCTGATGATTGAAAATAATCCCCCTCTTGTTGGGGCTCTGGCCAGTTTCCTGTCATCAGTGATAGTTATTGCTTAGCGCTCCACTTTCCTCAGTTTCCATCCATCTTTTTTCTTTTAAAAACACTTTATTATTTTTTCACCACTTCTGTTTTTCAAGTTTCAGTGAGTCATGGAGTTACAGTCTATTACCATAACTTATTTTGTGCTTTAGGGAGGTGTTGGTGAGAGCTTCAAATACATTGCTCATATTCATTTAAATCAAGAAGACCACTAGAGGTCTTGAAGGGCCCACCTGATCTGAAACAGACCTCTGGAAAACCTAACCAAACCTTATTTGTTTTCTGTCGAAAAAGACGGGTGTAATCAATAAAATTAATGGTGGCTTAACTCATCTAGCTGCTTCAGGCCACATGCGCACTTATACATTATTATTTTAAAACAGAATTTCACACACACACACTGTACACACAAGCTTTTTGGCACTGTTTCAGAATTTGTTCTCTGTCCATATTAATGTGCCTGACATTACATATCATTTAGCCATTCAAATACACTTGGCATGCATGTACTGGTGTAAACAGGAAGTGACTCTTGTACCCTTACAGTTGGCTACAGAAAGCACTACGGACATTACAATTTGTAGGGCCAGAGATTTCTTTGCTTGGACCGATGACGAGGTAGACCTGTGGAGGTGGAACACATGAGTATGGCAGTCAAGGCGGCAGAGAACAGACTGCAAGCTGCAAAGCAAATATGACCGCATATTACAGTGGTACCAGGAGAATTATTCATCGCTGCAGGAAGCCATAGCGATGGGAAAGGAGCATCCGCACAAGCGGGTATGTAGACCTAGCGTTAATGTTTTGGCTTGATATGTTGTCACTAATAAGACCCAATCAGGAAGCAAAAGTTGGTGTCTGCGTCATTGTTCCCGAGACTAAAACACAACCCCATACTCTTCAAACTAAAATGTGGGAGGCATTGTTTTAAAAGGTCTCCATTTTAGGGCGTTCTAAACTGGCAGAGTAGTGTGGATGCTAGGCGTAAATATAGCAGTAGTTATGTGTCTTAAAACAAAAACCTATCAGTGTGATGTAGCGTCAGTCTTGGAGTCCTCGTTTTGTACATGCTGGCTCACTGTCATGACTGACCGGGACATTTAAATAAAACAGATCCATTGTTAATGTTATTGGTAACACCTGTGCTTTTCCTACTATGACAAGTCAAAGTGTCTGCAGTGCAAAAGGCCTGTTGGTAAAGGTGTCATTTCCTTCCACTATAATATGTTTGCATAATAATCAAATGCAGATTCTTCCTGTCGAGCACATTTATTGACCTGATAAGAACAAACAGCTGTTAAACTTTCTCGCTGCCTCATAAAATCTACAAACTTCCAACAGTTTGAGACAATATACAGCATTTGAACCAGACAAAGTTATCCTGCGTCACAGTCATAATGCCATTGTTTTCCATGTGTTTTGAAGTGTGGTTCCTCTTACAAGACTGATGTTGCCATTTCAAAGGGAGCCAAGTATTTGTGTTGAGTGTTACTTCCCCTCTCAGTTACTCTAAGCACCCCCCTGGGTGAGATGCCGCTCTGAATCTTCTTTAGGCTGCAGGACTCTGATCAGCAACGCTGCTTCCTGAATATTTGCAGTGTTTGTGACTCATTCGGGGTGACTAATTTTGTTAAGTGTTTTGTGAATCCACAGTATGGTCAGAATTCCCAAAGTATGTGGGGACTTAAATACAGGAACTAAATTTTTGGTTGAAGTTCGTCTTGCCGAGAAAACACTTCCATAAATCTTTTATTTTTTTGGTATCATCATCAACTTTTAGTTTGAGTTAACCAGAGCTGCTGACCATAAACTGTTCATTTCTGCTGCTGTTAAAACAAAACTATGACACACCATCATATGTAGTGCTCAATCAGTACACACTCCATCTTGTCTATCATACCTGTTGCACGCTGGCCTGAAGCAGATCTCCCAGCCTTTCCACCAGCTCAGTGAAGGTCGGACGCTCCTGTGGCTCCCCCTGCCAGCAGTCCAACATGGTCTGATATCTAAAAGTTAAGAAAACAACACTTAACACAAACTGCAAGAAAGATGCATGCAAGCCCTCAGCGTACTGGATGGATACTCTTTATGCCAAGAATCAACAGGCATTATATTCGGGTTAACGCACTGTAAACTCTGACAAAGCACCTTTAAGAAGAAAACAACTGACCTCAGGTTTGGTACACCGATAAACAAACCTCTTCCCACTAAGTGACCACATCTGGTCCACCTCTAAACTGGCTCTCTTTAGAATATTCGACCATTCTCTGTTTTTTATTCTCATGTGATATGGAGCCTGTGGGGCTGTATCTAATTCTCTTTTGGGTGTGAGAGTACAAAGCCTTGCTCAGGTCTCTGACAAGCTGTCAGCATCTCTGCACATGTGGGAAGAGCCTTAGCTTTAATGTGAGTTTCCACTGCAGTTTGTGGAGGAATTTAGGAACAGAGCTCCACGGCTGCTGTTTAAATTACGTTCACAGCACGTTGCCGATTGGGATTGATGGGTGTGATGGATCCCTCCCCAGTTTCTGTTGCAGAAACCACTGCTTTCCCTACACATTCTGTAGCAGGAGCAGCGTGTAGGAGTTGGGGGGGGGTTTTAGTGGCATCTAGCAGTGAGGACTGCATATTGCAACCAGCTAAAATTTCTCCCGGTAAGAATTAATTCGGTCTTCTCTGTTCAGGAGGTGTTAACCGTGAACTGCAGTATCCACAGAGGTCTCTTCTGCTCCAAAACAAACGGACCAGGTAACTGAAACTAGTAGAGCTCTGAATAAAGCAGTTTTACTTTATAAATCAGTGCTTCTGTGACACTGTTAGGCCTGTTTGCGAGGAGCACCTGCTATTGTGTGCTCACATTTTTCTCTAAACAAACAGACCCAGTGCTTTAAACCAGCAAAAACACTGTTTTTTTATATGTGAAACTTCTTTATTCAGTGTTTTTCAGGACAGGCTGCTAACTACGGTGGCATCCGTCCTATGTAGATACAAACGCCTCACATTAAGGTATTGACAACACAAGGATTATTACCCTCAGTTGATTATACACTAAAGAAAACATCAACAGTTTCTACCAATATATCTCCCTAAATCCTACACTGGACCTTTAAGTGTTGTGCAAATAGATCCATCAGTTAGTAGTCAATCTTAAGTTTGAAGACTTGTAAAAGCAGATGGTCTGTTGCTTCCTCACTGACCCCCCCCCCTCCTCTCCATCTGTGTTTGTGTACATGGCATCTAAACCTCTCTGCTCCTCAGTGTTGTCAGGGCTGGCTGAAAGAAGCCAAGTGGCTGCTGTGATTCCCACGTTAATGAGCGTGGAGTATATTGGTCCAGGTGGGAGCCCTCCTGATGGTGACAGGAAGTGGGGAGCATGATCACAGCCTTTAAGCATATCATTGAGGGGGTTGGAGGGGGGTAAGTAGACACATTGTATGACTGCACAATTTAAACCACATTTCCTGCCTTGTATGCAATGAGAATAAATAGCCTTCCCCCGCATGTTTGGGGTCTTGAGGGAGTCTGGTGTTGCTGAGGTGGTGGTGGTGGTGGCAGTGGGGGTTGAGATTCTTTAGAACTGAGCTACTTTGTCCGGTTGGGCAAGTGTGCAAGGATGGGAAGTGAGCATCCTATTTATTGTCCTCCCACTCTGAGCAGCATCTGCTAAATTCCTCTGCAATGCATCAGGACGTGGGATCTTATTAACAGGCGGAAGACAACATTCCTGATGAATCAGAGCTGCAGTGGTACAAATTATTGGCTCGGCACTGCCCGCGACCTCATGTGCTTTTCATCATTCGTGTATTACGAGTTTGGGGTGAGGGTCAAGGTGTCAAAACCTGGGCTTAGAGACACACGTGATCAACTGCAGACCTCTCCTGGGGAGTTCACCCCACTGACTCTGAGTGTATTGCCGTGCATCCCATTCACACTGATATCAGCAGGTTTTATCTTTGCTTTAAATTAGCGGCAGGCCTCACATAAGCGTGCAAAATATATAATCTGGCAGTTCTATTTTTCCGAGATGGAACATATGAGAGATTCTTGGCACCAGTAGGTCTAGATCTACAGATCTTCTGCTCTGACTGCACGCTGCAGTCTGGATTAGATTTTGTCTATCCCCTCCAATCACTGTGTCCTTTACGAAGCTGATAAATTCATTCAGTTAGCTTTACTTGGCACGAGCTGCTTTAAAACTCAGGACCTTTTGATATCACATCATTATTAAGCAAAAGTGCAGCATTATGCTTTCAAAACAAATAAGATTTGTGGACTATATGAGTCATTTTAAATTAAAACCAGACATGAAGTATGCACACATGTTGAAGTGAGCTGCAGAGCTCAGGCTGGGTCTGGATCGGCTGTACATCACACAAAAGAGTCAAAGTATTCTTATTACAACAAAAGTTTGTTTAGCTGCGTCACTGACTGACAGCACTGACACCAAAGAAGAGGACTCTCTGTTCTCCCACAGATATTTATGTCCAGCACCATCCACCAGCCCCTGCTTAAAATGAGCTCCAGTCTCTGGCCCTCCTCACTCAGGGGAGCTTGGACTCCACATAGTGCTCAGACACATCTGCGCCACTGTCACTCAGAAAATGCTTCAGAGCTGCAGAGCTAATCAGTAGCTAATGTTTCCTCCTGCAGCATTCAGAGCAAGATTACCCATGATTCTTATCAGGCACCTCTGACCTGCTGGTGCAACTACAAAGAGGAAGAAACATACAATGCCTCCTCTCAGCTATATGTCGATATGAGAGGCTTTTACTTGCAGCCTTTATTTTCTTGGCCTCTGTGAGGAGCACATACAGCTGGGGACATGTAGTCTGCTGGCTGGGGTACACAAGACTTCCCGGTTATATAGAAACGTCATAAAGATTTAAATAGTTCAAACAATAAAATGTTTGCAATCCTACATTTTCCAACGGCAGATTTTAAAGATAGGACGGAAAAATTCAAGGTAATGCTCCAAAACAAAGTTCACTTCCAAGTTCTCTGGAGGGGGACAGCATGCAGGTACGTTTTTACTTTCATCTGCTGTTTACTGAAGAAAGAGTAAATAGGGATTCTCACATTTCAGAGGAAGAGTATTCTGGCGCTCTCATCCTGGTCCCCTCTTTCAGCCTGCAGCAAAATTCTTCGTCAATTTGGACGCCAGGATACGGGGAGGCACCTGGGAGAGGAAAGAGGGGAAGAGGTTCATTATGAAGTTATTTGTTGTGCAGAAAAACATCAAACACAGTGTATTTGTATGACTGTATGTTGACTTTTTACATGATACTGACATTGTAAAATAAAAAATGTACGATATTAATAAGAAGGTGAAGTTAGCAGTCTGTGTCCAGCCACATAATAACGACAGAGTTTCTCATACAGTGAAATATTTGGATAACTGTTGAGGTATTTTAAAGGCTCCAAAGTAAAGCCTGAGGGTGCTATTATTCACAAAAATGTTCTCAGTAATGTACATTTCAAACTACTGACACATAATGCATGGAAAAATGTCTGCAGAATGAAGCAATGTCAAAAAAGGACGAAGCTTGTGAGAGGTAAAGAAATACATCACAGTGACAATTTTGTAATGAAATTAATTCAGTTGTCCATATGCATACACATCAGGTGTTTTGGTCCACCCTGTTTGTATCAGTGAGGGTATGCTAAGAAGGTCCTGACACACGACGTCGACCAGAGACACCTTGCTGTGTAATTAAATATAGTTGAACAGCACCACAAAGTACAGCCTCCAAAATGGCCGTAAAGTTGTATAAACACCTCCCTGGACATTATAACTTTCATGAAGGCATGATTTATGGCAGATTGTATTAGACGGCGTTAGTTTTAGCGAGGCGTACCTAATGAACTGACACAAGAGTGTAGTTTATAGTACACTGGAATACTTAGTGTGTCTGGATAAATGACTGAATGTAACATAAAAAAACCCAACAGTTTTAATGAATTATTATGCACAATGTGCAGAAATTACAAAGACAACACCTGCCCAGTCTCTGGTGCATTCCTGATTTCCTACTGGGAACATTAAACTCCCTTTACTGGTGAGTGAAACCAACGCCGCTTCCCAACTCCTAATACACTACATGAAAACATCTTGCAGAATTATATAACAGAAAATAATTAAATACATTGGATTTTTGATTAGATCTGGTTGGATGATGTAAGCGAGGACCACTCATGGTATACAGTTCATGTGTGATGTTGTTAAATTTGCTGAGTCATGAAACTGTCAAATATATCACCCGCCAACCAAAACTACCTTATTTACATTTGAACTGTCATGTTGGTAATAAAATTTGAATTTAGAGAGCCAAAGGCTTCTTAATGCTCGGCCCCCTGTGAAAACATACAGTCATACGCTAAACCGGCTTCTTTCAAATATCGAATTTTGTTAGTTTTGGAATATAATGGCTCATTTTATATTATCAATACAATTTCCTAGGTCATAAAAAATATTTGTACTTGCTTGGATCCCCAGGCTTAATATAAAACACCATCTTTGCGGCAACACACATTTACAGGAAAACCGCAGATTGAGCTTGGCAAAGTGTTCGAACAACTAAAGAAATAAAGCTTACTGCATAAGTCAAAGAGACGATCTGGGATTTGCAGAGAAAACATTTCAAATCCCGAGCGTTACTGTTCACATGGTCATATTTCTAGCTGCAGCCGATGTGGACTCCGTGTTCTACGATGTGACGGCTGGTGTGTAAACATGCTTTTCACATCATGTACGAACTGCAAAAAAAGGAATATTTCCCTCTATGTTTTGGCCTCTCGACCATTTAAGGTCACAAAAATGGAAATTTTTTAAAATGTCTGCTAAGGTGCAGAGCTCCGTCATTCTTATATCAAACTGGAATCAATGGTGACGAAATCTCAGGTAGGTGTTTTGGACACTTTACTACATTTGTGACGAGGGGAGACAGCTGAAGTCAGCAAATGCCGGCAAGCGTTTGAGGTCGTTTTTTGATATTTGAGATATTTGTGAAACAACGTGTGGACAGAACATTTTTTAAATAAGAGGAGAAAAAGATCAGTTTTCAAAAATATCTGTTTATTTGTAGACAGGCTGATAATTTTACCTGCTTAAATAAAGGATGTAATGGTGATTATCATATCTTATCTTATCCTAGGGCGTGTCATTATATCTTATCGTGATATAAAACATCTGCACAGTCCAAAGATATTACCCATGTTTTATGACGTGGCAGAATTTTCTCTTAAAGCTTTCTCTATTAAAAAAAGTAATCTCATTTTGATTCAGTGTATTTATAGTACCACTAACACGACACAGGCCTGGTTCACTTTTTGGCATCAACACTATCCAAACAAGCTTTGGAAATTCAAACCCACAAAACGGAACTGACACACTTTTGGTCCACAGAGCGATCTGAAAAACACACTTGGGTTACCCTAAAACTTTTGACCTCCAAACATGATCGGGTTGCAAAACTCCACTTGTTTGCCATTTTTCTTGGTCATTTTGTATCCTTGTTTCCTGATTTATTTTTCAGAGGCCCCCGCTAACACTACCCAGATGTGTAAGTGTTTCTTTAACGGAAAAATGTGGTGAGAATGTGTCAAGAGTGAAGAAGAGGGAGAAAGGGACCAAGAAAAAGAGGGAAAGACAAAAGGGAGTGTAATAATGACGTCAGTGTCCTTTACATTTAAAAGAGTATGCAATTTGATACACTTTTCTTTGCACTGCAGCGGGCGACGACACTGCATGGCGGTGATTCAAAAGTACAGAATGGCAATACATCCAACTTTGGTTACACTTACTCTTATGTTTCCACTGACTCCCATGGTGACATTTAAACATACAATATTTCATGTTGAGTCCTGCTATAGAAACATGTGGTGAGCTCTGTGCCACGGTGCACAGGCAGTCACGGACCGACACACAATGCTGTCTTAATGGCTGCAGTGGTTTCACAGCAGGGGCACACTTTTATACTGACCGGGCTGCTTGGTTACAGTGAGTTTGTGTTGCCAGCTGGGGAGAAACGAGTAATTTAAATAGGAGGTGTTCTCTCGTTTTAATGTCCCATGCCTGTAGTAAAAATCACAGCCTAACTTCACTAATGTTTGAGTGGCATGAAAATGGTTTTCTCAAGCTGAACATGTGAGCTTGGGCCCTTTGTCCTGGAGGCACAACACACAGAAGAAGAAGACAGTTATTGCCCAGTGCATCTGGTGAGGCTGCATAGCCAGGGGCACTGAGCGAGTCCACCAAGCTAGAGCTCTCTTCTCACTGAACATCTCTGATAACAGAGCGCCGTGTTCACAGTGCAAGTAGACAAATTTTTTAACTTTTCATTATAAAGTAAATGTTGATTGCACAGTGAAATGGCTTCAAAATAATGACACCATCGGCTTTAAGATTGGGTCACAATAAGCCTTGCTTTTACTGTGCAAAACAAAAGGAGCCACATTACTACTTCTTAGTTTACTTGGAAACAATGGTGTTCATATCATTTGTATTTAGTTCATTTTAGATTTTTCGCTGCTTTTACAAATTGCTTATTTCATGTGTGTACACATGCCATGTTTTTTGCACCCTCTAATACACTGCTGTCCATGTAGAAATGCAGAAGGCGCAGTCAAAGCTTGAATGACACCGTTGCAACATGCAAGTACTCCCAAGCGCCTAGTTTTAGGGCATGACTTTCATGCCCTGAGAACTTTTAGAGCCCAGCATCGCACACCGCATGTCATATGACGAGGGACAACCAATCACCGCTGGCAGATATCTTTTCTTTCTTCCGTAAATATCGTAAGAATATATATTGTCTAGTATAAACACAGGGAAGAAGTTAATCATTTTAGTGCAGGGCTACCCAGAGCTTTGCATCTGATGGACAACACACCTCAAAAACAACACAAGAGGATCCAAACTCTGAATTTCGCTGAGTAATCTGTGGTGCTGGTTATGGTCGCTTGGCAATGTTAGGTGCCTCCACGCCCTTGTAAGTTATCACAGAGAAGGCACAAGAGCAGCACTCAGCTACCAACCTTGCGTTTTCCCGGCGGTAAAAGACACATTCATGATGTGCTCATGTGTGATTGTTGCATTAGCAGGATTCCTTTGTTCCTCTGTATGTTGGACAGCATGCATGTGAACTATAACGCTGAGCCATGACACTTACCCAGAGAGAAGATCTCCCACATGAGGACACCAAAGGACCAAACGTCACTCTGAGTTGTGTAGATCTTGTCAAAAATGGCCTCAGGTGCCATCCACTTTAGCGGCAGTCTGGCCTGTGCAGATATTGAGATAAAAAAAATAATTAACTCCCTTATCTCGGTGGTGTAGACATCTCACTAATCACACTGTCACATCTGTGGAGAGCCAGCTGGACTCTACCGTGTAGGTGATTCTTCTGATTTAGCTACGACTTATTTAGGTCCCCTGTACCTAGTATTAAAAGAAACACACTGATTTCAATTATTTTTTGTGAGATTCCCAAGAACTGTTGTACTGACTCAGCTCTCCTTTTTTCTGCCAAGTCAGTGATAGCTTACTGTTTCGCATGTTATCTACTAATGAAAATGCTGCGAGCAACTTTTCCTTAAAACAGCACCAGACAGACAAACCACAAAAACCAATACCAGACAGCTGGAAAAAGACAAGACTAGATTTGAATAAACTTACATCTCCTTTGCGCACATAATCCGGGTCTTTGTAGATGTCTCTGGCAAGTCCGAAATCACAGATCTTCACCACGTTATTCTCAGAGAGCAGGATGTTCCGTGCGGCCAAGTCACGGTGGATGCACTGATGAAAAAAAGGAGGAAACAAAGCCTTATTCAATGTGACATTTACATACATAAGTTTAAAGTTTTCTGCATGTAATTGACCCTACAGTGGTACGCTGCATGCTTTAAGGCATGGAGGAGGAACACATGGTCAAGTCATCAGTGATATTACAATAGGAGATGATGTGTTCCATATCCAGGCTACGAAATGGTCTGTAACGGGTTATTTACAACAATGGCTTCATTCTTTAATCAGTCCCGTCCGGTCCCCCAAAATTATGAATGACTTGAGAAATGACTGAGTTCTGGACTGTTATTCTTTAGAAACACTGGGAAAATGGGGGAGAGACCATACAACGATTTAATATTTGAGTAAAGTGCGTCATAGTAGAGTCAAAGTGCTTTACACTTAGATTAACGAAAAGTCACATCATTTAAGTTGTCTCCTGCTGTATATTTATTCATCTACAACACAAAACCTTTCATGAACTGCATGCACAACAATTTTCTTGACCAATGCTTCCCAACTGGTGGGTTGCGATCCAAAAGTGGGTCACGAGTCCAATCTGAATGGACTGCAAGTGACTCGCAAATGTGTCAAGTCTGTAAAAACAACCCACTTTATTTTTAAGTACAGTAAATTTCCAGCACAGAGCTTTAATTTTGAAGTGCTGTTTTCTACTGTAGAGTGGGTGACTAGCTGACAGTTACTTGAAAGAGTCGACAAACTAGCTCAACGACATGGCCAGATGCAAGTATGATGCTGAATGTAATAAACTGTGGGACCTCAAACAGGAGAAATCTGGACCTCTGGGCGGGACCAGTTGGGAACCACCGCTCTAGACTACACTATACTCAGTACCATGTGTCCAAATTTAAATCAAAACGCGTTCAAAACATGCCTGTTTGGATGAATCGCTCATACAAACAACATCACAATCTGCACTGTGCTTTATTGGGTCCTGAGCAATAAACCTGCCATGACAAAGTTGTGTCCTGTAGCAATGCTAGAGTATAGTTATCTAGGACCAGGCTTTTCACGGCAACAGAAGCATTAATTCTGAAAGTTACATCACTGATGCTTCAGATGTTTGACTTTGCTGCAATTCAACACCTGCGGTCTCTCTTTCTTCATCTGTTCTTTAACATACTGCAGCGAGCGACTGAGAGCGAGCCGTACCCAGCTTGCCATTTGGTGGTTTAACAGTTAAGAGGAGTCCCCTCTCATTACACTATATAATGTGTACATAACGCACTACTCATAAATATGTCCCGTGATCTTCTTTGAGTCCTCAGAAATACAACCACAAAATGTGAGGTTGATAAACGGCTGTCGTTTTAACTGAAGGAAATATGTCCTTTACATACCGACAGACAGAGACTCCTTTCATTTTAGTTACATAACATAATTTTTAAATAAAACACAACTATTACAACACGGATTTGAAAAAAAAAAAACGTATATGCAGCTGTTTAGAATAAAATAGGTGTCTACAGTGATTTGTGTGAAGAAGAAAATACCTTGCGTGAAGCCAAGAACTGCATGCCTTTTGCAACTTGGAAACTGTAGCAAATTAAATCTTCCAACGTCAGGACTCTCTTATATAAATCCTCAGATTCTGCAAAAGAAAAGAGCACAGAGTTTTCCCACTGGGACAGTTTGGATGTATATGGCCTTTAAATTTAGAAGAATCATCCTTTTCATCTGGGCGTGATTTTAAATGCAGTCGGTGTGATCAGGAGCTCTCTGTCAGATAAATCAAATAAGATGAAACAGCAATGATTCTCATAGGGAAACTGCAAATGTGAAGTCCAGGACTTAAACATATCGTCTTCACAATCCATCCTGTCACGTACGTGTCTTCTCCTACACACTCTGTTCTTTAAAACATCCTTTACAGATGAGAGATGAAAACAAATTACAATTCCTCCTATTTTTCAAATGTCAGGTGAAATGTGTGGTTATGGGCCCAGCGTGCTGCTGGAGGAACTCACGAGGAGTCCTTCCACTGGCCCCACCTGAGTAAACAGCTAATCAAACCAGAAATAACACATCAGGAACAACATGGCGGACGTGCAGTGTCCGAGCCGGAGCCACAGAGCAGAGCAACACTCAGGTCAGGACAGGAAATAAACAGACGCCTCCCCAGACTCAGTGGGGTGACAGTGGCTCCTGCTGCAGTGATTGTACTGCTGAACAGGAGGAGGAAACGTCCCATCAGACTCGGCTAGAAAACAATCTGAGGGGAGCTTTCGTTCCTGAGCAGAAGGGGTGGAGCAGAGGTGAGGGGAGGGGAGAGACAGCAGGAGGGACATTCGGAGGGGGGGAGGGATGCGGGGGTTGAGGGGAAGCAAGACATGCTTGGCCTTTACCTTCTTCCTCTTCCTCTGAGTCGCAGTAGCTCTTATCTTCGATGAAGCCAGAGCTGGCTGAGCTTCCGGTGCTGGCCACGCTCTCCAGGCGGCGCTTCATCAGCTCGCTCAGCTCGCAGCGCGATCCTGATGACACCACCTTACCGTCCTGGCTCTGACCAGCACACACATAGATCACATTAAAGTGAGATGAGGTTGAATGCTGCTGCTGACATGCTCGGGGCTCGTGGCCAGAATAATGAGAAAGCAAGAGTGCTGGAAAGTTTAAATCATGAAGCTCGTGACTCACCTTGTAGACGAGAAAGTCGTCTCTCTTGCCTCTCAAATAGTTGGACAAGTTGCCGTATTTGCAGAATTCCACAATCATCATCAATGGGCCTGTAAAGATGGAATATTTCTGTTTGTTTCATATGTTTTTATTGTGAAACATCTTTGTCAAAGACAACAAAACATGGTGTTGTCATATTTCTTTTCCAAAAACACAAACATAATGTAAAAGACATCATGTGTTTCTCGGAAAAGACAAGAAAAATTTGTATTAATAACATTAATACTATTACTTTTATAACACCACCTGCAAAATGTTCTTGTCTACATATTTAAGAAAAACACAAGCCCATGATGAAACCCAACTGTGTTTCTTTTCCTAAACCTAATCAATGTAACTTTACCCTAACTCTGTGCCATTACATTACATCGCAATCTAGGAGTAATTTTATGTTTTTTTCTTGTACAAGTATCATAGCAGTGAAAATATATCACTTTGTCAGTAATAAAACTCACCTCCAGGCTTCGTGCAGGCTCCCAGCAGGTTGACCACGTTCAGGTGGTGGCCGATGTGGATCAGGATCTTTAACTCTGACATCAGAGCTTTACGCTCATTTGACGTAGCGCCTCCTATAACAATGGAAACATATGTAGAGCTTGTTTAATGTTGGTTGGTGTAGCGTTAAACATGCTGATGTAAACTTTAAAAATAAAACTAGATTTTCATTGTGATTCATTGGCCTTTAATTTTGTTTTAAGATCACTTTAACAGTATGAACGCTGCAAAACCAAACTGTTTGAGAACAGATTTTCATTGTTGTGAAGTTAAGATGGAAGACAAGACCTTTTCATGAAACAAAATGAGCCCACCTCACCAAAAGATTTGGTTAAGATCATACACAAAGATCACTGTATGAAAAAAAAGCAAGTGTATGCAGGTCTTTTCTTATGTTGAAAGATATTTCATTTCCAGTGAAATCTGACTTTAAAATCGACATTTACAGTAAAACCCCCAGTAGTTAAACCATTTATTGTTTTTACTTTAAGAGACTCTGGTGCATAATTAAAAGCTCGTTTGCATTTCCTTCCAGCTTTTGCCTGCCTATTTTGCCTATAACGGCATATACCGAGATGTTGTTTAATGTACACTGAGCCGTCTTACAGCGCAAAGGGATTTACTGTATTAAACTACTTTTGTAAAAATCTGTAAAAACAGGAGAGATAGTTTAATATTCATTCAAGTTACTGTCTCTAGAATCTCATATGTCTCATACAGTATGACAAAAATATCTAAAATTATTACACCAAAATGTGTAGAGCTTCAACAATACGTCAATTAATTAATTTTGGCTATTCGCCAGAAAATTAAGATGCAACTATTTTGATAATTGATCAATCGTCCAAT
>JAPZEB010000026.1:19720936-19731324 GCA_029783705.1 Chaetodon striatus
ATATTTCCAGGTTCTTAAATGTTTAGATATGCTGCTTTCTCTGCTCTTGCATTATAGTAAAATGAATGTTTTGGGGTTTAGGAGTGTTGGTTGGACAAAACAAGACATTTGATTAAGTCACTTAAGGCTTTAGGGATATTCTAACAGGGCTTTTTTCACTGTTTTCTAATGTCTTATAGTCCATATGATTAATTAATTAATTGAGAAACTAATCTACAGCAGCCCTAAAAATCTAAACATCCAGATAATATTTTTTTCTACTTTTCTTTGTACTCAAAGAATAAAGTCTGTCTTAGCAGTTACAAGTATAGCGACAAAGTAGGAAAAAAAAGCCCTGAACCCTTGTAGCTGGATTACTGCGGAATTTAATTTTGAGAGTTCATTAAATATGACTAAAAAATAATAATATTGCTTTGGGCCCAGCGATATGAAGCGGCTTCTGACAGAGGACATCCTCAAAGATAAATGCCAACAAAATTAAAACGAGAGGCGCTCATATTACATATGTGATTTTGATGCGAACAGTGATGTAAAGCTTTAACCTTGAATTATGAAAATCAAGATTTGGAGAGTTTGTTTTATGTTGCTTCCACCAACCGGATATTTATGAGCTAGAAGCTAAAGCAGTCAGGGAGTCTCCCGCTAAACCACGGTCAATTTGAGGAGACCTGCTGCTTTCCATTAAGTCTGACCTACGGCTAACAACAGCCAGAGTCTGTTCCTCTCAGAGTCTGTGATTTATGCTGAGACATGATTAATGATATGACAGTGACCAATACATCTAACCAGCAGGCCCCATTTTTCATGATGCATCATCATCGTATCACCAGTCACTGATTGCTCTCCAGCTTGCTCGTCTGGGAGCACAAAAAAGGAAGATGTTTTTGAGAATTTGATTTCATTCACATACTGTATTAAGCTGGGGTGAATGAAATAAGTACGCATCTGTCAATGCTCCAACATTTATGGCTCATTGTGAAGATTTGGAAAGACATTGGAACAGGACTGTTAATGATTCCTCTTTAAAAATCAAGATCGGAGACAGCGGATAGTTTCCAAATGTTAGAATTTCTAAAATGTGGCAAAAATAAACATGTTTAAGTGCTTATTTTGCATCTTAAACTTTTGAACTCTTCTTAACCTGCAAATTTGGGACATTCTGGGACAAGCTGTCAGATCTGCGTGCGCTCAATCTCTTCATCAAGGACAGGGTTAGAGGTCTAAGCCTTTACCTCTAACTGCACTTTGTAGGAACAGACGTTGCATGCTTTGCTTTGAACCGATGCGCCATACAAACACGAACTACAGGCACATGTGGTGCTGTAGCTCATGAGTCTGTAATGTGCAAAAGAAATAAATCCTCTGCAGAAATGACAGAGAGCTGTTATTCATCTGCTACTTATACAACAATAGATACTGTGACGTTAAAGCTGGCCTGTCTGTCATGAGCGCTGGTACCTCCAGGATGAAGAGAGACGGGCCACATGGTCAAACTATGAATATGTAAAAATGAACGTGGGTTGATAATGATAATTATTATTCGTTAATGAATGGAGTTTTTGACAGCCTACCTTTCAACATTTTGACAGCAACAGTCTTGCAGGTTGAGAGCTTGTCGATCCCAAAGGCAGAGGCCTCCACCACCTTTCCAAAAGCTCCGTGGCCAAGAGTTTTGCCTGGCAAAGGAAGAAGGTATTTGATAAGTGGGACGACATTAGAGTTTCCTGTCCCTGGGGCAGAACAATCAGACTGGATTATTCCCTGTCAGTCAGGCTATGGGGCTGTAATTAAAACAATACGCTGTCAGGCAGTTTCTCCAGAGAATTTATGGCTCACTTAAGACTGGATGACAGCGCAGGTCACTGATAAGTAATGACCCTACACAACAGCTGCAGAGAGGGGTCACACCTATCCCATGTACCTTAATGTGGCTGTGTGTATATTCTCACCATGAGCCACTTTTAAAATGAACCTCTAATCTTTTGTTGAAGAATTCATGTGGTTGACTTCATGTCTGAGTGCTGATATTCAGTCTCATTGCTCTCAGTGGTAGCAGAGATATCAGACACAGAGATGTGAATGAAAGTTACGGTAAAATTTCTAAAATACTTAATTCATGACCACGAATAAAAAAAATCATCCGTGACATCACCTGCTGGGTTTTGTACATTTTTTGTTGTTGTTAGAACTCTTTTCTTTTCTGTAATGTGTGTTGTTGTGCAGGGATTGGGGCGGAGGTGGAGGGGTGCGTGGGGAAAAGAAAATATGAAAAATGGTGGCCTGTAAAACAAAGCAGAAACCTCCAGGTCTGAAAAATGAAGCCAACGCGGACTTGCCAAAACTGCAGTTCCTCAAATGACCGCTTGAGGCTGGCTCCAGAGGCGTGTCAATCCCCACTGACCCCCATGTTAAAATGCCCGACTTTAAAGCAGAAAAAAACATGTTTACAGCCTGGTATGAAAGACGTTCTTTGTCTTCATGACAAGTGTACAGGGGGTAAATTTTTGTATAACTCATCCATTTAAATGTTATTAAGGCTTAAAGTTGTGCAGAATTAGGGTGTGGTTGCTTTGAGTGACAGGATGTGTGAGGCGTCACCACTATGAGTCAGATCCACCACTCACTCCTCCACAGCTCCACCCTCTCATTCAAATATGCTTACTGCCTTGCTGCAAAAATCCACGATGACAACGGCCAAAATGCTAGACTCAAAGCTTTAAAACAGGAATTCACAAACTAGTGGGTGATGTGATGGTAGCTACGTCCATTATTTTGTCCAGTCTATATGCAAAACTGGCAAATGTGTTTATTGTTTAACATTTTGTTTAACATGAAAACCAACATCATTTCAACAACTATGTGCTGAAAGTGATGAATTTCAGCTTCTCGATTAACCTGTTCAATTTGTCATTTGAAACTCTTTCCTGCACACTGGATTCTCACCTAGTCGCAGGCGGTCCCGTGGAAACTCCCATTTGTTGCTGTCGTACTGAAGAAGATCATTCTGCTCGTCCAGGGGACACTCATCGGGGTCAATGATGATTGACGGACCCATCTTATAGTGCGCCGGTTGCTGAGGGTGTGAGAAGACAAATGTGAATTTCATGATTATCCTCAAAACGTTTTCAACAATTAGTGCAGGGCCTTACTCAACCAAACAACTTCACACTCAACACTGACTGCACTTTCTTGGTAGTATACACGTCATTGCTAACAGCTAGCTTCTTGGGACCAGGCTACATCCGGGAAGGCATGTGAGTGTTTCTTCAGTGATTTCTTTTTTTTGGATGAGTACATTATGTTCTCCTTTGACTATACACATAAACACACCATACCACTTCCCCATTTTCAGGATATGTTGAAATCAAAAACACTGACTAAAAGTGTCCTTTCGTTTAACTGGAGTTCATAAGAAGCATGAGTCAGTCACTTCTAAAAAGTCATTGTAGCTAAATTAGTTAGACAGGAACCGGAAAAGAAAAAAAGAAAAAAATCACAAATGCCATTACGCATAAACTTTCCACATCTTGGCAAATGGTAATCTCATATGGGTTTGGAGATGAAGAAGTAGTGTAAATGTCTTACCTTTCTTAGCTTGCGGATGAAGAGGATAAGCATGAGCCAGAGGAACGTGGCTGCAGCTCCCGTACACACCAAAATGATTACCTCAACATTTGGCTTTCCTTCATCCCCTGGAAAGAGAAGACCCATCATCAACTACCAGACCTCTTTGGCAAATAATCGCTGTGTACTTTTCATTATCTCATAAATTGTCATACAATATTGATGGGGATTTGTGGTGAATTGTGATCAAAAGAAAACAGTCTGTTACAGATCTGCAAACAGAGGAGTCTCATTCTTGACTGGAGATGCTTGGAGACTTTTATTTCACGTCATTCCGCTGTTTATTTGTTTCTTCCTAAATTTTCTCTGAGAGAATGTATACAAAAAGGAAGTGGAAACACACTTTGGTGTTTATTTCGGGTTTGTTTAGGACATGCATACCACACTTTTTCCTATAATATTTTCTTCCAAATGTTGTTTTTCTAACCATCCATGTCGCCACTCTGAAACCTCATATACCTTAAATATGCACAAAGTTTTTGTCCCGCTCTTATTTCATGCGATCTTTGACTAAACAGCCAAAGCAGAACATGAACACTGCTTGTTGCTGGAACATCTTTGTGGTGAAGTTGGACTGGATAACAATAACTGTTGAATATGAACAGAAATTCCTCCTCTTCATCTGGGATCTGGTTTGGATATTTTTGGGTAAACTAAAAACTATGTCTGATTTCCCTATACAGTTTCTGCCAGTTTAGGATATTTAACTGTGTAGTATGTAAATACAATTTAGTTGCTTAGATTCCTTAATTTATTTAATTTTCTTTCTTATACATTTAACTACTACAACAGGGATCAGATAAAGAATAGTGTGGGTGCTCTCTTTCTTTCTCATGCCACTCCAAATGTTTAAAATGTTTTCTGATATATGGCTATTTTGTATTTACTTTGTATTTACCTTGTAGATCGATGCAGTAATGCATGCAAATACAAATATATACATATGCATAACATAATGAATACGGCTAAAGCTGGGCTCAGACTCTACAGGAGTTTTAACAGATTTGAAATCAGATTGCATCATGCACGTAAGGAGAATCTTTACAGATGTTCTTCTCTCTTATCTCAAACAAACAGGATATTATTGACATTATCGTGCCAGAGGGAGCATAAATGCGCCACCTCACATGATCTCACGAAGAAGCAGATGTAAACAAAACAGAGACTGAGGCGGTGCGACCACTCGCTGCAATGTTTACAATACTTCAGTGAGAAAAACAAAAGCAGAAGGCTAAACAAGTCTGGATATGAAAATGGGAAAAACACGGGTTGTCTGCTCTTCAGTGAGAACTAGAGTTGAGATTTTGACCGTCAGTTTTACTATCTGTCAACAGTAGTAGCTGCTCCGCACTGACGTAATCATAACCGTAATCATCCAGATTTTAACTCCTAAATATCAAACATGCTTGAAATTATTGGGGCGGCAGAAGATTTAAGACTGGATCTATAAACCTCTCAATTACTAGATAATCTGTGCCGAACATCTGTACCGACCAGATTTCGCCTCTGATTGTCAGGATGGGTGATTCGAGGATAAACTGGCCCAAAATCCTGTAGTCTGAACCTATCTTAAAATCAATTCAATTCAACCCATTGTATTGTGTGCTTGTTAACATTCCCAAATAAAATTATTTAAAAAGAATATCACGAGAAGTCAAGTTGGGATCAGTGAGAATCTAATTAAGTGCCTTGACGTGGACAAAACTGGTTGCATGATATCTCACCTACACTGGCATGCCCACCGTCTCATCTCAACATGCAAGTCAGTTTACATGTAAGGATACACATGCACACACACTTTAAGAAAAAGTCTTCTACCCCAGTTATCTACTACTGTTTGTTTCCAGCCCCTTGACTGCTGCAGCACTCATTAGTGGACCTCTTAACACTTCACAGAGGTCATGTCCTCAAGGTAAGGACCCTCAGCCAAAGCCTTGATCATAAAACCCCAGAAGGAATTCACTTGGCATTCCTGGCTGCCACAGATTTTCTGTCAGGGGAAACTTTTCACACTAATGTGAAAGCAGAGCTGTTTGTAGTGGTGACAAGAAAACATGAGGCAGAGACAGCCTCTGATGACTCCACTGCTTGGACAGATGATTATTTGGGTATTTGATCTGATCTGTAGCCAGACTGACCGCAGCACAAAGATTTGACAGTGTGAAACCAGACTTACCGAGCACAGTAACAACAGCACTTGTTTTTGCAGTACCCTCGACGTTGCTGGCTACACACTCGTACAGACCCTCATCATCTTTCTTCACCCTCTCGATCATCAGAACGCCGTCCTCTCCCAGAGTGATACCTGCAACACCCAAATTCTCAGTCAGACCGATAACGTTTAAAAAGCTGGGGCATCTAACACTTCATAACACTTCACGTAATTCAGCTTATTTTATGAAGGCGCAGGCTGCAGTGGTGCAAAAGCAGATGAAATGTTGTTTTCTAGAGGCACTTGAGCTGGTAAAAATTGTGGCTGAGAACTAACCCGCTCTAACCGCAACTGAGGTTGTGTTTATGCAGAGTCATTTCATTTAAACAAAGGATGATTCAAACACTAATAGCCAAAAATTATACTTTCTGTGGGAGCTCAGGATATGAAATTATATGAGAGGATTTAGCATAATTATATTCCCACAGTATTTGGAGTAGTTGTGCAAGTAAAAGCTATCTGAATACAACTGAATGCAACTTTTACTTTGTCAGCAGTCGGGCTGCAACTTATGATTATTTTTATTGTCGATTAATTCGTCAATTATTTTCTAAATTATCAATTAGTTGTTTGGCCTATAAAATGACAGAAAATGGTAAAAATGTCAATCAGTGTTTCCAAAAGCTCGAGATGACATCGTCAAATGTCTTGTTTTCTCCACAACCCAAAGATATTCAGTTTACTGTCACAGAGGAGTTAAAAAAAAACAGGAAGTATTTACAATTAAGAAGCTGGGATCAGAGATTTTTTTGTTCTTAAAAAAAATCACTCAAACTAATTAAGTGATTATAAATAATAATAATAATAATAATAATAATGATAATACATTTTATTTAAAGGTGCCTTTCACCACACTCAAGGTCATCTTACAGGCAAAGATAGAGAAAATAACAGCAGATTAAAAAAGTCATCCAGAGGAGGAGAGCAGAGCGGCTGAAGGCTCTAGACCATGGTGGTCTAGAGTGGCGGGCTGGCGGGACAGTGAGGTGGATGGAAGAGGAAGACCTGAGAGTGCAGGTGGGGGTGTGGATGTCTAAGAGTTGGGTGTAGTACAGAGGAGCTAGGTTGTGGATGGTCTTAAAGGTGAGGAGTTAGATACTGAAGTCAATGCTGTATTTAACTGGGATTATCAAATTAGTTGACGACTAATTGATAAATTGTTGCTGCTAAAGTCAACACACAGTGATATTAACAACTGCAATAACAGGTGCAGCCTCACTGCACAAATGTCTTCATTTTGTATAGACAGGAAATTTAGCACTTTAGAACTTTTACTGTAAAAATAAATCAGTTCTTTCAAAATCACATATGTTGTTTACTTGTGTCTTGAGCATGTAAGTCTTCCAGTGAAGAACTGTCTTCTCTAAAGGAATGCTGGCCTGGCGGTAGGCCTGTTGGAAAACTGTCAGCGGCTCTCAAAGATTATGACAGCTCCAGCTGTCGATTATAGTCCTACTAATAAAAACTGTATTCATTCTTCTCCAGCCCTTTATCCAATTTGTGCATTGCTGCGCCAGGATTGCGCTCGTGCCACTGTTCATCGATACTAAATCGGAATACTTGTTACATCCCTGTCCTGTGATTAAGGTTATATTTTCTTGCTTCCAGTTTATCAGTAATGATTTCCTGTTTTATTTTGGCACTCACCTTTGTCTCTTGTTTCATATACGTCCAACCCTGCCCTCGTGTTTCCCGCCTATGTGATTGCCTACCCCACCCTTAATAGTTTTACCTGTCTTTAATTACCCTTCCTCCCTTGTGTGTTTAGTCTGTGTGATTTTCTCTGTCTGGGACAGTTTGTGTTCATTGTTTTAATAAGCGTTCCAGCCTTAGTTTCCTGAGTTTCTCCTAATTATATTTGACCTTATTTCTGTGTTTTGGACTGTCATCCTGCCAGGCATTTTTGGATACGTTTTTTGGACTGTCACATGTGTAGCAAACTTTGTTTTTGTCTAGTAAAGACTTTAGCTTTTACTCTTTGTCTGTGAGTCATGCAGTTAAAGTCCTCGTTTTGCTTTTGTGCTGCACAATGATAATGTTCTCAGGTTACCTGGGCCCTCTTCCACCGGAATGCCATTTTTGTACCACATGATGTACGGACGAGGAACTCCCAGAGCAAAGCAAGCCAGCATCAAGGTGCTGCTACTGTTCACATCTTGGTTAGTCAGATTCTGACGCAGCCAGGGGCGTTTTCTCACTGCACAAAACAAAACAAGACAAAGTTGAATAACTTACTATTGCTCTATTACTGTTTTGTTCACACTGGGACTCATCAAGTGTTGCAAGATTTTGTTCTTTGTTCCTGTGTGCTAACTCACAGTAACATGTCTGATTTTGCCTACAGAATGATGAAACAGTAACCTAATGTACTGCCATTAGTCATCCAGCTTCTCGTATCCTCCTCTAACTCACCATCCACAATGACTGTAGCGGCCTTGAGTTCAACTCTCTTGTGGAGTTTGTGTGCTTGGCACTTGTAACCTGCAGTGCTGTTTCGGGACACATTGTGCAGATGGAGAGAAAGAGAAATGGAGTAGGAGCTGATCTGGAGGTTCGAGACGTTGGAAGTGACTGTTTGATTCCTGGAATCCAGCCACTGCAGATCGGTGTAGAGGTAACGAGTTGCCCTGCAGGTCAGAGTGACATCATCCCCCTCGATGGCTGACCGAGGTTCAATGGTCATTTCTTCAGGGTGATCTAGTGTGACAAGGTAAAGAAACAAGATAGATCAGGATTCCGATGATGTTGAATCATCCCCAGTTTCAAATATATATTCAGTGATGATGACGATGGGGTCAACCACGGTTACTAATTCTGAATAAGATCATTTTACAGGTGTCCGTGTTGTCTGTTTTACAAACATGAACAGACACGTATCCTGCTGGCTAGATCCTATCTTGGACAATAGTTTTGGACACAAAGCTGCGCGTTGAAATGCCAGGAATGTCAAATTTGCAGTTATTTCCTGTTTCATCACTGTTAATTGGAAGCATGTTGCTGGTGGACAGCATGGCTGATGGCGCTGCCGTACTCATCCAATTGGAGAGAAGCTGAGTCTGGGCCCCAGGGGAACCAGACTGTGCTTGTTTATTCATTGCTGGAAAGCATTCGGTGTTCCGTAAGAGGAGACAGCTGTTATTACAATTGTGTCCTCTTTTTTTTAGCAGCATTCCATCTTTCTCCGTCTCACTCACCTCTGGAAGAGAGCAGTACTCCTCCTGGGAATCCTGCCACTCCAGGAGATGCATTTCGGTACTTGGCATCCCCTCAATTATTGGTTCACCTACATCCATCCCTCTCCAAAAGCAATCCTTCACCCTTCGAGAGATGTGATTCACTCAGCTCTTAAGGAAACGTGATTCACTTTGTTGCGAACTGAACTGTGCTTGTGTGAAGTGACACATCATCCCCGCTATCATTACATAACTGTCTCAATGGATATTAATTTGGGAACATTTGGAAATGCTCAGATGCACATAAAACGAGAAAACTCTCAGAAGGCCCACAGAGAAAGAGGAATGACCTGCTGGCACCGGAGCAGGAATGCAGTTATTCATAGCTGTTTTTAAACGCGTGCCGTTATAGCACTCCATATGGCTCAGACATGTTTGCCTCTCTTCCGCCCTGAAGCCGCTCAGCTACAGTGGAAGATGGTTTCAATTAATGCCCCCCTCTGGTTACTTTATTGCACAATACAATCTGCACATTCCTTCCCTGTTCTTACAATTCATTACAGCGTGTACTGTACGTGTAGATCATTTGAAAGAATCCAGTGCATGGTATAGTGCACTTTGCAATGCTTGCAATAAAACTCAGCATATTTCGGCGTGCACTTTCACCCGAGCACTTAAAGGGACAGTTAAAATTTTTAAGTGAGGCTGTGAGACGTACTTATTTATAGTCAGTGTTACCTACAGTGGCTGGCAGTCAACACGGCCCAGATTGGAGAAGCAGACAGGACACTTAGCATTGTATTGCTGCAGACTGGGGCAGCAGCAAAACACATTTTAGCCACCAAATAAAAGGTCCATCTAAAAAAGTCAGAATGAATTTAAGCGTACACTATATTTAAATTATTTTCACTGTGCCATCAGACAGCCTTCCCAATGAGGAACTGAAGCCATTATATTCATCTCTGCTTTCTTTAGAGCCACCAGACTCCTTTGACACAATTTTAATTGTAATTAAAAAAGTAAATGTAGTTTTACCTCACAGAACTCAGAAGTTGCTGGTCTACCACCGCCTCGATCAGTTAGGTTGTCTGTGTCATTGTGAGACTGTGGTGATTACGAGTCACACAACAATAATAATAATAATAATAATAATACAAACAGACAAACTGATCTAAGCAGCAGTAGACCAACAGCTCTCGTGTCCTACAAGGTAAACTGATGTTTTTGTCAAAGGAGTCTGGAGGCCTTGAAGAGAGCATAGAGAACAACTTCAGTTCCCCTCGGAAAGGGCTGTCAGGGAGCAAGGTTAAGTGGTGAAAATATTCTCAATATAGCGTACACTTCAACTCATATTGTTGTTTTTTTAGGTGGCTACAGCA
>JAPZEB010000026.1:19731424-19750542 GCA_029783705.1 Chaetodon striatus
ACATCGGGGTTAGCCTCTGTCCTTACAGTTCTTGAGACTTCTTCTGTCTGAGCTGATGTCAGCTTCTAAACCTGCCAACCAACATTTACTGTAGGTAACCCACTGACTATGGACAAGTATGTCTTAAAACCCCACTTCAAAAATCTGCGCTATCCCTTTGTGATTTAAATGATGATACTTCAGCTGTCTAATTCTGGTGACCCACTTACCATCAACGTAGAAAGGGATCGTCATCGTGCTGGTGCCAAGTTCATTCTGGGCCACACAGGAGTAATTTCCTGACATGCTGGCCTCTCTGATCACCAGGGTGCTCACAATCTAATTGGGATAGATAAGGTAACTATAATTATTCGAAGCAGAACAAGAAATGTTGATAAACATTAAATGCTTAATATCACAGTGCAGAATTCCACCGAGACTTTTCCTTGGGATTTCAATCACCATCAGAGCAGTGAGTCACCGTTAACCGGCAGGTGAGAGGTCTGGAGCCTGGTCTGTTTTCGAGTGTGTCACACTAATGGAAGGATACATCTGGAGTTTAAAACCCACTGAGTCTCCCTCAGACCTGTGCTATAGATCTACTGCCGGGCTCCGTGTCCATTTCCTGCAACGCACTTCTAATGCAACACTCAATTTTGTCATCGCACCAGAGCAACATTGTAATGACTTAAATAGACAAAATAATAAGTGAAACTTGGGTGAGGGCCAGACTGTGAGGGGCTCTGTTCAGTGTCCATGGTGACATCTGTTTTCTTGGGGGCAGTCAGCTACATCAAAGTGAGTGAATGATGTGGGTGTATTGTCTGGGTGAATGCTGGCCTATACTTCCTGGGCTTGTAGGAGCTATTGTGCCGCCACGCAGCTGTAGCCATGAAACAATTTCCCTGCGCTTACAATGCTCACCATACAAACACTCAGGCAGTAAAAGAATAAGTGTTTAAAAGTTATATCATATTGTCCGATTCATGCTGCTCTGACACTTGTCAAAACACTGATGGAGTGGCCTTATGGTATTATGTTACGGCTATTACTCACCATGATGTAACCTGAGCTTGAACGCAGTCATTTAAACAATTGTGCACAGTTTCTAAGAGGTGACCTGACCAGACGCACTGTGACCTCTCTGCCCATGTCTTCCCCCAGTGTTTTCCTTATATTATGACCCAGGCCAGTCTCCCTCTCTACTGGGCCTTCTGGGGAGCCGCTCAGAGGCCCGGCCCGACTACGTTCTTATTCACGGGCCAACACGATTTATGTGGGGTGACAGAGAGGAATTCACTTCCAACAAATCCCTCTTCTTTTAAACTGCTGCTTGTTATCATTGACCCTTGGTCCTAACCCTCATAAAGCACCAGCGTTTGGCCACGAGTACTTGTAAATAAGTGGTGCCTCCCTATTTATGTCAGAGACATATTAGAACTGATGCCCTGTGAAAATGTACAATTAGTCTATAAACCATCTAGGTATGCATCAGAAACACAGGTGAAAAAACAGTGAGCCAAAATGTTTGGACTTAGAGCGATCACTGGTTCTTTCCCAGCTGAAAACCTTTATGCCAGTGAATCTGTGCCCTAATTTGACCCGGACTGCTGTAATGGGTTTCTTGACCTAATCCTATCGACAGACTCCTGCAAGGCAGCGGAGGCCTGCTCTTAATTATGTTTAGGGTGAACAGTTTTAGTAACAGGCTCCCACAGGACATTAGCAGCAGTGTCTACAGTTTCCCAAATTTGCGGCATGTTTTTGGTTTGCATGGCAATGTGTGTTTGATGTTTTCTGAGAAAAGCTGACGGACTGGTAGATCCCACAAGGGGTGGGAATCTCTGGGCACCTCATGATTTGATTACGACCCAGAGTGCTATGATCTTGATGCATCAGGGTTTTTTATCTGTATACATGATTTATATTTTCTTTCTGTGTGTCTACTTGGTACTTTTAAAGCAAAGATCCATAATGTAAATAAACAGATTAATTTACTTAAAGTAGCAATAAATGGAAGTGAAGCCTCGTCTGCTGAGCTTAGAACATAAACACGGAGCACATGTTTTACACCTGTTACATTTCAGCATCAAATTGGTTTAGCTGTGAGGAACATACAACACGGTCTAACAAAATCATTGCAGGTGATCATAACGCTGAGAATTGGATTATAAATTTCGATTATTGACTTTTCTGCACCAAGACAATCGTTCAAGATTTCCCTCATCCTTCAATCGAATGATTTGATTTATTGAATTTTACAAAGAAATTATATTTTGAGGTGTAAGAAAACTAATTGTGCTTAAACTCCTAGATGTGACAGTCTATATCTATCTGCGTAAATGAGCTGTTCTCATGATCACATCCTGCCTCTATAATTACCTCATGTACAATTACAGCAGTATATAGCTAACAATAGCGCAATTTTCTTTCCAGCTGTTTTTCAGTGCGTATTGTGGCTTATCTTCACAGGTAATGGTGTAGGGTAGAATCTATAAATGTCAGTTCTCAGCTCTTGGCACACGCATGGCTTAAGCCATATAGCTTTTGCACTGTTTATAAGGCTTAATTCCAAGAGCTTCAACAGCCGAAAAGATTATCTGATGTCAGAATAAAAGATGTTTCTTTGGCAAGGCCTAGGATGAAGCCGCAGCTGGTTCATTTACAGGCCTTCTTCATCTGAAAAAAAACAATGAAATGGAGGGTGTATTTCACTCCAGTACAGGGAAATGAACTGTGTCTGTCAGTTATGGGCGCACTATTTCAAAGCGCAGGAACAATCTGGTAGAGATCTTGCTCCTTTGTTGCACAGAAACACCAATGCAGTTATCCAACTATGTTAGATTTATGACACAAATGTACAGTATTTATCAATATACCATCTTCCTTTTCAGTTCCAGCCCCTCATGTGCGTGAAATCAAGTGATTTCCCATATTTTTCTGGTCATTTTTTCCGAGAATAAATCAAGCCTTTTAAAGAGCAGCAGTGAAAAACAAGACTGATTTCTTCAAAAGGGACTGCTGAGGTCCTTTTCATGGGTTTTGGTCACAGTTACATAAGTCAAGACTAATGCAGACAAAATGAATCATTTTCAGTGAGGAGAAGTAGAGCAGCTCTGCCAATAGCAGGAAAATTTGGAAGATTTATGGATTTCAGATGTTTCATCCGACTTTCAAGCTCCGGTCAGAGGAGATTTCTGCGAGAATCTGACCTATCTATTGGCTATTCTCTGGAGACCCTCAAATAAATCCTACTGTCGAGTTTGTCACTGCTGTTTGTCAACCACATTTCATGGCACAGAAAGTATGTAACAAGTACATCTGTTGTTTAGAAAACATGTGGAAACACAGAAAGTGAAAACTGCATACCTTGTTTTTCCCTTTAACCATTTCAGGCTTGACGTTTATGCTCTTAATCCAGTTGTGGGAATGATTTCCTCTGTCATCAGCCTCGACCAGAATTGGTTTGGTGTCAGCAGTGCAACTGCAGGACAGAAGAAAATGTGATAAGACAATCTACTCATGCTGTCAGTATGTGCAGAGACAGATGCAAACAATAAAACAGAGGAAAAAAATGTTTTTCATGTTGTTTAATTGGAAACCTTGGTGTAACAATAAAACACATCCTGCCTTGATCACACGATTATAATGTACAATTTGCTATCTCCTTGTAAAGTCCTGATGCTAAAAGGCTGATCGTATTTTAAAAGACAACTGAGACTGATCTGGGTAAAGTCCATGTCTAGACCAGCTTGTCTGGGTTGTAAAACCAAGAGAAAGCATTGATTTGACCCCCACCCCCAAACCCTTCACCGCCCGTGGCGGGGAACAATCAGCCTGATGAGAGGAGAGGCAGAGAAGGAAACAGCAACAGCGACAGGAAGGGCTGTGCTATGCGTCACCTCGTACAGGAAACCTCCCACCCCCCCCACACACATTCTGGCCAGAGGAGATAAGGTTGCTCCTAAGACCTTGGCGGTCAACAAGGGACAACTGATAACTTCTCAACCTGGTTACAAAGACACCCCCATATTTCTACCCCCTTCACTATCAGCTTCATTCCACATCCAACACAGTAAGCTGCCTTCACCTCTAAATCCTCCCCACGCTGCGTGTCTCCCCTCCTCTCCAAACTCCCAAAGATTTAGATGAGATATGATCTTGAAGGGCTTCATGTTGGATTTACAGTGACAGGTACTTTACAGGGTCAGGGCTGTATAAAACAAACATTTTGCACAATTGGCCTCCCACCAGGCTATAGCTGTTCCTTTGTCTCATTAGCTGCCTGCCACTGTTCCTAGTGCCAGCCCTGATTATCTTTAGGCCTGCAGAAAGAGTAGCTTTGACCCAACTAACCCTCTGCTATTATTTATCATAAATCTGGCAAATACAAGTGGGTTTTTGAGGTTATTAATCAATGAAATAATGGAGGCACTGGGGGATCAACACCGCCAAAAATGTAACATAATTTTGTCTCTTTCTTGTGCAGTGGTCCACGGTGTTGTTTTTGTGAATGGTGTTGAGGCCTGATAACCCAAGGGTAATGGCCCATTGTTTTCCTGATCTTACGACTCGCAGGTCTCCTGCTGTCATTGACGAGCCAGGATCTCAGGGAATGTTCATCTTGTTTGTGGGTTCACTACCAGGCCGGTATTCACGTACAGTCACTCAGTACTATTTGGCTGTGAAACAGCTCTGGGGATCTGAGATTAATTTATCTCCCCCTTGTTTCCCCTTCAGCCTACAGCACCACTGACCACAAACAAGAGGACAGTTCTCGAGGGCTGCGTTTCTTTGATTAATGGGTCATATTCTGGGCCACAGTCAAATCAGTCAATGTAGATCTGTTGTAAAGTGGGATCCCCGGGCTGGTCTTGTGGCAATGGACCCTACACCCAATCTACTGTTAAATCTGTGGTGCTGTTTGAGTGTGCGTTTGTGAATGCAGCTCCAGCGCCGGGGTGGTCCTTAAGTTTTTGTCGTCCAACACGGTGGTGCAATTTGTACAAATGATATCCAACAAAAAAAAAAACCAAGTTACTTTATATTCACAACAGTTCTATTCATATGATTTACCAATTTTCTTCAGCCCGACAGATAAGTTAAGAGTAACCTGAATCTCCGGTAAACTGGCAGCTAAATCAAAACATAAAGAACACAGCAGGTGAATGCGTGAAACACAGCACTCAATCCAGGACAACTACATGGTCGACTGCTGAATCAGGTCATGTTGGATATTCGTGACTAATGAAATATGTGCTTAAAATCAGGAAAACATCCCCTTTGATGTGGGTCTAACTCATCAAGACTGGAGGAAGTTGACAGAAAATCTAGTTTAAATATTTCAACACTTGGAACATAGCGAAATGGTGACTCACTTTGTAAGTGTATTGTTTGAGTTACACGGTCGCCAGAGCCAGGTGATGTTTGGCGAGGGCACCCCGTAAGCAGTGCAGGTTAGCTGATGCTGTTTGCCAAAGATGTAGGGCTGCACGTCCACAATAGCGAGCTCTGCCTCTGAAATAGTCGGCTTCACTGTGAGAGAGAAGTGCACATAAACACACGTAAGTACACAGACACACAAAAATACAGACACAGGGAGATAAAGAGAGAGTGACAACAGGTTAGATCAACCCTCGGTCAGCCCGGCCCGCTGTGGAATCTCTTAATGTCTTTATAATGAGGGACGACAGTCATGATGGATTGCCATGAAAAAGGTGCCATTGACACCAGTTGTCCTTTAGATGTTGTTTAAAGACTGGCAGGATGATTAGCTAGCCCGGGGCTGTAGGTCAAGGAACGACCCCACTGTGGCCCATGCCCAGGTCAGTGAATCAACTTTCAACAACAGGCAAAGATTCCTGAGCCACCTCAGGAGACAGTTCACTTCACTTAGCCATTCTCTCCATTTTGGACAGCTGAAACAATCTGACTAGAGCCGACATCCACTCATATTCCATAAAACACTTGAAGGACTTTCATCTATTAATTACCAAAGATTGACAGAGCTTCATAAATTTCATTGTCAAGTCCAGCTCAGACCAAAGATTCTCGACAAAGAGAGTTGAAACTTGAAACTACTTGCAATGTGCCGGTCTACAACGCTCTAAAAACCTGCCAGTTTACACCAATGCAACTGGACGATGGTGTATCATCTCCATGGCAACCACTCTCTGCTGTTCTAACTTCCAGCTTCTCAGGTTGACTTTGTAGCTGTATGTAATTTGCGACTTCTTAAAATATGAAAATATGAATGATGGAAGTAAGGGTGGGCTACATGCGTAAGTTGCATTTCTAGTTGCAATGAAATAGTGGAAACATAAACAAAACAACCTGGGGTTCAGATGGGCCGTGTTCATAATAAATCCGACAAAATAACTTAAATAACCCACATAATTAATCAGTTGATAAGTACATTACACGCGTTACATGCACGCATACAGCCAGCAGCAGCAGTGACCCATCGTCAAACATCAGCACATCGCGAGGACAGAGACCAACATACATATCAACAGCTGTGTGTAAACAAGACATACTTGGGCTTGGGCTATCGACAGACAGCGTGTTTGCTTGCTTTTACAGCAGTGGTTCCCAACTGGTGGGTCGCAGGCGCATTCTGAACGGACCACAAGTGACTCACAAACATGTCAAGTTTGTTAAAGAAAAAAAACACACTTTATTTTTAAGTACACTAAATTCCAACATCATCAGCCGGCTTGAGTCAAGCTGAGACAGGCCAGGTCACATGGCTTCCAATTTTTCTAAAACACCTTCGGCTCATCGCAAATTTTTGGTCTGAACTGGGCTTAATGCATCTCAACTTCTAAACATTAACTTCTATGTAGATTGGATATTTCTAATATTTTTTTTTAGTTGCAGCTTAACCTTAAATAATGCAATCTTCATTTTTAAAAATCTTTTTATCTGTTGTCCTTGTTCTTTATTCTTTTTATAACTAGGACTTTTGATATTTAATAGGTATCTTTATAAGCCATTGTTGGCTTCTGACCTCTCCTGCATAATGTTCAGACCTTTAATTTCATTCTTTATGTATTTTTATATATGTGTATATGTACAAATGAACTCAAACTAAACTAAGGCGAACACATTCATAATCTGAAGCACTCTGACAGCTCTAAATAACTGATGAGCAAAGTCTGAAATAGTTCCATAATTGATACCAGAAATCTCTTTTCACTTTATTTGTCTCTGTGTGTTTTATTTTTTGTCATTCCAATAAATTAAAGTTTTGTGAAGCAGGACAGTCAAGGCTCATAAATAAAGCTTATACAAGCCAGAGGGGGCTTATTTTTTTACACTTTTTTGGCACGCTATAGGGATTCCTCGATAATGGTTAAGGAATGCAATGAAAATAGCTCTGCCCCCCCCATGGCAAGCTTGAAGTAACTGACACACTTTTCTCTGTTCTCTATCACAAGCAGACTTCATCCAAGCCTCCACCGAACATGCTTAAACATTTATAACCTCTAGTGTTCAAAGTTATCAATCATTTTCACAAAGTCATCAGAACACCAGAACTGCATGCTCAGTCTTTGTTTTCCTCAAGCTGTATACATATTGTATGGGCCGTGTTGTTTATATGAGCTGTACTGTATATACACATGGTGAGGATGCAAATAAATGCTGGGGACTAGGGGGGGGTCTGAAGCGGCTGGAGTCTGCGTGCAGAATAGAGCCCAGGCCATTTACACACTGCGCCAAGCCCCTTCAAAAGAGCCCCAATAATCAACAACAGCTGCCCCTGCTACGTCAATCCAGCCCTGGAATCAACAAGCCCCCAAATTCCTCTCATACTAGAGCTGCTACCTGCCGTCCAGTGAACTGCAGCTACAATGCTAAGGCAGCCAAGGCACTGCTTCATTTCCTTAGGATCAGCAGTCATTATCAGGTTTATGGCAACAGCTTACCATTGACTGCCAGCGTGTAGCTCAGATTCTTGTACAAGCCCCTCACTGTGTTGCCCAGGTGTATGGTGAAGACCCCAGCATGCTTCTGCTGCACATCAGTGATGGTCAAGCTATCATTAGATATCTTGTAACAGGTGGAGCTCTTGTTGATAAGGACCCCATCCTTATACCTAAAAATTGGAGGCATGAAAAAGGGTTTGTTTTAACCACTGAAAAAAGAATAACAACCAATGAGAATAAGTGAATGGAAAACTGACATTATAATGCAAGATATAATGCAGGGTTTACACTTTTTTTTTTTTTTTTTAAACAGTACTTTTAAACAAGACAAATAAAAATAATATATACATTTGTAAAGCTAAAAAAACCCAAAACAAAAAACAGTCTTCATAGTAAATTGCAAAATAGTTACTGC
Organism: Chaetodon striatus; assembly: GCA_029783705.1. Lineage (NCBI taxonomy): Eukaryota > Metazoa > Chordata > Actinopteri > Chaetodontiformes > Chaetodontidae > Chaetodon > Chaetodon striatus. The sequence continues at coordinate 19,739,747 of JAPZEB010000026.1, forward strand.
TAGAGATTAAAATAAAAAACTAGACAAGGCGATTTCTAAAGTGGCGTGAATGCTGGATGTTAAAAAAGATACTGTCCGCTACTTTGCTGGCTTCAAAATTAACCAACCGACAGCCAGCTTCAATGCACTCTGGAACTGCAGCGTTTTTATATGATCAGACACGGGTTGCCATATTTTAAAAAATTAACCGCAGACCAATAATCTGCAGTTTTTATTGTGACTGTAAACCGTTACTTACCATTCTACTAAGTCTGGTGGTGGCAGAGCCTCGACTGAAGGCTCCAACACAAGCTTCTTTCTGCCTTCTTTGACAGTCACTGTACCAGCTCGCTCATGCTTATAGGAGACATTGAGGTGCGGATCTAAAACAAAAGATTAATGACAGACATTGGAATCCATCCATAAGTAAAGTTATCATCATATTGTTGTAGTATTTCCACAGTGACACATTTATCTTTAGGTATTCAAATGATTTCTTTCTTTTTTTTTGAATTAGTCATGTGCAGCGTGTTGTGCACTAGCTGTGTTTAAGTTCAAACCTAACAAGTTGTGATGTAAGTTATTGAGAATGTGTGATTAATGCATTACTGAGATAAAAACTGTTCATAACAGAAACAAGTGACAACATAACACTAACAAGTAATAGTTAAACATGCCCTTAGCGTTGGTGTAAATTGTAATATGTCACAGAATTCTGCTCACTAATGGTATAACAGCAGTTTTTCTGCCAATACACAATCATTGTTTTTATTAACTGCATGCCATTTTGCGACACAGTAATCCGGTAGAGACCTAATTTCTTGATATATCTAAATATCCATCGAGCTTACTACGATGTGCTATGATGCCAAGTGGCTTGTGAATTTGCTTTCCCAGATTAGTGAAGGAATGGCTGGCTGTACTTTGCCATATTCTTACCATAACCCTAACCATTCTTACTCCTCTTGCCTAAACCAAACCAATCTAACCAACGAAAGCAAAGAGTACTAGCCTATCAAAGTGACAGTAGGGCTGGTCATTCATTCGCTGTCCTGGGAAAAGCAAATTCATGCCAGCCAGAACGCACAGTAATCATGTCGATGAAACTCAAATTTTATCTACTGGCCACTTGCCTTAGTTATGACTTTACATCCTCCTTTACATCCAACTTCACACCCAAACTTAGGGGAGAATTTACACACAGCTGGTGCAACCCAGTGCAGATTTTTAGTCCATCCAGAGCATACTTACAATAGACAGAGACTCTTTTTGAGACATGCTTGTATTTTGTGGGTTCAAGCTCAGCTCTGCAGTGGTACATCCCTTTGTCCTCCATGGTGATGTTTGGCAAAATCAAAACCTTGCTCATCGTGAACTCCTTGGCAGGGCGGACTTTGGTCTTGTTCGTATAATGACGATTTTCCTGAAGACAAAGGAAGTACCATAAACTCCAATGCTACAACGTGTGACGGTTTCTTTTACAAACAGAAGCACTGGGTCAAAAGTAAATCCTCAACTTACTCGCTTCTTTGGAAAATCCCATGTGAAGTTGATTCTTCCATTATAGGAGGTCACACCAGAACAGCTGAGGATGAGGGTTTCTCCAACCAACACTTTGACACGCTCTGGGGTGATCTTCACATCTTTAAGCTGATTAGCTTTAAAGTGGAGGCAAATATAAGAAGGCTTTTAAATGGTCAAGAAACAGAGAAATCAATGCAAATCCAAGTCTGGCCTCAAAGACAACAGACTCACCCAGTTTTCTAGGGATGTAAATTGACTGGAATGCACGACCGTTGACAATGGTGTGACAGGTGAGCATACTATACTCAGAGGTGGGATTATAGGGCATCTTGAATCCAACCTTCGGATCCCATACTATGTTCTCAATGACCTTCTCTGATAAAGGTCGAAGCTGTGATCAAAAGAGTAGAGCAGAGAAGGTTTGTCAGTGCCATATAAGTGTATCAGGGTGTTCTCACTCCCAGCTCGTCAAATACGACAGGTTGGTCAGTGGGGCTTCGCTTCAAACTATGATGGTCTCTGTGGAGGTCGGGACAAACACAGGACTTTCATCCAGGATACTGCTGTTTGTGTCTCATGTGAAACCAAATGTCAGTGTTGACTCATTTTTAATGACATTCGTGAGTTAACAAACGTACTTATGCATACAGACACTGTATGCATGTAACTACCAGAAACTGACACATGCAAAACTGATGCTACAGGGGTACGTAGAGCATCATGGTTTGAAGCAAAAGGCCACTGACCAGCTGCTGTACTTGATGAGTTAGGAGGGAGAGAACGTGCTGAGTATATACATAGATATATAGATATTTGGTGACATTTGTGATGTTCATTACAGATCGCTGAGCCAGACAGACTGAAGAGTAATGCACTCAACTTCATTTAACATTTAACTCATGCTTTACTGGGCTCAGCTGGGGGACAGACATCTGTTAAAGCGAAGGTCTAATTAGTTTTTATTGTTTTGTGGAGTGTAACCTCTGCAATCATTTATGCAACGGAGCACAAAACATTGTTGACTCGGAAAAGGATGTACGTGCCTGCTGCTGTCTGTTCTCATGCCAGGAGTTGGGCTGGGAGAGGAGGCAAGGGAAGGGAAGGAAGGAAAGGGAGCAGGAAGGAGGAGTGCCATAGATTTACCAACCGCAGGAAGGTCACACAACCACTATCTGTGCCATCTGAGCATCTGAGTCACATGCGTTTGTCCACGGTACGTCACATGGTCCTATGTCACTGACTCATTAACAAGAAGCATACACCTTTGTGGCTGGCATGGTAACTTTATCAAGATGGCTTTCACGCTGTCTATTGACCTCAATCAGGTTCTTAGCTTCACATAAAGATGAAAAACGTTGTGCAAACCACATCACTGAGAAAGCTCTCCTCCACTGACATCTTCAGCTGCTTTCTGGTATCGAATGTTAGACTCCTCATGATAAGTTACCTGTTGTTTCCTGTGACTGGACACAGTGTGTACTGTTTTTCTACTACATTTCCTGATGTTTGTAAGAGAAGGCGGGCTAAATTTAGTCTGAGAGTCTATTCCGAGAAAAACACTCTTGGAGCACCTTCCTGCTCTTACAGGAAGCAGACAGAATGACTCCCAGTGCCGCCCCTGAGCTTCCCTCGGACGAGCCACTGTCCCTGGTCTGTTTCTGTGCTCGAGTGATTTAACACACAAAGGGTGTGAGAACCAGCAAGACGCCTTAAGCACAGAGTGGGAATGTTTTTTTTGGTCCAAAGACGACAAGTAAGGATACCTCACTGTGGTATTGACAGCAATCTTGCTTTCTCAGATGATGAACTGTGGGATTTTCTTAAAAGTCAATGAACCATATACAATACAGTGAAACAACTTAACCTGCAAGTTGAGGTCATGAGCAGAAGGTGTGAAATGATTGGCTGTGTTCGAAATAAACACAGAGAGCCTGAACCAGCAAAACTGAGGACATGATAGCGGACCTTGGGAAGAAGCAGCAAAGGAGCTGTGCCCCCTTAAGTATCTCCTCAGAGGAGAGGTTGGTCAGCATTAAGCACAAAGGTGTCCACATCACTGAGAGCCTGACCAGGGCGCTGCATACTGACTCAGTGGTGAGGAGGGCAAAGCAGAGACTGTTTCACCTCAGACGCCTGAGGAAATTCCGGGTATCACCTCAAATACAGAGGAATTTCTGCTCCTGCACCACTGAAAGCATCCTGACAGGAAACATCACAGCCTGGTATGGAAACCGCATCGAACAGGACCACAAGGTTTGTTGGGCTTAACATACAATAGGTGCTTCTCTACCCTGACAAAAGGATGTTTACACCAGGCCAGCACAGAGAGGCTCAGGAGGAGCTTCGACCCTAAGATGACACCACAATGTTATAGTCTCATGATCACTTCTGCAGTCCTTTGTTTTAAATGCACAAATTGATCAAGCTAACAGCATTACATCTCGCTGAAATTTTATATAATTTCATGTGACAAATAAATTAATTGACTGATTGATTGACACACTACTTATACTAAGTGTGACATAAAATTGAGTTTGTCGTGTGTAAAAAGCATGTATTATGTTGTGTAAACGAGAAAGGCCCACTTGTATAGTAAACAGGAGCTACATACAGATTATGTAGGCAGAGCGTTAGTATGTGATTCTGAACACAGCCGTTATTTTTGTGAGGCCTCACCGATGTGAGTGTTACAACAGTGTCAGGAGCGGTTGTCCGGCAGGGGACCACGAGGCTGGTGTCATGCATGTACATGAACAAGATGTCAGGTGTTTGAGAATGGGGCTCCACAAACGGTTGCTCGGGATCTGAGGGATAAAAACAACAACAACAACAACAACAACAAAACAAAATTGGTGAGATCTCAAATCCGGGTCAGGTTAAGAATTGCATTTCAAAGCAGATGTGGCCCCTTAACATGTTGTCTTTTGGGATAACAATGTTTCACAGCAAATTTACAGCTGTTGCTCTAAAAGAATGTTATGCTAGAGCTGAACTGGATAAAGCAGGACAACAACGATAGAGCAATCAGGCTAGTGTTGTGTCCTTACTGGGCAGTCAGGCATCACATAACCGCTGTGGGAATTTCGCTGCTACACCAATAGTCTGCGATTGGTGTGAGGTCAAGCAGCAGTGGTGTGATAAAGGAACTCTTATTTGAAAAAAAAGCATGGAAAATGATGTAATAAACAGCTGAGGGGCTTTGAACGAAAGCATTAGACTAAACACACAGCAGGCTGCCTGATAGCCAAGTGAACTGGGAATCACATTCACAAAGCAACAGGGGGGGACAAAGTCCACCCAGCATTTAGTTTAGTCTGCATTGTCTACAACTACTTCACATCCCTTAGACCATAGTTATCAAAGTGCAGCCAGTGGGCCGATGGCGGCCCTCAGAAACATTCTGTGCAGCCCCCGGCATGTGACATGAATGCATGCATTACATTTTAATCAGTCCATTTCAACACTTTTTCTTACAGTGTGTTAAATTTAATACACTACTCGACAACAGCGTCAAACTGCGCCCTCCTAACAAGCCTCTGTCAGGTTAGGAATGACAACCTGTAGAAAGCTACTGGTTGCCTGGCAACTAGTTACACCTTGCTAGTGTTGGGGGAATTAACATTTGGTCATAATTCCAAATGCTGTTTGCTAAAGTTAACGATTATAGTGGCCAACTCTACAGTTTAATGTGAAAGAGAGATGGAAAAGCCCTTGTAGGGTTGAGGTGAAGAGGAGGTTTCAGGAAAAGGGGACTAATTCTTATTTCATTGGACCTCGGGGGAAGATAAAATGATCCGCCTTATCCGCAAACAGGTGAATTAAGTACCCAAGGAATTTATATTAAACACCGTTATGAGACCAATCACAAATCATAAGTTCATGGGTGAAGAGTGCAAATGTAATGTTGAACAGCTTCAACAAGACTTATCCAACCAGCATTCAGGCTTGTGTAAAGTAGTGAAGGTGTAACACAGGCAAGCTATGTTCACTGCTTTGTCATAGTTTCCAACATCATAGATCCTGAACCCGTGCAGCCATTGATAATATGCTGGCTTTTGTAATTGGCACTCAGTCATCAACACTTTGAGCACCCTTGCCTTAGACCTTACCTGTCTTTCATGCCTTTACACCAACTGTTTTAAAGTTTAAAAAGCATACACGTCTGGGGAAAATGGGCTGAGGCTGACTTAACACTTCAAGTTCACTCCCCTCATGCTGCCCAACACAATCTCCATTTCAGTGATATTGTAACTGTAACTGGTGCCGTGTGACGCTTTAGGGGAGACTTAGGAAAACAGTAGTAGTAGCAGCAGGAAATCACAGTCAATGACCAGAGCTTCCCGTGCAATCACGCTCACCCTTCCACCTCTAGAAGAAACCACAGTGCCAAAGAAACAACTTCCTCTCTGTATCTCTCTGAGAAGCAAAGCCATGTCACTTAAATCTGAGTGCATGTAGATTAAAGCCAACTTCCTGCACGTAAGGAATGACTGTAGTTGTACATAAAGCATTCAGTTTCTTTATATCCTTCCTTCCTTCTGTCTTTCTTTCTTTTTTGAGACTTTCTTCCCTTTTTTCAACTTCTCTCTTTCGCTATTTCTCCTGTCCTTGCTGACTAATTCAGTTTTTTCCTTGCTAACAGTAAATGGATATTTTCCAGCTCTCGTATCTTGCGGGAAATATCAGATTGCTCATTAACCATTTCATTCAGTGCGACCGTTTGTGGGCTCAGTTCCACACCAGACCCTTCCACTGGCGTCAGCAGATGACAATCACCCTGTGAAAACCTCTACTTTATCAGAAGTCTGTGCTTTCACAAAAACAAACAGTTAAATCCTGGATGGAGGAAAAACAACTCAATTCAAAAAGAAAGAACTCTTATCAGCCTTTTAGTTCATGGACAATTCTTCGTATTTCTAAACAACATTACATTCAGTTTTTATCATGCTGGAAAGTTACTCACATTCTGGACTGGAGGGGAAAATGTCATAAATCTAACAGAGACTGCACAGGTCTCTGCTCTCTTATTCCCACTGGTTCACTGACTGTATTTGATAAAGAGGACCTTTAATCTGAACTGATCAGAGCGCTCCGCAGGTCTCACCTTTGACATAGACGTAGGTCGAGGTGATGTGCTCTGAGCCATTTCTGGAGTAGTTACAGCTGTACTTTCCAGTGTCATTGGCTCTCAGGTTTGTCACCGTCAGTCTGCTGCAGTGTGAGTGTGAGTGACGTTTGGGTTCACATGGCTCCACCTTCACCCCCTCTGAATCGATCGATCGACTAGAATCAGCAAGTGTCCAGTGCAGCAGGCCGTGACCTCTGACAGAAGATAGAGACGGACAACATTAGATGAACACAAAGAAAATATTGCTTAGTCAACTTAAAGTTTGAGGCTACTTTGTGTAGTAGACGCATGTCTTTTCAAATTATTTTGTAAACAATATGTAATATTAAATATGCTTTTCTGATTTGACACGTCATTATTATTGATCTGTTCTTCTTTAAGGAATATATCATCCCAAATCATCATTTGTGTATCAATAACTCTCCTCATGTTATGTTTAATTTGGGAAGAAAATTTTGTTTTTCTTTCGTGCCTCCACGGTGACTGAAGAATCTAAAAGCTAAGAAAATTCTTGATGAGTTGAAGTCAATGGGGGCCGCGTTTAACAGCGACAACACTGTATCAAAACATCTGTTTCCAAACTCTTACACAACTTGTGCAGTATTACCCAAGTCTAATTTATCCAGTTATATGCTCAGTACTTCCCAAACATGAGTATTTTCGCTAAAACTTAACCATTTATAACGCTTTTGCATAAACAGCACAGGCACCCTACTTGTCCGTGTGTTAGACTGTTTTAGCAGAAGTCTTTTAAACAGTAAGGTCTTAGTAAAAATGCATGTGTTTGGGAAGTACTAAGCATATGACTAGATAAATGAGACTGAAGTTATACTGTATGAGTTGTGTGAGAGCTTGTAAATGGATGTTTTGTTATTGTTTTGCTGTTTAACGTAATTGTGAAGTTTTTGGGTTCTTTATTCACCGGGGCCATGTGAAAACAAATTAAGATTTCTTCACAAAATTCAACATAACATAGGGGTGAAGGGGTGAAGGATTCCAAGTAAAATTTCTATTTCGAGTCTGTTATGAGGAAATGTGTCACAGCTGGCAATTCACAAGCTTTTTAGTTAAGGATGGCAGCGGTTGCATCTCCCCTTGGGACTTTTTAGACTTGATGATCATTTAAAGTTTATTTTAAGCTAATCTTGAGCCATTCAGTAACTTGAACTTTCACATGGGAACATGTTTCTCTCAAATGATGTGCTCAGCTAACACATTCTTTCCACATAGCATCCATTTTAAAACTCTCATTAAAGAGATCCCAGAGGAACATCAAACATGTCTTGCATACCACTGCCTTTGCCTGCAGAATTTTGGGTCAAGCAACCTCCAGCTCTCATCCAGTGACAGAAAACAAGACAGCACTGTATGGGCCAGACGTCTTAGCATATGGCCTTGTAGGGAAGCGTTACATTAGATAGACGTGAGTTCCTGAACATTCCTTGCGGGCTTTCAAAATGATGCAAGGCTCTCTAAATTCTTAACAAATGTGAAAGCAGCACACTTGGGTCCCACCATCCCTGAAGGAAATTGTGACGTACTAATAAATGAGGACCACCACTGGTTCCTGTCAGGGATTGTCCTGAGGCCCAGGCACGTCTCGTTTATTTCAACCTGACCTCTCTGTCATGTAATTAGAGCAGGGTCTCAACTTTCTGGCTGCAGTGACAGTTCAGACACAGACTCCTCCTGTCTGATAACTGACAAATAAAGAGCAAGAAAACTGGGGTCATACACTTGTATAAATATTGCAAAAACTGATGTTTAGGAATTCCTGCATGACAAGATATTTATTTTGTCACATTAATCAGGAATTTATATACTCTTCAATGCCTTTATTTGAAAATAATTTATGGAAAATAATTTGTTAGCTTAATGTACTTAAGTGTCAAAGTACTAGATGCAGAAAAACAGCGCTAGTGAGTGTTATACTACTACACATTATACTATATATTGTGTCATTGGATTATTCTTATTGATGTATAAATGTGCAAGGAGCATTTTAAAGGGACAGCTAGCCCCCAAATAAAAAAAAATATATTTGAACATTTCCTTCTGTGGAGTGATACGGTTGGCAGGTGTAGCTTGGCAGAAAGAAAATAGTTTCTACAAGAAACTCAAAATAAGGTCTGTGGATTATCTTAAGGAACGGTGTCATGATTTCTGGAAAGAGACATTGCTGTGAGGTTTTCAAAAAACTTTTTTTTTCTCTTTGAGCACCACAAGATCATCTCTATGGCTGATATCTCCAACACTCTGCAACTCACACCAAAACAATACAGATTGATAAATAACATGACAGGTAACAGGAAAAATATGTACGTTTGATTTTTGGGGTGAACCGTCCCTTTAATGTAGCTGGTTGAAGTGAAGCCAGTTTTAATACCTCATAGGTGATACTACTGGGTAGTAATTGTAACAATACATCCAATTTTGTGAGCTCATCATTGTTTTTCATGTAAAACATTGATTTGTAAAGTAACTACTGACTATTAAAAAGTACAATAATGTAATAATCTGAAATGTTGTGTGGTATAAAGTGGCATGAAATGAAAATACTTGGGTACTTAACTACAGCACTTGAGTAAATGTACTAAGATATGCTCCACTTTTAGCTACAGTTTACATTTAACTCTGATTTAATTTTATTCAGATGTGTTGGTTCACATGGCATTGACACAAATAGGTGTGTTGCATACCTGCATGTGAGGTTTAACGTGTTGTTCTTATGAAGAACATGGGAATTTGTAGAGGGCAGAATCCTGGGTGAGTGCTCTCTCTCCACACGTCCTGTTGAACACACACACACAGAAACAGACATACATAAAGCACTGTGTGAGAAAGGCAAACAAACCTGCTAATTTACTGCGTGTCATTCACTGTCATACTAAACAAAATGGAAAACACTCTAGAAAATTCCAATGAATCATTTCAGCACCGTGCATGTGGGTTCATTTTGTGCTGATATGCTCCTTCCCCTTCATGTCATGGTAAGTGATGGTCCGCTGTGAGAACACTGGGGGTGTTTCCGGTGCTTTGAGGGCAGGTTGTTGAATGAAAAGTGGTCAGGGATGAGCAGAAAGAAGAAGAGAAGGTAGAACAGAGGGAGGTAGGGGATTATATGGGGGACGCTGAGTCATGGCAAACTGAGGTAGACCCTGATGAATGTCTTTGCGTGCGTTTCCTCTAAATAAAACGCTCAACCTCTTTTGGTGGGTGCTCCCTTCCTCTCTTTTAGGAACAAGTCATTTTTTTATTTGCTTTTGACCTTGCACTCTAAGTGCTATTATTATATTATCACGGGGGGAAAATCCGAGGTCGAGATGTTTGATTCAAAGGTGGCTTTAAGCCAGCTGTATCTGTTGAGAGGTCCCTGTGACAGTGATCAACATAGGAAACACTGCGATTCTCACTGCTGTCCAGGAGGTGTCACAGTCCCATATGTGATTTCCTCCTTTTCACTGAGCTCCCCGAACAGCCTGTCATCATGGTCAGAAAACAAGTTTATTAAGTTGAGTCTCCAAATGTGACGGTCTTCAGGGAAACCATTATTTGCTGCACCGAATTGAGAAAGACAATGGAGTTGCACAACAGCCAGGCTGACATGCTGACACATGATGGATACACGTGTACAAGCACATGGAAAACTACACACACACACACACACACACACACACAAGTACACCTGCATTTGCGAATGCAAACACACATACACTTTACTAGTATGTCTGTGTATTATTCAGAACAGCTGTTGTGCTAACAATGAGCTGACAGTGCCAGTGTTGGCAGTTGCACTCAATATTAACTTCCTCACAATATATTCGAACATCATTGTTTTATTTTCCAAGGTTATGCAGAGGGGAAGGGGTGTTGCTCATTCTCTTTCATGCGGTGAAACCATGAGCTTTCAGCTGTGTATTAGATCAATAAAAATGAAAGTTCCTGACCTCAATAAACAACCCCAGAGTCTACAATTCACAAGTTTATAACCAGCTTTTGTAAATTTCTCCTGAGATGTCACACAAATTTTCTCGAGGATTTCTAGCTGTAAACTGGCAGCAAGTCACGTAACTGAACTGCTGGACATTTGCAAATAATGAATCAAACTGAATTTGACCCCTGGGGCTTGTAAAATACAAATGGCAAAATAAAAAGCACAATCTAT
>JAPZEB010000026.1:19750560-19763159 GCA_029783705.1 Chaetodon striatus
AGCACAATCTATCATGTGCTGTCTGCGGCACTAATTTCTGCATGTTCGACATGTCCGCTCTTTGACATATGTTGCGATACAAAAGCAACACATGCAGGAATGCTGGCATCTGCTCGCACACATAACAACAATAACAACCAAAAACATCTTCTTGACCTTGAATCGCACTGGCAGGGAGCTCGTCTCTTAAAACCGGCCAATTTTTCCCCTATTCTTTTCAGTAACACACTACAGATGGATGAATCAGCAGGGGCCTCCAGCAGCCCACTGAAAGAGAAAAAAAAACATCCCGCGGTCGTCTCTCTACACCCACACCTTCAAAACTCCCACCTGCCCCAGTGTCTGCCCAACGCTGACCTCAGCAAGCGTCCCGACACCCCTAACCCCCCGTAACAGCTGTGTGCTGCATTCCTCCAGCAGAGCGCCTGAAAAATGCCAGAAATTGTGCTTATTGTGTTGGTTCAAAGAGCCCTGAAGCTGGTTCTCATTAGGAGCCATTAAGAAGAGGACAGCCATGGAACAAACACAGTGAGGGAGCGAGAGCGGAAGACTGAGTGACTTCTGGTTCAGTTTCAACTGATGATCACGCCAGTCACACAGCATCGAACTTCATATTGACACAGGGGCCATGTTAACTAAGATTAGACCAGGATGACATTTGTACTTCCTCGTCCTTACTTGGCATTGATGAGGGGAAGTGGCACAGGACGTAGTGTTTGGAAAACATTTGTGGTATGTTCACGACCAGTCAGGAAATAAAAGACAAAAAATTCGAACAGTGTTGGATTCCAGGATCTACTCTACGCTGCTCTGAGATGTTTGTGGCCTAGAAAATGACATTTAAATATTTAGTCTGAAAGAACAGCCAAACAATGACAAAAACTGAAAGAGTCTTTCAATTAATCTAAACCAGAGGTTCAACAGTGCAACTGAAATTGTTGACCCATGACTAACCTAATTACTTACCTTTCATTTAATATCTTTAGAGGATATAGAGTCAGTACAAATTAGTTTTTTAATTTCTAATGAAAACAATATGGTTGCAAGATATTTTATTTTGAGCTATTTGAACTATGGTGAAATGAACTGAGAGTGACGTGCTCTTGTTTGCTTTTTACTTATTATATGTCTTACTGGTATTAAGTCAGTGGAGTTCAGAGCCACAAACAAACAATTAGAGTCTCAATCATATCACCTATTAAAGTTTAATGCCATGAAATGGCTTGTTGACACCCAAAGATGTGAACACTGATGCATGTCATATTTTGCTTCAACACTTGATGGTGGATTTTGTCTGTAACTGTATTATATGTGATGTGTTTTTTGCTATAATGCAATATATTTTGACCTGTTTTACATGCTGTATTTTATTGTTTTTCTATTTTCCTTTTTACAGCTAGCGAAGGGACTGCTGATGAAAACTAGCCTTTCAGCTAATTCGGGTGCATTTGCTAAAATGTTGAATAATGCACACTGTCGCTTTTCTTAAATAAATGAATATATAAAATAAAAATCCTGAATCCAATAACTGCACAAGAGTTACTGCTTTACAAAAACTGAAGGTTGAGCATATAACTGAGTAATACATGAACAACAATGAAGAAGCTGAGAGAAAATGTGACAGGAAAGGACGTTTATGAGCTGGCATAACTGCTGGCAAGATGTCAGCATCCCTACTGTTCATGTCTGATGTTGCGTAATAAAAACCACTATTACAGTATGAGATGACTGTACTGTCCCGGAGTTAGACAGGAAACCCTAAGTCACAACCCTTCAAGTGCGGGGAATAATGTGCGGAACTCCCATTTCTTTTGCGTAGAGTAGCCTTCATCTTTCCGTGCTTCCTGTACTTCACAAAACCACGCTACTGTCTTGAGAGTCGATCTTTTTTGGTGTGTTCAAGGCAAAAGTAACAATATGGTATGATGATGATTCCCTTGTTTAACCTCGCCAGTGGATTCCTTTTACTTCTGTGACAACAAAAGACATAGAAAGGGTGGAGAGTGAATTACGCTTTAACAAAAGAGTGCAGGGTCACTCTGGGTGAGTCATCTTGGCTGTAATATGACCATGGCGACAGGAGCCAAACGGCGGCGAAAAGTCGCCGATCTGTGGCATTAGCTTCCTGTCCTTTAGTGCAAACGGATAGCATGCGATCTATTTAGCCTGGAGATCTCATAATAACACTTATTGGAAACCAGTGCGACAACCTACACATAAACTTAGTATCAAATTACATCTCAAGGATTAAAGTTATTATTTCAATGTGTCATTTTAAAATAGAACAAGGAGACTTAAAACTAGAAGAGCTAGCATACCCTGGCCAAGGCTCTATTAAAAAATATCACAAGGTGTGGCAGGCTTTCCTGGATTATTTTAACAAAGTCCTTGTGCCAGTCACACTGAATAAAGCCTTTGTACACCCACTCCCTTCCCTCTCCCCCTTTATTATTATTATTATTGTAGATTTTGTATTGTTATTGTATATATTTTGTTTTATTTTATTTTTTTTATCTTTATTGTTTATTATTTCCAAAATGTTCTGTGTTGTTGCTGCAACTATTATCATTAATTATGCTGTTAGTATTGCTGATTTTTAAAGGTCAGGTGCGTAGGATTTAGTGGCATCTAGCAATGAGGATGCAGAATTGAAACTTCTTCCATGTGCCAAGCGCGTAGGAGAACTACAGAGGCTGACACAAAAATGCAAAATGTCAGTGTCCCTATCTGGAGCCAGTGTCTGATTTTTCCATTCTAGGCTACTGTAGACACAACATGGTACTTCTATTTGTATAGTGCCTTTCTAGTCTCCTGACCACAGCCATTGGGAGCAATTTGGGGCTAAGGATCTTGCCCATGGACTTCACCATGCAGAGGAGGAGCCAGGGATCGAACCAACAATCTTAAATTAGCAAGCAACCGGCTCTACCCCCCTGAGCCACAGCCACAACATGGCAGACTTAGTGGAAGAGGACTCTGTATGCAGATACAAACCGCTCATTCTAGTGTAATAAAAACATGGCTCTTACATTCAGGCAATGATAAACAATTGAAAACATAACTATGAACATCATATACCACTTTTGCCAAAAGATGCTCCTAAATCCTACACACCGGACCTTTCATTGTTTGTATCTCCTTATATCTCTGCATCGTGTGTCTTGGTCTATCTGTTCAGTTTATACACTTTTCCTAGATTCTTTTAAGAAACTCCCCTCCTTATGCCAGTCTGACTGAATACAGCCTTCATACACCCAGCCCCTTCTCTCCTATTCCCTTCTTCTTCTCCCTTAGTTATTGTTATTATTACTGTAGATTTATTTTGTGGTTGTTAATCTATTTTTTCAAAAATGTAACATGTTGTTGATGTTATTACTCTTGTTTTTTCTATTAGCATTATTGATTTGTATTACTTATTCTTCTTGATATCTCTGCATACTCATGTGCCTTGGTCCATCTGTTCAGTTTACATGCAAAAACAAATTAAAAACTGTCGAAATAAAGTTATGAGGATATGCTGCTACTCTGCCACCTGTTAAAAACTGGATGGTGTTTTATACCAGTGATGGTAAATTGCCTTTAGGTTGAAATTTAAAGACAAACAAAGGGACTAAATTCAGAGAGGCTCAGCATACTAGTGGTGGAATTACAACACAAAGTTGAAACTTTGACAAGACTTGAGAGCACCTGCCAAAATAAGGAGTAGCTACCACTGCTCTGGCTGCGCTACGTGGTCTGTGTCCTGAAATATTCTCTCTCTCTCACACACACACACACACAGAGTCCTTCTGAAACCCATCCACTTTGCCAACTGCAAGGTTAAGACAACAGTTAGGGAGAGTGCCTTTTTTACAAGCCGTATATTACCCATCGGAGATCTGGAGGCAAAAATGCCCCAGACTCCTCTTAAAAAAAGCAAAATAAAGGAACATCTGGCCATGATGGGTGGCCATTCTAGGTTATATAAAGTTGAGTAGAGCCAAACAACAGGAATCGCCTGCATGGGAGTCCAAAATGGTAAACCCTGAGGATTCCTCTTCCATAACGTGTGATTAAGACTAGTAGGAAGACAGAAGCTCCTTGAAATTGAAATCTCATGCAGGATTCAAAGAAAATATATTGCTGGCTCAGGATGGATACGCCTCGTATGGGCCAGATGCTGCAATCATCCTATAAGAACAGCTCCACAAAGCAATTTGTTAAATTATATCCCTGTGTAAGGAAATGGCTTTTTCTGCTCTGCTGGTAAATCTCCCAATCCAGGTGAGTGTGTGTGTGCTTGTGGATGTGTTTTTCTTGTGCTGCCTGCATGGACCCAGACACACCGCCAGTGAGCAATGAGCCCCCACTGCACTTGGTTGACCTCTCATCATTCCCATTTTCCACTTCATCTCAAGTGTCCAAGCGGGAAAGAAAAAATGACTCCAAAACAAAATAGACATAACATCAACTCACTCTGCTTCAAACCACTGTCCTCGTTCAGATGTGTGGCCAACACAACATAGTGTAGACTAAAAAACTCTGAGTCATTAAGAAAAAGAAATTTATGACCAAAAAAATAACAAGGCAGCTTCCAGGTTCAAATTCAATCATCCCTCCAATCACTGTTTCAATCATCACTTTGCTGCACTTGTTTTTCCAGAATTTGGCCCGTGCCCTAAAACACCACAGACTGCGACTTTAAAGCTACACATTGAACTTTTTCTGTGGATGAATTCACGGTAAATGCAAGTGTCTTGGTGCAGAGAGCTGCAGAAAGAGTTTCTCTTTCAGTCTGAGCCGTTATGCTTCATTTAAATTGGTGTCAAAGGGTCACGAAGCAACACACTTGACCTGTGCTCACTTTTCAATAGCTACAAGTGAAATATTACCAAAATTACAAATAGGTCAGACTGTGTTTTAGACATAGTGTTTACCTTTTTCGTCTTAATCACTGGTATAATTGCAGTAAAGGTGTGTTAAAAATGACTGTTAAAATCTGTCTCTGTTGATATTATGACACAACACCATCTCAGTTTTGGTGGTCAAGCATGAATTCATTGTTTCTGTGCAGCTCTGTGCTTTATTTGCCGAGGTACATCTGCTACACACCTCAGCAGGAACAGAAAGAAGCTGATGCACCATCAGTAGCTAATGGCTCTACCAGTCAGCAGCTCCTCTGCAGAAACAATACCCTCCTTTCCTCCCTGCCATTGTCTTGAGGACGTAGTTTGACATAGCTCAATATCAGCGCAAGAAGCTCCAGGAAGAAATCTTTGCTCAGGTAGCGTGTCACATTTCCGTGACCTTTACTAGCCAGAACAATTCCAGGCTGCCTCTTGCCCCTACGTCCGCTTCCTCCTTGTGTCTTTCCCACGCTTTGTGTGTGGACAGTGAAGGAAATCTATACTTAAAAACATTGTAGACAAAGCTTCATAGGGCTAAAAGTGTGTACGAGTGTGTGTGTGACGGGGGTGGGAGGGGGTGAACGTGAGCGGTATTTCCTTTGTTTGGATAGGCTGTTTATTTGGGAATGATGAGGAAGGGTTAGAGTGTATCTCTGTGGCACACTGGACCTGGCACAAGGTGGAGGGACATCCACCTTTTATCTATCTATCTTGTTTTTGTGGAGTGACACTGAGACAATGAAGCTGATAGCACTGCCAGAAGAAACATGCACTCTCCTCCCCAAAATGTTTAATCCTGTTCACTCACTGATAACAACTGCTGGAATAAACATTTTCAGAAAATATAACAAAAGGTTTAGTTTGCACAATCTTCAGGATATCTATGGAAAGAAGTTAAAATCAACCAAATCAAAATATCAGATAAAATCAGTCTGATATTAAAATATAAAGCCTTCCCATCTGTTACAATCACCTCTCAGAGTCAACACATTGTAGTGACTTGTTACAGTAATCACCAGTTACAATGGGGCAAGGCTACCTCTACCGGCTTAAGTGAGAACTGCAGGTCTATAACAGCCTTAATCTTTAGACACGTAATTTTCCTAAAACATGCAAATTGATTATACCAAGATAGCAATGCACAATATAAAGGCTTTCACAAATCATGTTATAGGATCATATAAAAACCGGCTAAAATAATCAACTCTTGGTTCTAGCTTAATTAAACATATAAAAATAAGATAATAATTATTAAGATGAATAAAAAGAAGCCACTCTATACTTCTTTAACAACTGTTCAGTGCGTAAAATGTCCGTAAAAGCAACACACATTCAGCCATTCATTGAAACGAAGCAAACAAATTGTGCCATGTTAAAACTCTTTCATGCATAACGCGTAAATAACTGCTCTGTATAAGCATGAGTGACTTCTTACCATTTGTGAGTGATGAGCAGCACACAATGACAACGACCAATTTGAAGCAGTGGGATGAGACCATCCTGCCAGCTCTTCTCCAATATCCAAACCGTGCGTTAGAAATAAAGTAATAAGAGTCCCTGGCAGAGAGGGTTATTATTCCGAGTGACTGAGAAAAAGTTTCTTCTTAAAGCGAGTAAATCAAGGAGTCTTAGTTTTCTTTTTAAGAGACGTGTTGTAAATCCACACAAAGCTCAGGTGTACATGCAGAAAGCGGCAGTGATTGTGCCGTATCCCATGACGCGTTCCGCAGGGGAGCTCTCCTGCGCAGCTGGGGGAGTCCAACAACCGATCCGGCACTGAGGAGACGGATGTACCGCTGTATCCTCGGGGCAGGTGCTCTCCAACAAAAAAAATGTTAGATTAATTAAATTCAGTGGTTGGTGGGAAATAAAAAGTTGGGTGAGTTGGTGTGTCAGCCTCTGACTTGCTGTCTGGTATAGCGCTCAAAAGCCAAATCAATCAGCTCCTGCCTCTCATGCGCGCCTTGGACAATCTCCCCTCCCTCTCGCCTCTGTGCAACAAGCCAGTTCGTGCATGAGGAACGCTTTATGGAGACACGGAGGAAGGACGCAACGTCACAGGGTGGGAGTTTTGTGTGAGTGCAAACTCAGGCTACTGAGGAGGCGACCACTTCCAGAGAAATAATGATTATCTATGGTAATCCTGTCAGACATTTTGCGTCAGGCTAACATGATGGGTAACTACACATGGTACAGGGGTGTTATTGTAATTTAACAAGAAAATATACAATAGAAACCATATTAATTATGTTTATTTCTAGTGGAAAATTCCACTTAAAGGCAGCTGAAAAGAACCTTAATGAGATCTATCACAGCCTTCCTTTAATCATGAATAATGTTACTATCACCTTACTGATCTGCGGTCAGGATACATTTTTAAATGACAGCTTGAATCTTGAATCTACTGACCTTTGACAGCTTTGTGTGTCTCGCTGATGCTAGTCTAGTGTACAAAGTGATTTATGATCTGGCTGCTCCTCCAAAAGAGTTCATACAACCACGAGGACATCCAGGTTTGACCAATAGAGGCGACTGTGCAGAACAGCACAGATCTACTGAGTTCTCTGTTGGAGCTACAAACTATTTGAACTCAGCACCAAGTGAGATAACACAGTGCAACAGCTTTGTTGGTTTTAAATTTAAGATGAAATTATGGCTAAAATCAACCCAATCATGTACTTATCACACATGAGCTCAAACACTTGATCTAACACCAGGAAATCTTGTTATATCTTAAGCTGTTGTGGTGTCTTGGTGTTGTAGTTATATTGATCTTGCTGTTGTCACTGCTGCAACTGTTGTGTCATGAATTTGTTCTATTTTGTGATTGTGTTTTTTATACAATACTGTCTTTTAGCACACCCACAGGCAACAGAAGAAAATTAGCTTATAGCTAACTCTGGTGCAGGTAAGTAGCTGTGCACTGTCCCTGTTCAATAAATAAATAAATAAATCATTATTTTTCTAATCTGATCTCTGTGTGTAAAGAGGTCGTTGATAAAAGCGACCCACTGACTGAGGTTAAAGGTAACAGTAGTAATCTTGTCTCCAGAGGAAATAGAATAAAACGTAAACAGTCATTGTGATAACAGATCGAATCTATCTGTTCAAGTGTTTAGAATAAATATTTGCTGGATTTATTTTTAACTGCAGAAACAGGACACACTGCTTTTTATATCAATGTAAATAATCGTCTTTTGTCAAGCAGTACCCTGCAGTGTGTGGATGTGCTGCAGACTGTTTTCTTTTATCACCACAACAATCACTCTGCTTCTGTAGGTCACAGTAGCAAGCACTGTAAATAAGAACATCCTGCCCTCACCTTTCCGCCCACGTCAGGACCGAACGGCCACCATTTTGGGGACTGGATCTCATGTGGTGGCGTGGGTGAGGCACGGCACAAGTTGTGAAATATGATGAGCACCAGCCTTCCATATCTGTGGCAGGAAAACAGTGAAATGGTACATGAGAACATGGGAAACAATTCATAACATCCCAGTCGTGGGAGTCCCTCTGCTGTGTGGGATCTGGAGACTTAATAGTCACAGGTCAAGAATTCAACTTATTTTTTTAAATCACTAAAGGAAATCAAAAAGATATGCCCATATTTGGGTGGCTAGAACAGGCGTACACAAAAAGTTAGGTCTGTTCTGCATGGTTAAATCCATAAATAGTAAAACTGTGTACTTCTGTGTTGGGTTACTCTGTTCTGGACTGAGGACAGTCACTATCACAATCTGATGGTGGTGCAACATTAAATTCACCCATCTAACTTTGTAGATTTGGGATTTAACTCAACATGGCATATATCCACAAGACTGCAAAATAGTAAGAGTCTGAAAACAATTACTAAAAGACCTGGGCATTCAAGTCTGAATGGTGACAGATTGGTAAAGATGATTTGCTGTAGGCTTATGCATTTGAGGAGAAAGACAGTAGCTCACTAAACGCAAAAGGAAAAGGTGAGGTTTGGAAGAGACTGCCGTGTCCGCTATAAGAATTTCCTTAGTGTGTGTTCACATGTAAGTCTTCAGTGAAGGAGACATTCCCACTGGGCCAAGTGAGTAGCAGATAAGTCTCTGGATGAACAATTACTGGAAGTTGCTGGCTGATAGGGCTGGGTTTAAAGTGTTTTATTTTAGAATCTGGTGTTCAAAACACACTATGGGGGACTAAATGGGTCTACACACACACACAGCATGCACTCTTCCTCTTGCCCCAAAAGCAAAGTCCTCTTGGGTAAATGAACCAGTAGAAATAAAGTCTTTCTTCAGCAGAGGGGTGGTGGGGGTCTGACTGCCTGCCCTGCTGATCAAATGACTGCAGTCAGTCTTGAGCGGAAACAATGCCACAGTCTCCAGACCCCACTCACACTGCAGCTTTTGAAGCAAGAAATATAACGTCAAGGAGTAAATGTTGGTGTAAAAAATAAGATTCATAGCTCACAATATTAGCAAAACCATTTCTTGCATGGCAACAATATTATAAATTGTCAATTTACAAGCCAGGGTCACAGACAGAAGTCTGCACTAGCTGGAAAATTTCCATATGTCTGACATGCAAGTCGCCAGTTCAAGATGTGGTGCTCTCTTTACCTCTCTGCAAAGATTATACAACTATTTTAATAAAAATTCTTAATTAGCATTTTGTGTGCAATATTCCCATCATTGGATCAAGTACAAATTTACAACATACAAGTCATCACTATAGAGGTTCTTGTTGTAGAACAACAGAGCTCTCTCTTAGCCTAATGCCTTAATGTGCATGCCTGCTCTGATTACTCGGCCGTTTTAAAAGTGTAAGGGTCTCAAGTTAAGTCATGTTGACCAAACTATCAGGTTACTGTTGTTAAATGGGCCTGTTATGGTTGAATAAAAATAGAGTATTGGTTTCCAGAAGTAGTGAAGTGCATGTAGTACATGTTGTAAATGTAGAACCGCAATACTGTGAAATGCACTTTCAATGTACATGGCATATATTACTCTGCCAAAAGTGCTGTATAAGAAATGAAGACTTATGTCTTCACTTTTTGTTTGTTTGGCACAGCATTAAAATGTTAAAAGTGGGATTAGCTCCACTTTTTTTTATAAAGGAAACTTAAGTATCTTGAGGAGAATAAATATCTCTCTGTTGATATGTCTGTTTTGGTTCTTTTCATTTGTTCTAACTAATTAAGGCAAATGTGTAAGTAATACAGCCATTGCTCCTCATGGACAAAACTTCTAAACTTTTCCATGACTTTTCAAGGACCCATAAGGTGCAGCGGTGGTGGTTCAGTCCACAGGGACTTGGATTGGGAACCGGTGGGTTGCGGGCTCAAGTCCCCGTGTGGAGCGTGGACTGGTAGCTGGAGAGATGCCAGTTTGCCTCCTGGACACTGCCGAGCTGCCCTTGAGCAAGGCACTGAATCTCCAACTGCTCAAGGCGCGTGTCCAAAGCAGCCCCCTCACTCTGAGATCTCTACATTTAATGCATGTATAGATCTTGTTTGTGCAAGCGTGTGTATTTTGGGCTTGTGTGTGTGTATGATAACAGAGTGAAGAAAACTGAATTTCCCCTCAGGGATTATTACAGTGTATATCTTCTCCTTCTAATTAGATTTCCAAGACCATTCACACTGTAACAAAAAAAGAACAGAACTGGATAGTACACTTTACTCCAAATGTTAATTATTGTATTAAAATTAATCAGAAATCTTTTTAATCTCTAATAATTTGTTATGTTCATATTTACCCCAAATACTTCAAATTACAGACACAGTCATATAAGTACTTACAGTATATCGGTCTACCACTGGCTTTTAAGTATGAGGGAAAACAGAGCTGATTACACTATCAGTGTTTTCTCAATGCATTTGATTATAAACTCATTTCTGGATGCAAGTCTGAAAAACAGTGCTGCAATGTAAGAATGTAGGCATATGCTTTTTAACCCTTAGAAGTGGACATGGTATGTTACTTATAGATGACTGCTGTAACAACTAATTTTATCACACACAACAAAATTTAATTACTTTTCCAGAACTTTAAATTATTTTTACAAATTTTATGACTATTCCAGGCCTGGAAAATGAGACTGTGAAATTCCATGACTTTTCCAGGTTGGCCATGACTGTGGTAACCCTGTACATCTAATAATGGTGGCACAGTTAACAGTGACAGTTAATGGGTGCGCAACCATGCCAGCAGGCACTGACACTTACTGTAGTGCAACTGTGCTTGCCATGTCAAAATGTGTCATGTAAAATAGGTCTATTTCTACAAAATAGAAATCAATATACCACTGAGTTGTGCCTGACCACTTTCCTCTGACATAACCATCATGGTAGGGAGCTATATGTTATGACTAAATGTTAGCTAACAGCAAAATCACCTTGGAAAATTCTAAAATGTCACAAACCCCTCACTGTAACTTAATTACAACCAAGTATCAGCTAGCATTAAATATTCAGGACGATATAAACCAGTGTCAGAGTAAAATAATTTTGATGCACAGATCTAACAATAAACACCAGCTAATCTTCACTTAGCTTTACTTACCTTCAGGATCCTCCCCTTATGGACTAACGTAGCCCCGGCAGTTGGTGACAATTGTCAAACAAAATGGCGGTGTGGTGAGGAGCTAACGTTCGCCTAAGAATTTACTTTCAGTGGTGAAACCCAAAAGATGGAGCTGTTTGTTGCAACCGTGAAAAGTAAGTAACTATCCGTTCAGCTGGCCAAACAACCATTTATTACACTACGTATTGATTTACGACGGTTTTAGCCAAATTACGGTAACGGGCTTCCGGGCTAACAGGGTCAGTAACCGTTAGCTAGATAACCGGAAGAGCTCCACTACTATTAGCTGAGGCTAACTAGCTAGTTAGCTAGCTAGCTTGTTTATGTATGCTAACATTAGCCCTGCACTGACTTCTTCTGATTTACGCCCTTAATCATGACCAAAATTAATAGAGGTGGGTTTTATATGGGAATTCAACAGTTTATAGTACAAGGTGCATTATAAGCTAACAAGCTTTTTTGACACTATTATCTTCCTGAATATTCCAAATTATGCTTAATTGACCCAATTATGACGCAGCTAAATAACCTAACCAGTTAGCATTATGCTAGTCTTGGGACATAAAATTGGCTAGTCAGTGGGAATTTTTAATAAACAGCTGCCGAACTTAATGTTATTTATTAAGTAAAAATACCAAACATTTACTGGTTAAGGCTTTAACTTTTAAAGAGTTGGTCACTTTTCTTTATTTCATGTCCTTGAAAACTTTAGGATTTGGATTTTTGTAATGCATTTGTGACTGATATACACTGAATAACAAAGGGTTGTAAACTTATTTTTGTTCATGGGTTACATACAACCCAATGTGACCTTAAGTGGTCTGGGCTAGTGGAACTATAATTGCATAATCACCAAGAAATAACACCAAAGTCTGTATTTTCCCCCTCTTTTTGTCTGAAGAAGTACAAGTGCATTCTGAAAACATTCACAATTAAGAAAATCCCTATACAAAACAGCTTAAGTACAGCCCCAAATGTCTTAATAAAAAAGACTTGACATTTCAACACTGTGTTACTTTTTCCCTCATTCAGTCTATTTAGTACTGGCTGTCATTACATGTGCATTTTCCCATTCATTTCATCTCCCGTGTGGTAATGCTGGCATCACCACAACACCAGATGAAAGTGGAAGTTACTGAGGAATAGGGCTGTA
>JAPZEB010000026.1:19763259-19776672 GCA_029783705.1 Chaetodon striatus
TCAACATTTTAACACATTTTTTGATAAAATGACTAGTCAACTAATCAAAGAAATAATCGACAGATTAGTCGACAATGGAAATAATCGTTAGTTGCAGCCCTACTGAGGAAGCCGATTAAGTTATCCCCTGTCTTACAAACCATTTACAAGTCAATAGTCTTTCAGTGCAGTTTCTTATCAATATGGTTCCATCTGTATTGTTTTAAAATACAAGTCTGACACAGATTCATTTGGACTGAAGCTGTAGATTGACAGTATTTTGCACAATGTTCAATATCTTAAAATATGACAACAGTAAGTATTCATTGTTTTTTCAGAGAACTGTAGTCTAGTCAGTGTGGAAAAGCCTCTGAAGCAGCATTTTACATGAAGCAGAAATTTAACTTGTTATTGAAACCTGACATCTCTTAGCATTTACAACTTCATCAATATGAGGTCTGCAAAGTAATCCAGTGGGCTGGATTGGACCCTTTGGCGGGCCAGTTCCTGCCCATAGGCCATGTGTTTGACACCTCTGGACTAAATAATGAAATTATCAATGGTCAGCATTAACAGATGACCATAATATATCATTTTAAAATATTTGCTTGCCCAAAATGCGCTACAACAAAATATCAAAATGATGGTTAAAACTGCCACAAGACACACATTAGAGGTGAAATTAGCTGTTGCAACGGTAACATTTTATGTGAAAACATCTGACTTATTCCATGACTAGAAGTTGAGTTTTGTGTCCTGTCATCATGTCTTGATCTGTTTTTGTTTATACACAGGTCTCACAGAGAACCTGCTGCAGAAACAGTCAACAGGCTATGATGAGGTGATAGAGAAACTCTTCTCAGAAGTCTCTGGCCCAGAGGATTGCCCCAAAATACCAGACCCACAGGTAGATACAAGCGTGAGCGAGTCTGACTGTAGTCAGAGTGTAAGAGTAAATAAAAAACAAAGAATAAAAGTCATACATTTAAAATCACAGTGCTATTACTCTTAAAAGGCAGGACTTACCATACGAATAAGCTTATTTCTCCTTGGCAGGGCTTTTTTCCCTTGAAAAAATAATGTAATGGTTTAAACTCATCTGCCTGTTTCTACTTCTACAGTAACCAAGTTATAAAGTTTTACTTTAGATCTGTTTATCTAGTACAAGTCGAAGCTTATTTGTTTTTTCTGATACAGTATTATGACCTTTATATGGCTGTAAGTTGGCAGAATTATCAAGTTATGTGCTTACTCATACTACAGCTTGAGGAGTGTGCCATCCAGCTGTGGAACTGGGCAGTTACCAAGAATGTGGGCACCACTATAAGTAAAAATCAGAAAGCCAAAGGTACACCTTTAGTTACAGTATTTATTTACATGATCATTTTAATGATCATCATGACACTTATACAATATACAGACATATCATCTGAAGTGTAAGCACAGTGTAAGGGTTGCAGGCAGGGGTAGTTACGGCTGTGTCACATCACATTCAAAAGTTCTCACCGTTCTCACAGTGCGTCATGTTGCATGCAGTCTGCTGTACTCCTGTGAGCCTGAGAATCCAACAGAGGGCGCCATCCGCAAGCAGATCCTGGTAAGCAATACTGTAGGCACCCTCTGTGAGTGCTCATCGTTTCAGGAGGACAAGGTCTGTTTGTTTGTCAGTGTCTAATCTTTACAGATAGCCAGCAAAACAGGAAGAACCTGGCTGGAATGCAAAAATCCCCAGATGGCAGATAACTTCTTAAGGCTTGCTGTCAAGGTGAAGAAAAAAACGAACACTCAGACTGAGAAAGCTTAAATCTATTTAAGTTTAGAGCAAACAGAAATATGTTGTCTTTGCAAATGATTCAATATTCAACATCCCTAGAGTCTGGAAACCCTCTATGGCCAACTGACGTCCAGAGGTGACGGAGCAGCTGACATCACTTCATCAAAGGGGGATGTAGAGAAGGATCTGCTTCGAATTCTCTCATGCCAGGCAGAATCGGTGAGCTGTGGCGCATGTGATGTTCAACACCTTCAATGTGAATATTTGTTCTTGTGATATTTGGCAGCTGAGGAAGTGCTATTCTGACAGACTTGCAGTGTGAAGTGTGAGACAGCTAAAATGTGATCTGAGACACAATGAGAGGGGGAAATCTCATTCTGTGCTAATAGAGAATGTTATATTGTTTGGTGACATTTAACAGGATGTTAAAACCTCTTCTTTGCAGGCCATAAGTCAAGGAAATAACCACGAGGCTGTGGTCTATATGCAGCGCTGTAAAGACATGCTGCTACGGCTACCAAAAGATGTAAAATAAAGCCCTCTGTTATCACCATAACAACATATTGTTGCACATTTTCAGTACATATTTCTGAAAGTGTAGGGGATGTTAACTCTGAATACATTTATATTTTTAATGCAGACTGCATACGTCTCTCTCATGTGCTACAACTTTGGAGTAGACACTTACAATCTGAAAAAGTTGGAGGACAGTGCATTTTGGCTGAGGTAATTATGTTTCATTTCTACAGAAAACTTCTGAGAAACAATGCAGATTGAAAACATTTTTTGTTCTTCTCTTTCAGCCAAAGCTATGACATCGGGAAAATGAATGTGAAATACGCCCCTGAATCTGAAGTCCGGGTAAGATTATGCATTACAAAACTTAGTACAAGCAAGTGGTACATATCAAAACAGTATTTAACTGTCTTTTGTTTCCTTCCTCTTCAATAGGCCAAGGTTTTGAGGCTCCTCGCCACTGTTTATTTGGAGTGGGACTGTCAGAGGTTCCAGGAGAAAGCGCTTAATGCTGTCAGCTTAGCCAATAAGGTGGGATCTGCGAAATCATTTTCAAATTGTATTTTACATTTGCATTTTGAAGCATGCACTTACAAAATAAAAGATGCTCTGTACCCAATATCACTGTGCAATTTGACAGGAGTGTGTGAGCGCCTCTGGGCTGTACTTAAAGATCAGAATACTCCTGAGATGCGGGGCCTCAGATGATCATATCAGAGCAGGTAAGTTATTACCTGAAACTCACTGAATTATTTATACGAAACTTCATTAACATAGGCAGCAGTGGGGCGTCAGTGGGTGAGAGTTTAGACAGAGGCAGATTCAGAAAGGAAATGTTGCTTGTGTGATTCTCTGGAGCTACTGGGAAGACAAGTGGATTTATAAAAACTCAGAAATGGCTACTGATGGGTTTAATTGTGACAGAAATGTTCTGAGTATGTACTCCCTAGGCTTTTACAGGTCGGGTTTAGTGTTCCAGTAGGGCTGCTGGAAGATTGTGCTTGTACTGGAACCTTGGTAGGCTGTGTGATTGAGGGCAACATATCTTTTTAATTCTTTGCAATGGGAGCGCTGTGTATTCGCGATGTGCTACAATGGCAGCAGTGTGACGAGAGAGCTAAAAATGTTTCAACTTCAGGTCAAACAATCAATCAGTAATCACAGATGAGGAGGGACAAATACCAGGAAGACTAACCGTCACATATTACATGTACAAGTGCTGAACAACAACAACAGCATATTTTAATATATGCTTCCTCTCATGAACCCACACTGACTGACGGGTCCATCCTCTCTCCCTTCATTATTCAGCCTACCCTTCATCTAGAGCAAGCACTCTACCATGCGCTGACATTTTTACTTTTCGTGGATACTCCATATCATAGCAACCACAGGCTACCAAAGCGTCTCAAATAGAAAAAATATTGCACCTCCAAAGTGCTGTCAAGCACCCCAAGTTGGGCATTTCCTGAGCGCCACGGCCCCTTAGCGTTCCTGTATGTCTGTGGGTGACTTACATATCTAAAAGCACATCATAAAAATATGTTTTCAGGACTTAATGAGATGCTGGAATCTAAGGTGTCTCTTGAAGTGTGTCTGAGCACAGTGAAGCTACTCATGTCTGAAGACAGGTAAAAACTAGGTCTCTCGCTTGGCTCCTTGTAGAAACACACACATAGCCTAACGTGTACATGTGCACAACATGTACACATTTTCTTTTAAGGAATGCCCAGAGGCATGCTAGTCAACTCTGAATGATATCTGTTTTGATTTTCCTAGAGAAGTGCTGGCATTTGAGTATTTGAAACGTGTGTGTCAGCACTTTGAGTCGTTGCCTGACTTGGGAACTGCTCTCGTCTTGCACATTGAGCTACTGCTGCAGAGAGGCAAGGAGCTGTTGGGCAAACAGAAGATAGAGGATATCATCACTGGTACTTAAGTTTTGCATTCCAGTTCTAGAAAAAGTCTTAATTTAATAAGAATATAACCATATTTGCATAATAATATAACAACGTGGTTAATTTTATATCAATGCGGGCACTGTAGATGTACCTCTGTTTTAGTATTGCTTTTTTCTCCACCCACATAGGCCACTATACAGGAAAACAGCTGACACCACAGGCCCTCACAAGTCTACATGTCATGCTGTGGGATAAAGCGTCCAAACACTTTGAGGTATGCTAAACATAGCCTTGTTTTTCCTCAGCTCTCAAGATATTTTTACAGTGTATATACACATGTATAGTTATCAGCATGGTGGCTCAGTGATCAGCACTGCTGCCTCGTAGGAAGAAAGCTAGTGGGCTGCAGTCAGCCCACACACTGCCCACTGCTCCTAAATAGTTAAGATAGGTTCAATACAGAGGTTTAATTTCCACACGGGGATAAATAAAGGATAACTTGATGTTCTATCGCTCTTTTCAGGCCAAGAACTATTCTGAGGCTCTTCAGTGGTATAACTACTCGCTGAGTTTCTTCAAGGCAGGTCAAATGGAGCCCAACTCAGCCAAACTGCAGAGTAACAGAGCTTCCTGTTTCCTGCAGCTGAAGCAACTTGAAAGGGTAAGACAGCAGCAGCTTTTGTTGTCCAGTGGCTGCAGTAGACAGTATGTCTCAGAAACCACAGCACTATTTATTTATATGTGATGCATGTTTGCATGTGAAAACTTGTCTTTATCAGGCCAAAGAAGCAATCAAAGAAGCAGAGAGAAGTGATCCTGACAACATTTTCACTCAGTTCAGTGTTTACAAGATCGCAGTGCAGGAGAACAACGTGGAGAAAGGTATCTGCCAAACGTTAGCTGTGTGCTACATACAGACCAAAAGCAGTTATGGTAGTAGTGTTGCAGTTTCATTGCAGCCACATTTTCAGCATATTCTCTGTGGTGATGAGGCTGTTGATTTGTACCAGCTGCAGAGGCAGTGAGTGCGATGGGACTTCTGTCCAAGAGTCCTGCTGCCAGTGAGGACGGACTGCTGGTATCTGAGAATGCTGCTTCCAGTCTCCTCAGTCTGGCTGCACAGATTGCTTTGGAGGTAGGACTTATTACAGGACTCATTACTCAGCTCTGTACAGCAATCATAAAAAAAATGTGAATTTCATGGGAAAGGACTTTGTTTGGCCTGGTGGAATTACTGTCACATTCCACATCTGATGGTGTTGTCATGATGGTAAGGTCTTCAAACACTTGGCTTTAGTCCTCAACACTGCAGTTTGGAGTTTGTGGGCTGATGAGGGATTATGTCTTTGTCACTGCACTGAGCTGGGGAGGAAAATATGATGGCAGATGTTTGTTAGACCCGCCAGAAACAGCACCTCAACTTAATTAAAACATAGACTGTATCAAAGAAGTGCACGTAGCGGACTACTGTTTTAAATCTTTGAGTTCAGCACTTTGACTGTCACCATCTTGGTCTTTTGGGAGCCAGAAGTGACAACATTTGGGCAAGAGGCCGGCACTGTGAAGCAGCAGGTGGTGGATCTGACTGAGAAGCTGAGGACAGAATCAGCAGAAAGCCTGTCATTTAAATATGCGTAACTTTATGCTTTAATAAAATGTAAACGTTGTCATGAATGTTGAAATTAGCCATAGAAACCAAAACCGTTTTTTGTACCAGGCTGTAAACATGTTTATTTCTACTGTAAAGTTGGCTATTTTAACACGGAGCTCTATCGGTATTGACTTACTTCTAGGGCCAGCCTCAAGTGGCTGTTCAAAGAACTACAGTTTTTGGCACTTCCATGTTGGCTTCATTTTTCCGCCCTGGATGATGCCGCTTGTAAAACTGCCATGTTCAGTGCTGTTACCAGTTTAAATCACCGGGTTTGTTTGTTTTATAGAGGAAGAGACCTCTGCGGCTTATTAGGCTACTGCTAAAAATCCTCTGAACATCTGGATCTTAAATTATTTGACAACACTTCACTTCACTTTAGGGCTTAGTATTACACATATTTAAAGGGGGCAGTTTGAGTGACAAGTTGCCTGCGAGACTTCGCTATAGTCTGTAAGACATTTTCACCCCTCGCTCATCCACAGCTTCACCCTCTCATCCAAATATGGTCACTTCTTGTCCCTTCTGTCCCCAAAAAACCAAGATGGCCGAAGTTAAAATGCCAAACTCAAGGCTTCAAAATGGGAGCTACGTCCATTATTTTGTAGTCTATGTCTGCAGCCAGTGGAGTCGCCCCCTGCTGTCTATTAGGAAGAATGCAGGTTTAAGGCACCTCTTCATTGGCTCGACTTTTCAGACCCAGAGGCAACATCCACTTTTTTTATACAGTCTATGTATAGAACATTCCTGTCTAGCACCTCCCCAGGCCTATCACACATAAAATAAAAATAAGCACAGAGTTCATGCTGTTGTACGAATAGACAGAATGTCACTTCATTGTGATATTTATAGGATACTTTTTATAAGTTATTAAAAAAGAAAAACAGCAATAGCTTGGTGGACATTCCCGTCCCCAAGTGACTATCAGGAAACAAACTGGACAGCAATGAGCTGCTACCAGTTTGTGAGGGTAAAGTCTAGAAAATGAATTTTATAAATACAAAATGTGTGGAAATCCTATTTTTATATCACTGTATGATTGTGATGAATATGAATGGTGGGTGGTGGTATTAATGAGGAGGATGTTTGTTCCCCTGTGACAGAGTGAACAGCAGGAAACTGCGATGAGGGCTCTGGAGAGCTTGTGTGCAAACTCCAAAGATGAAGCTCAAGTGCTGACTGCTCTCAGGTCTGTGTGAGGAACTGCAATGTACAAATGAAGAGTTTTAATACTGTGGAAACAGCTCATAGATTACATTAATGTATGGTAAAGAAAATAGACAACTTTGTGATTTACTGACTTCAATTCAATCTAATTCATTTTTATTTATAAAGCCCAATATCACAAATCAGAATTTGCCTCAGAGGGCTTTACAGTATATGACATCCGTCTGTCCTTTGGACCCTCACAGCGGATAGGTAAAAAACTCCCCCCAAAAAAACCCTTTCACGTAGGAAAAAAAAGGGAGAGCACCTGAGGAGGGAGGGATCCCTCTTTCAGGGACAGACGTGCAGTAGATGTCTGTACAGGACAGATCAACATAATAAATGTACAGTAATCAGTTTTCTTTGACTACTACTAAATAAAATCAGCTGTTTCATCACCACACAAGATAGCCTGAAGTTTAATGGCACCATCTTGTTGGCTTGTTTGAGGCATTTTGTCGTAAGCTTGAGGGAGAGAATTTGACTTTCTCTTTACCATCATGATTTCAGTGTGCACGTAGCACTGTCAGGTAACCTTCTGGAAGCAGAGGGGTTACCACAAAGCAAAGTAATTTAGCCTATCATGGGAGTGAAGTTAAAAAAATAGCATCAATATTTTGGTTATCCACATGTTATCATGTATGAAAAGACCCAAAATGAACATTGTAAGCAGACTGCTCGATTACTATAAGTGAGTTATTGAAACAGCATGTGTGTATGTATGATCATGTCCCAATTTTTTAGATCAAGTGTAGCGGTTGATCGCTGTAGCCATGATCACTATGAGCGGTTTCCACTGTACCAAAATATGTAATTTGCCTGCATGAGAAATTACATATATATTCTGATATCTCTCTTCTTTTCAAGTTGGCGTATTCAACAGATTTTATAAAGATGATTTTGTACCTAATATTTATAATATTATTTTTTTTGTCTAGTCACTTGATAAATTTTTATCGCATATTACGGAATTGTCTAATTTTATGATCTATAATCTATGATCGTAAGGCGTCCTTGAGTGCTTTGAAAGGCGCCTTCAAATAAAATGCATTAATATAATTATGATTATAAATGAGTACGAAGCCAGAGCCTCACACACATACTTCAGAAAGCCCTATAGACATGGCTGTGAGAGACACATATGGACATTTTAATAATCAATGTGTATCACCAAGGCAGCTATTTCATTTATAGGTTGCTTTCCTTCTCCTGTTCTTTGTTTCCCATCCTGCTGCCTCGAAGTAAAACAACAGTTTTTTTGGTGAAGTTTCCTTCCAGAACAGAAATACTGAATTTAAGATGCCAAATTTCTATATTTCGCTCATTTTGAAGCATTCGGCGCTCTTGTGTTGAGACTGAGTAAACAAAGCATGATCGTAAAGTTTCACACATAAAGTGACAACATTTAGGAGAGATGGCTCATGTGCTGGGAGACTGTAGTGAGTGTGTTAGTTTTCCATACACCTCTATGATCCACTGACCTATATTCCCTTGCTTCTCCACTGAAAGTGTGTCTCTGTATAATACAGTTAGTAGGTGAAAGAAAGGAGGTCAACACCAGTGTCTCCATTCATCTTTTTATAGGTGTTTGGTTCGACTGGTGCTCTCCACAATAGAAAAATCAAGTGATGAGATGAGGTGAGGGGGAAGGGAAACCACCTTAATAAAATGTGATTATGTCGTGTTATTGATGCTGCTGTTTATAAAATCAAAACAGATTTACTACCTTGTATTACTGCATGTAGGAATGTGACTCTGGATGTCCTGCTCCCTTATCTAAAAATGGGTGAGTACAGATGCAACAGGGGTTGAGTTGCATTTTGAGAAGAAATGCGTCATGACTCACAAATGTTTTGTTTGTGATCTCCGCAGCTCTGCAGAAACTTTCACACCAGACTCACATGACTGTGGAGCAGCGCACAGAAGAAGCTAACTGGTTCAGGAAGATTGGTACTAACACTCTTTCTCTCTTCACTTCAATCTGACATGGTATGCTATCGCTGAAAATCTTGCAGCACCTTCATTTTTTCTGTGTGTGTGTGCTTGAGTGTGTGTGTGTGTGTGTGTGTGTGTGTGCTTGTGTGTGTCCTTGTTACAGCGTGGAACTCGGCTCTGCAGTGCGAGAGCCGCCCTGACAGAATGAGGGATTTCTTTGTACTCTCTTACCAGGCAAGTGCTCTTATTAGCTTTGTCAGGTGGATTAATCAATATCTACAGTGCGCGGGTGGAGATCAATAACACCTGAACAGGGATTTAACGTTGCTTTGGAAAGATAAAGATATCAGTTTAAGATAAAGATTCGCAGCGATCCCATCCTGTTGGTTCAATGACCATTTGTGTATCAATTACTCACCTCGTGTTACGTTGTTTGAACATTTTGATGTAAAACACTTTCACTTTCGAGTAGCACGCCCTGAGTTCGCTTGAGCATGTGTGTGCGTATGACTTACGCTTGAGCAGAGTTTAAACGCATGCACGTGCCCAGGCACGCTACTCGGCCATGCATGAGACTGTTTTTACTGACGTGTTTTAAATCTTAATGTTTTAGAGAAAACAACCTGTGCGCTGTAATTTAGGTTTTTTCTTTTTGCTTCTTCTTGCATTGTTGGCTGCTGCTTTATAATTGTCCTCGTTTCTAGATGGTTCTGGTAATCCGTAGTTTGTGGTTGTTGAATGACTTAACTGTCCACACATCGACCTCAACAAGGTGGCTGCATGGTCGCTCCTCTTAACACGCCCAGCGCCACACTGCAGTCGCCTCTGAATGATGTATAGCAGTGATTCACAGCAGTAACTGGACAGTACCTTTCACTCCCACCCCCACACCAGTCCTTATTCACAGTAAAGCACATGCCTCCTCTCCTCCCTCCTCCCTCCTCTCCAATTGGCATATAGAAAAAGATCCTCGTGGTTGAATGGCGCTGTCCAGGATTTAAGCAAGTTTCGGTGAATCAAAGCACATTACAGCTCCTATATCCTGTTGGAAACTGGTGCAGCGTGGAAGTCCAGTTTATTTCCGACGTCTACACAGTGGCTAGCAGGATGCTAGTTCACCTGGTGTTCATTCTTTTCCATCTTTTCCTCAATGTTTACTGATGTTCACATTTGACAACCTCCACCTCGCTAGCTAGCAGAGGTCAGCAGAAGGAGAGTTTACAGACCGGAGCGCTGATTTCCTCATCCTGATGAGTGACTCGCCACCACCATCCAAGACAAACCACGAAAGGCACCACCAACTCTTGCAAATAGACACAAGAGCCTAAATTTAGCATAAATTTAGTGGAGCTGATGGAGAGGTGATTTGACACGTCCTACATGCTTACTAGACTTAAATTGTACCGAGCCAGTTGTGTGAGAGTTTGTAAACAGGTTTTTGATATCGTTTTGCTGCTGTTAAACACGGCCCCTGCTCACTTCAGTTGATGAAGAATGCCTTTTTTTGGACTCTTTGTTCACTGTGGGGGCATGCGAGAAAAATATTTTGTTCACAAACTTAATATAACAGGTGGTGAGTAATTGCTAGACAAATGATCATTTTGCAGGTGACGTATTCCTTTAACTCTGATTAATGATTTTCTGTCCTTACCTTTACGAGAACACCTGTAATTACACATGAATTTTAATCTTTATATCTCAGTGAGATGTTGACTGTGTGCATACACATGATTTAAGTGCATGCAGTCATGTCTGAAAACACCCTTTACAATTAGAGGCTTCTGCCGTTAGATGTTGATTTGATGTTTCAGAGAGAGAGGATGTTTTTCTATTTCTCTCCTGCTTCAAATTTTAGCACTGTCTGTCTCTTGTTCTGAACTAGCTGGCTTACTTTTGGTTTATTGCAATCAAAATGGAAATATGACATCTGCATGACCCCATAGCTCTCCCAGCTGTGCCCTCCTGATCGCACCCTGCTCATGGGCCAGAAGACGTGTCTGCTAATGGCTGCTGCTGCATCTCTGGAGCTCTGCAGGAAGTCTCTTCACTCTGTCCAGGTGTGCCACCCACTCCCTCTGCCCATCTCCTACATTTAGCACGCTCTCCATCCACATGGATGGAAATTTACCAAGACCAGTGGAGAAGAGAGGTGACTAACCACATTATTGGTGCTGGCGTAGGCGTTTCATTTTAATCTCTCTCTCTTTCTCTCTCTCTCTCTCTCTCTCTCTCTCTGCCTTTGAAGAGGAAGCGAACACTAGATGGCAACGATGAATCCTGAATGCTTGTTTTGTGTTTCTGTTTGGTTCACAGACCGAGGAGCTCACTCAGGCTCTGGAGCACATTCAGATCTGCTGGGAGGTGTGGAAAACCCTGAAAGCATCAGGTACCTTAAGTAGCTTCACTAGACGAATAATAACAGGCATGTTTACTGATTAGCACGTCTTTCGTTAATGGAAATGGAGCTAAAGGAGCCAGGGATGACCCCAAATAGTCAACTATTGGACAATTCGAAGGGGCCTAAATTGACTGCCAGTCTCACATGATCATTCCATTCAGGCTGTATAGGGGTGCTGAGTGTCTGATTTTAGGTAGACTTGCTTGCTTTCTCCCAATACGTAATGATGTATATGTGGTATATTTCATCAGTGCACTCACATAACAACATAGCGCTAGCACTGTCAAAATCAGCGTGGAGAAGTGTGTAGAAACAGCTTTTTGTGGCTGTGTCTCTCTCTCTAAGAGGAAGTCAAAACGTCTGTTTACAACCACAGACAGCAAGCAGGAACCAAACTACGTGTTCTCTGTCTGTCTTTCTATCTATAATCTCCACTACTTTCAGTACTGTGGACAGCGCCGCATTCGCACTTACACACCCAACCCCCAACTCACCCAACAAACAGTGCCTGATGGAATATATCCTGTTATAAAATAAGTTATTATGCCATGCCAAGAAGACAGATTGTTTAATTGGGTGTTTTAAGATTTTTTTTGATGTGGGAAAAATAGAAACTAATGTTGCAAATGAGAATATGGATCAATGACCCCCCCAAAAACCAAACTGTTGACAATAGGCAAGACTTAAATTAATTAAATCTAACTATTTAAATTCTGCTGTCGGTCTTAGAACAGACTTCAAGTGTTTTCACCATCACAGACATATTTCCAGTTCTTAATAAAATCAATCTCAATGGTTTGGTGTAAGGTGGTCATAAAACTCAGTCAGAGCTGTCTTGAGTCCGTTTTTTTCTTATCTTGATGTTCCAACAAAATTAAACATGTTAAATGTTATCTTAAGTTTTTAGTGTTGGCTCAGGCAAAAAGTGAAGAATAAGTGCGCTCTCTCCAGCACCAAATGAGAAGCAGCAAACATGAGGGAGACAACAGGGTGGCAAGAACGTGAACAAGTCTCAGTTCTCTTGTGCTGTGGTAAATGAGGAGAAACAGAGATGTGGAGGGAGCAGTAGTCGCTGTTTAATTTGGTGTGTATCTAATCCGTCAACCGGAAGTTATATTACTGAGAAATGACTTACGGTCCATTCAGAATGGACCTGCGACCCACTTTTTGGACCACAACCCACCTGTTGGGGACCACTGTTCTAGTGTATGGTAGGCATTAGTCGCACTCCTAAATTCTCACTGTGTACTTGCAGGAGGTTTCCCAATGGACCCAACAGACACGCTGCTGCTGCTGTATGAGTTTGAAGCTCGAGCGAAGCTGAACGACCCAAAGGTTGAGACGGTTCTGGAGTCGGTCTTAGAGCTTGAAAATGTTGACACCAAGGTGCTGGAAACCATTGCAGGTAATAAAAAAACACTTGGTGTATCGTTCCTCTCCTCTCTGCTGACACGCCTGAAGAAACAGGCACGTTCCAGGATTTGCAGTACGACGCTGGTGTCTGTTTTTCTGTATTCGTAGCCTTAGCCATGGAGCCTCCAGCCCACTTCCCTCTGCTGTGTAAGAAGGCCTTGAGGGTTGCTCTCTCCCTGCACAAGAAACAACCACGGGCCGACCTGGCCCGCTGCAGGCATGCCCGTCACTACTCTGCATGAAAACACCCCTGACATTTCATTAACGATCCGTCCTCACAGAGTGCTTATTGGGGATGAAAGGGTTTCTGATTGTGTGCCTGCTTTTGTGTCGCTGTCTCAGCAAGTGTGTTCACAGCCTGATCAAGCTGTCCCTCCCAAGCGGTGTGTCAGAGGTGGAGGCCCATGTGCTGGAGGAGGTGTGGGACTACTACGAGGAGGCCCTGTCCATCATCGCAGCCGCAGTGAGTCAGCACCAATCGCACATCGCCATCCCTTGGCACCCACCTCCTGTTCCCTCCAACAGAACAGCTCCCTGCTATATAATTAACCCCCTCTCTTCCACTCCATGCCTGCCTGCTGTTCTAGAAGCCTCTTTTTTTTTTATCAATGGGCTTTCAGCCGCACTTCAATTAGCAGAT
>JAPZEB010000026.1:19797889-19819906 GCA_029783705.1 Chaetodon striatus
ACTGATTAATGATTAAAAGCCCAGTAGAAATGGGTGTCCTCGTGACATAGGGATTTAGGCGCTGACCATGAACTGAATTATCCTCGGGCTTCATCCGGCCTGGGACCTTTGCTGCATGTCATTCCTCCTTTAGCTGTTGCTTCATTTCCTGTCATCTCATTCCTGTCAGCTGAAGTGCAGTAAATGTTTTTCCTTCATGGCAGTTTGAAAGTTGATATGGGTCCATTTTTACAGTAGAACCCACATAAATTGGGTATTTGACTCAGAAATTAAATAAACACCTGTAATTTATTTGAGTCAGAAAATTTTTAAAAAGGCCAAAAGGAGGGTAACGCCATAAATCCAAATTGCTGCTCCCGATCTGCCTGCCATTATTTGACAAACGGCCGAACAAAACTGAAAAGATAAAATATAATTCTGCACAACTTTCCATCTTAACCCATCCTTGTATCAACAATTAAAGCTGTAATACAGAAGCACATGCTTAAATAAAGTAGAAACAGGCTAAATTATCTGATGACACTTAAGGCACAGACACGCCAAACTAACACCACAGAACGACAGAGACCGTCACCTCACTTCACCTGTGTCTTTGATCTCACTCCCTCTTGACTTTAGTCATTTGATCACTGTCTTCACTTCCGTTTCTCTTCTCGTGCACTGAGCTGAGTGACTTCATTCACCGACGGGCTCCGCCATCTCCGACAAAAAACGATAACGGCCGACTGGTGCCAGTGGTGCGAGACACACTGCAAAAACTAGGGCGACAGACGCTCAATGACGGCCAGTGTCAGCTTAGTATGTAAGGGCCTTTACAGCGGGTGCTACTGGTTCTTAAATATAATAATTAGGGGTGTAACTACATATAAATCTGGATCAATATTTCGATTCAATGATCAACAATCAAATATCATCGATGCAAAGTGAAAACACTGATACATATCATCATCTTAGGTTCTGTCTTTTTGGCACGTCTGTGTCACTATTTCCATCCAAGCACATGAGGAAAAAGACGAGGATATTTACGGATATAGTTTCACATCTATCACAGGCCCCTGAATTAAATCCAATTGTATCATGTAAGGCTTTGTGATACCAGCAAATACCATATAGTTATCAAAAGAACTGATGACACTTGTGATTTACACAGATAATCACATTTACCTGGTTAGAAATGAGTCACAAAAGAAAATAAGACATTCTTGACTACTCTAACTCTTTACAGTGATCAATCCAACATCATTTATTCATTAACATCACTACTCACAAGAGCACCACTGAAATGCTGGGAAACTGGAGTCCACAATTATTAACGTTAAAACTCTGTCCCTTAAAGCGCTTAATACACAAGAGCTAGCCTATATTTTTAGGAGTGACCCACAGGAAGAAAAGACAGCTAATAGAAACTGGGACTATTCTGTATCTCTCACTCCCACTGCGTGTCCTCATTAGTCGTACAGCTTTTTATTTTGGGGGGACGGTCGCTTCTCTTTTGATCCAGTTATGCAACACAGCAGGCATGTACTTGTAATGTGAGAGTGTGTTATGTTCTCTGGGATAGTCGAGTCGGTGCAGACACACACCCCCTCCCCGATAATATACTACAGGAGGAACATTAAGACCCCGGCTTAACTATTTCTACAAACCTCTGTAAGGCACTCTGGTGGGCTGAGGGGCCATTGAGTTTAACATTTCCTCTACAGCCCTCCTCCCATTTCCTACATGCAAAGATTTTTGTGTAATTACACTCCTTGATGGTGGGGCAAGGCAGTGCATGGATATACACCCCTCACTTCCATTCCTCCCAGCTGAATGTGAGTTTAAGACTTGGTGATGCTCCAGTAAGCCACTGAGAGTCACGGGGATGGGGGGGCTCCTGCTGCAGCCTGTGTGCTCTGTTGTGGCTTCTTGTAGTTTTCAGTGCTGGCCTTCCATCAGAGGTCTGTGGACGCCCGGGCCCCGGCCCCCGAGAATACTCTCCAGGCAGTTTGCCCTGCATAAACCAGCAATCACCCTCCACTTCCTCCCCCTGACTGACTGTCCTTGTACATCTCACTGGGGGTTCCTCCTTCTCCAAACTAAAACTCGGCGACATGTCACACACCACTTTAGGATGCCAGCAGAATTACTGGCGACAGATCTCAGGTCTCCAGTGGGGTTGCAGGAAGTCAATCATTTGCCAGCACTCGGCTCGTGTGTTTTGAGTAGTTAAGCATTGTACACAAACAGATAAGTGTCCTCCACTGGGTTACAAAGGGGGCGCAGAGCTGAAAGCATGATTTGGTATGGAAGACAAAGGTTCCCTTCAACGAACCACATCGTTATTCAAGATGCTGCCCGATTGGTCTGGCATGCGAGACAACATGAACTCACATGGGCAAGAATGAAGCATTATAACCAGTATTTGGTAGCAGATGGAAAAACTATACTGCCATTCTGTCAGTTTTGATCTCAGCCCGAGTCTGTCTTTAGCCTACCCTCGTGCCCATTCGCTGATCCCGTTACATCTTAATTTCAATGACCTTGGGGAGTTATTGGACATTTGAGACTTGGCTTTTATTCAAAGAGAAAGGAATATGGAGTGAGAGCATGCCACAACTCATGCCCCTTCACATTCCTGTCATAGTCCGACCTGAGAACTCAGCCTGCATCTAAAGCTCACAATATCCTTCCCATTGTTGTTAAAGCATTACTGCAGCATGCTCAAGTACACATGCAAAGAATTACCACAACACCGGGAAGAATGTAGCTGCCAAAGTAGTCTACAATGCACGGCCAACCTACAATTTACTATTACAAAGGAAGAGCGGTGCCATTTTGTGAAGTGGAGTCTGTATAAATTAGAAAATAGCTCGCAGGCCAGCCAACACATAAATTCTGCACTAGTCAGCATGAACATGGACTTGTGGTCAGAGAGTCCAAAGAGTGGTGTGGCTTACAGATGTGATGTAAATGTAAAGATGTCAGCTCACAGGTGAGGTCACTGTCTGAAACCACCACCATCGGGCTGACAAACACCTGTTTGACCACACCTCTGTGTCCCCACCTAAGGGTTTGGGTTACATAAGAACAGTAAAGCGACTGTTTAAAGTACCTGAATGGATCCTGCTGCGTATCAGTTACAACATAAAGCTACTTTAACTGGGCTGAAGTGGGAAATTAAACAGAGAAATAACAAAAAAAAATGAAGTCATTAAAGCAACAAACGCGGTTTCCAGGTAATGGAGTGGTTAAGTACAGTAGGGGTGAGGCTATAACATGTCTCCCACGGTAACTTATTAATGTCAAGCCTGATTAAAAAGACTCTTCAACTCTTTCTGTGTAGTGTCTCAGCCATTATGGGGAGCATAAACTTTGTATGTAGTGTAACGTAAACGTGACTACAGGAGTGAAACAACAGGTTACAGCTAGGAAGAGCAACACATATCGGTACAGTAGCAGTCAAAATAAACCTGTTACCTCGCTCCGTTTGTTTCTGTTTCAATGTGTCAATATATTCCGCGATGGTCCTTCCTATTGCCACCTCAACTAAACCAAACTGTGGCTATTATTTCGCCGGTTTCTTCATCCACTCATTAGGGAGTTCATGCGGCTTCTGCTCTGCTGCTGCTGCTGTTGTAGTCGAGCCCATCCCCCATCCACACAGGCTGGTAGACAGATAAAAGTTGGAAGTTTTTCCCGTTTTCCACCTTCAGTCTGAATTCTCTCTTTTCTAAACTTTCCTCTGGTGTCGCAGCTCGCACTTTCCGCTTAGCGTCCTCTTTCCATCGCTGCCCGAGGTTTGTGTGCACGACCAGCGGGGCTCGGGGTTTGAACAGGGAAGGACAACAGCGGCTCGGTTTGCCCGCCTTGCAGTTGGCTCACTTCAGCCTGCTGCTAACACAAGTGCCGCCCCTAAACCTGAATACTTCCTGCAGCCTTACAGGAGGAGCGCTGCCCTCATTTGCAGACTGAGATATCACACATCCACCGCCAAACCAGGTGAACATGATGTTTCTTTGCAACCTTAAAGCAGTATATCTGTGGTGTAATGCTGCATATTCTTATAGTCAAGGGGCTTTTTTAGAAACAGGTTTAAAATGGCTTAAATAAAAGCCGATATATCGTGACTTTTTTCCTAGTATGTGCCTAATATGTTTCAAAATCACTGTATCCTACAATTCCCACAATGCAACTCAAAGCCTTTCACTACCTGGTGATTGCACACGGCTTTTAAAGGGGAAGTGCGCATATTTGCTTTATGGCCCAACAGTTATGGTGCTTTCAATTTGCCCTGGGAAATTGTTGAATTCCCAGTTGGAAATATTAACTGTAACGCCCCCTGAAGTCGTATTTCCTGTTCAAAATAAATCACAGAAACCTCACAAACCCCGGCCTCAAAATCCAATATGGCTGCTCCGCACATCAACAGTAGTGACAGCTGCTGTAACGTACTGTTTATTAGCACTTCTTTCTTATTTGTGTCTCATTAAAACAGTCGTACACACAGCACTGTCCAAATGCTGAGGACATATACAGCGTTTGTATGTGCAAAAATACAGCGTTATGTGTTGTTATCAACTGGTTTTGCTAACAATGGCTAACCTGCCTTGAACTGGCATTGCGAACAACATCTTGGTTTTCCAGCTTGTTCAACTCAGATGTCAAGTCATTGCAGCTCCGACCTCCAACTTCTCAGGTAAGTTGGAAGTTCAAACATAAGCCCCAACCCCAAAGGACAGCGCCGGGCTTTGAAGCCAAATTTACATCGTGGCCAAAAGTAAAACTAAATTGTCGCGTTCTGTCACATGATGCCACACGGTCCAAAAATACTTTTTCCCATAGACTTATATTGTCAAAGAGAAGTAGGTAAATCGGTGAATATATTTTCTGAGCATACAAAACAACTTGTTTCACCATCAGGATTTGATCCATTTGGTCCAACAACATTTTGTAAGTCTAGATGAAATAATTTTATGACCATTCAAAATAGTGGAGCGCTAAACCAAAGGTTATCCACTTGGCTGCAGTCAGTTGCCGTAAGTCTCTAGTGCGACTGCGCTGTGGGCCCCGTAATGTGGAAGATCCTAGAAATTTCAAACCGTGGAAATAGAGCTTCTTTGGCTTCATGCGCCATGGAGCAGCTTTCATTAGAAAGACCACGGGCCTGCCTCCCACACTGTATCCAGGTCTCTTAATATATCAATGCATCGCCCCTGACTTCAAAATCCAATATGGCTGCTCCACACATCAACAGTAATGAATACTGCTGTAATATAGTGTTTATTAGCACTTCTGTCTTATTAAAATAGCAGTACACACTGTACTGTCCAAATTCTATCTGTGGAAGCTCCCAGCTCTGACCTCCAACTTCCAAGTTAAATGGACACAGCTTTAGATAAGATACCGCTCCCTATGATAAATAAGGCTACCACCAGCAGACGGTTAGCTTAGCTTAGCACAAAGACTGGGAACAGGGGGAGGACAGCTGTACTGGCTCCGGTCAATAGGGATAAAAAGCCCACCAGCACCTCGGAACGTAACACATGGTATCTTGTGTGTTTAATCTGTACAAAAAATCAAGTGTAAAAACCAACATGTGTGATTTTGCAGGGGGTTATGTGCCAGACTAATTCCTGGAGTGTGGTCATCAATGTGAGTTTGCCAGGCAACCAGTGGAGACGCCAAAGTGATTCAGTGTTTTTACACTGTGGTTTTTGTCCGAATTAAACAAACAATAAACAACCTTTGAATAGAGCCAGGCTTTCCATTTCCTGTCTCCCGTCTTTGTGCTAAGCTAAGCTAACCAGCTGTTGGAGATGCCTTCATATTTACTGTATGGACTTAAATGATTTACTCATCTAACTCCGGACAAGAAAACCAATATTTTCTCCAAATATCAAACTATTCCTTTAAAATTGTTGCCTTGAGTTTGTAATGCAGGTGTTCTGTTACACGTTCATAGTCTCAAAGCCCAAAGTGTGATAACCCTGATGTCATTAACTAGGTAATTTTGTCAGACGTTAGAGAGCTGCCTCCAGAGATGTTCATAGAAGACATTCTAGAAACTTATTTCAACTGATTATGATATGTAAAATCAGCGTAGTGTCACTTTAATATGCCTTTAAGAACAAGACTGGATTACAAACCATGCAAACCCTAAAGCCTACTAAAATCAGAGGGTCACTGTATGTCAGTTGGTTTTTGTACTTTTATTAATTGTAAATTTAATAGGGATTTTGCACCCCTAATGTACAATGTCAGCTAATGCTATTTTAGCTGATTGTGTGCTCATATTATAATAAAACTGTGTTTAATGAAATTACCACAAACTTAAAATAAATTAAGTATTATTCGAGCATGTAAGTACAGGTTGGAATTTGAAGGCAACATTGCACAGACATCGATAAGTGTAGGCCAGCAGGGCCTGGACAGTAAACAATCTGTACTTATCAGCCTTTTCTGGCTCAAAATACTTTTGTTTGAATAGAAATCTTTCCAATACAGTCCATCAACACTGTGAGATAAAGAAGCCCTGGTTTGGCACAATATAATGAAGTATTCATGTGTGATATGAGACAGCACGGCCTCACCTTCAGGCCTGTACTGAGCTATGATGGTGACGGTCTGACCAGCTCTCTTCAGCGCTGCAGCCGCCTGCTCGTGTGTGGCGTTTCTTAGGTTCACTCCATTCACCTGCAACAATCCAGACAGACAAAAGAGATCTTTTAGCAAGAAACCCAAGAACAGATCCTACAGGTGTGCCGCTTGTCTAATTGTAAGGATCTGTAGAGAAAACAAGTCTAGCTGGATGGGGCAGAGCTTAGATGAGGAGATAAGATCTGCCCTCATCATGTAAAGGTCTGACCTTGAATATGACCAGACTATGAGTATGTAAAATTATATGACTTTTACTGATTTTAAATAACCTTCGCAATCACAAAAGATGTTACAGTAAAGACATTATTCACCATTAGATTGAATATTTTCAGGCTAAAGCAGCGCTGAGATAAAAGAGGCGTATATTTAGAGCAACACTGGATTCTGAAAAGGTTAAGAGTTATGAAATACAAGTCAAGGGATTTAAATATGTAATTTATTGGATACTTTATTGATTCTCAAAATTCTCTTGTCTGGCAAAGTACAGCTAAGCTCCCTCGAAGTTATTGTGGATTTAATGTCTTGCTCAAGGACATTTCAGCAGGGCAGATGTTTGCAGGCTGTCTAAACACGCGGCCAACTCAATTCTATCATCCGGAGTTGGCTGAACAGCCTCAAACTTCACGTTGATGTGGGCAAACAGAAACCATGAGATACTGACCGAGAGAATCCGGTCGCCCCTCCTCAGCTCGCCACTCAGG
The DNA here is from genome assembly GCA_029783705.1 of Chaetodon striatus. Classification (NCBI taxonomy): domain Eukaryota; kingdom Metazoa; phylum Chordata; class Actinopteri; order Chaetodontiformes; family Chaetodontidae; genus Chaetodon; species Chaetodon striatus. The sequence continues at coordinate 19,805,230 of JAPZEB010000026.1, forward strand.
TCAGCTGGCCCTCCTGCCAGGATAAAGGAGACAAAGATGCCTTCTCCATCTTCTCCGCCGACGATGTTGAAGCCCAGGCCTGTGGAGCCCTTGTGCAGCAACACCTTCCTCGGCTCCCTGCCAAACAGAGTAACAGGGTCAGGGTGAAGGGCAGGACAGATAGCATGGAGGAGATGGGCTTAGCGAGAGATATGACCAAAACTAAAATAGACACAGCATAAACAGAGGGGTGCACAGAGGCTGTTTCAAACAACAGCCATCTTCTAGAGTAAGATCCCAAAATGTCGAGTGCTGCAAGCTGTAGGCCTGCAGATCTTTTTGTAAATCACTCTGTGTATACAGTATTTGAAAGTGAGCGCCATAAATGATTATATACAGGACCACTCACCAGTAGAACACAATGATTAACCATGTAGTAATCATGTACTAATCATACTGCTGATACAGATAATGTGGATTACACTGATAACACTGCAAACTGTTTTGCAATAGATACAGTAAATGCAATAAAACAAGCAGCAACACGTTTGACCCTAAATGCACGTTATCTGCCGGCTATAGGACTTTCTGCTTTGCATGGCAATCTCATGGAAATGTACACACGTGTACACATTTAAACACCCACTCAGTTTTAACGTACGCAGACACAACGAGCCACCTCCTGCTCGACAGGCCCGCTCTGCTTTAGCTTTAGCCACTATGACTCATCCTCCAGCAGGCTATTCAGACTGCCTCAGTTTTAAGATGCGAGAGAGGCCAAACCGCTGCTATGGTCCAGCAAAAGCCCTCTGAGAACACACTTCACACAAGTGCAAACACACACACTCTAGGAAGCCCGGCGTTGGCCTCACACACACACGCATATTTTATATACAAATGCACACATAGACATTCATGCACGCACGTACACACATACACACACAGACGCACAGAGTTTCCTCTCTTAACAGAAAACACTGCATGGTTCCCATTAGTGGTCTTCTCTTGCAGTACTCAGCCTGCGGTCTACAGGAACAATTCCTACTCAATCCCTAATGGCTGCGCTCTAACTTGCTGTTAAGGCCATTTTCCCATCGATGGCAGGCGAGGCAGCATTCCAGACTTTCAGAATCATACCCATGACTGGAAAAAGCGTTGATTACTCCACTAAAAGAAATCAAGAGCATCGGAAATTCCTAGATTGTAAAACGGTGCCTACAGAGAGACTTAACCAGACTGTTAAAGTGTAGTCGTTTGAAATGAACTGAACTCAGATGCAGATGATATTCTGTAAGGCCACTAAATAAGATCAATGGCAACATGGTGAGTCTGGGTCTGCAGGACTCCTTACAATTAGTGTTTCTACAAGGCAGAATCAGGGACAGATTCAATTTGATTGTACTGAGAAAGCTTAAAACATTCTTGCTTTTTAGATCTTTCTAGTACCAGAGATGAAAAGTAAAATGAAAAAAATTACATGTAGCAAATGCCTTTAAATATGCTAAAACAACTGACTTTCCTCCAAACAAGTCAAGCTTAAAATAACCTCACTTTCCATCTTGAGCTTTTCATCCCAGCTCGACGAGGCACACAGATCTCCATGGTTACCTTAGGATCCGGAAACGGTGCTTGCTTCTGAAAGAGCATTTCCTAACCGTGCGTTCAGGCAGGCTCCTCACCAGTGACATGGAAGATGAGATGTTGACTGTGAACATGGTGGCTACGGCACATCGGCCTCACTCCTCGACCCCTCTTCCTGTCTGGCCCTCCGCTGAGAGAGGGGCTCCAGTTTTAGAAGCTCCTGTGTGTTCCCTATCTCATCCTTGTGTGCGGTGATGGGAAGCAGCTCCTCTTTGGGCTGTCACAAACGCTCTCTCCCCATCATCACCAGCAAGGCAAGACTTAACACTTAACCCTAACGCTCCCACGCAAATCATCTTCGAGCAGTTCTGCAAGAGGAGGCCAAAGTCCCCCCTCACTCACATCTGGAGTGACCAGGACTGCATTACATCACTAGCGTCAGGACTCAGCGGATGTGTCGAACTGGAGGTTATCCAAGTTTGATCCCCTTTCACACCCTGCTGTCCCTGCGTCTCTGCTCCGATGCTGCTTTGGGTCCGGCCCCCCTCTCCAATGCAGCACACCAGCATTCCTGTCTGTCAGCCCAGGCCCTCTGGAGAATAGGCAGACAGATTCCCAGAAGCTCCTTGCTAATTTGTCAGAGTGTAAACAAACTGAGGAGCTCATGAACTGACTTTCATGACTTTTGGGCCTTTCATTCGCCCCCATATTCTGTGACCTGGCTGCACGCTGGAAGCTAGACTTCCTCACAGGAAAATAATGTGCAGACTACTGTGGAACATTTGGACAACAAGGCCAATGTCTCTTTATTATCTTACAGTCGGTACAGCATGCATGTGTTTCTGCATGTGCTGTTTGTCCATAGGCTGTGCACCGCCTGGACATTGTCACAGAAAATGGGAGTGAATTCCTACAGTTTTACATACAGGGATCACGTCCTCCCCTCCTATCACAAGACCTGCCTCCCCTCCCTTCCCCCCTTTGCCTTTTCATCCATGCCAGGAATGTAAACAGTTACAGAGCGGTAAAAACCCTTTCTCTCTGCCCAGCCATTTCTCCTGCGACTCTTTTCTCTAAATCAGAAACCCCCCCTCACCCTGCCACCGCTGTATTCTCCCTGTCTGCATCAGTGTTTTGGCTGAGGCGGCCGTAGCTCAATCCTAAAGCTGTGAATGGATATCTGGGCTGCAGGGTTCAGCGGGTCATGCTGCCCTGGACTCAGCCCAGTAATTGGCTCTGCTTGGCTGATTAATGGTGGACACTGCAGATGGACGCCATTTTCCACAGACAGACACTACCTCTTGCAGCACTTTTATCTCCCCCCCGTTCCCCCGAATGGATCGGCTTATGTATAGAGGCGTGTACTGATAAAATTAAAATGCTGCTTTGTCTCCGTCTTCCTTTTCACTGCTTAAATTTCACCCTCAGATTTTCTGCCTCTTCTTCATGGCCTGCTATTTTCTTCTCATTTGACATAGGAAAAAATTTATTCACTGCTAAGGTGATAGACAGTTTAAGATATTCCATGCCTCTGACTGTGACTAAGAATAAAATTGGAGCGATGAATGATTAACACCTAAGACAAGTACTCAGCTGAATCTGCTGTCTTTTATTTCAAACTCCCCTTTGTGCCTCGGCAGCTCTAAAAACCGCTTCATAAAAGTAAAAGCATTCCTCGTTATTGATGACTGAATTCTTGCGCTGACCAGTCAAAGGTTTTGTTTGTGTGTGTGTGCATGAGACACATAAGGTTACTGATTAGCTCACCTGCTGCTGCAGTCCACAGGCTTCTGCATTTACATAAGCTGTGCCTGAACAAAGCAGCCTTACTAGAAGCATTGTTGTGTATATCTAACAACTGCAGCCCTGATAGGACCGGCAGAGGGGAGCTGCTTGTTTTGTGATTCTGCACACTGTCACTACTGTACACAAGTATGTTTACACCAAACATGCATATTTAAACACAAAGGTTTCATCTCTTATCGAGCCCAACGTGGACAGAGACAAGGATGCACGGCAGTGACATATCTCCAGAAGAAGGGGGTAATATCAGATGGAGAAGGGGGAGGATGTGTCTGTGATGACACCACTGAGGGGGATGTGCAGATGGGCAGAGGGCCGATACAAGCTCTGACTCATTCCTCACAACCAGCCTGCTCCACTTCTGCGGAAGCCTGTGCTTACTACAGCATCCATCTAAAATAACCACTCCCGGATGGAGCCAATGGGGGAGCTGCTGGTGCTGGAGGGAGGTGTCTGCTATGTGTCTGTCAGCGTGATGGAGCTGGATGCTCATCTGCTGTGATTGGGATCAAGTCGGTTGTCGGCCATGATGTCCTCCGAGACACTCTTTTCTGATTATGCGGCGGACATGACACACAAACCCACTAGGGGCGAACAGGTGCACGCATGGTCACGGTATGTAGGCCGTTCTCATTTGCACCGCTGATTTATGAGTTGTCTGGTGTGCGGGATGTATACCCACAGGTATGCGTCCGTGTGGTAATTGTGCACTGCATTTAGAGCGTGTGTATCCGCGTGTGTATGTGTCAGCACATTATGAGCAAATATTGCAGTGTACAGTATGTGTGTGTGATTGGTGCTGGCAGCATGGGTGATGAGAGGGGTACGACCTGAGTGCATGGCCTGGTTTTCCCAATGTGCAGATGAATCATGACAGCTGCAGGACTGTCTGCTGCTACTGGTCCGCTGGCCCGCACCGGATCAGGCTCTTACTCCCCCGTTACATTTATGGTAACAGCAAGGCTCTGTGTTTATATTTACATACATAGAGCAGCAGGCAAAACATTCCAACGCTGCAAAGCAGAATATTTGTGTTGGGCGGCTCCAGTCAGCCCTCTCATCCTCCTGTACTGTCCACAACAACCTGCCTTTGGTTACAGCCACACCACAATCTGTCCTTTCCTCTTTCAAACACACACGCTCACACAGTAAAACACAACAATACATGGCATATATGGCAGACAATGTAAGCTACGTTCAGCACAAGCACATTACATAAAAGCAATGGTACACACACACACAGAAACACCAGGGTATTCATCCATGAGGTGAAGCACGATGGGCAAGACTGTGGATGTAATGTAATAAACTAAATAAGAGCAAATAAGTGAAACTAAATCAACAAACAGGAGGCCTTTTGCACATTTAGTGATGCCAAACACATTGCCATAAATATCATGTATATTATTGTCCTCACTCAGCAGTAGCCACCAGTGAAAGTAGCTTGGCCCGAGATAGAGGCTTAGTTTTGTCGATGCCTCCTGACAGATGGAATTGAGCAGCTTGTGGGAGCGTGAAGCCCTTTCGGCTGCACTCCCGTGGAGATGTGTTTGTGAAGAGCAGGTACGACTCCATTTTAAACTGCGATAAACAGGGCCCTATTGTTTTAGATTCAAAGATGCGAGCAGATTAGTAGAAAATTGATGGACAAATAATGACTGTGGGGTAGACCTTTGAAATTATGAAAAGTAGAGCAAAAAAAAAAACAAAACAAACACACAAAGGGCAAGAAATAATAAGCTAATTTCCGATAAAACGTTTCAGCTCTGCAGTCAATTTGCTTTGATAGTGTTTCGTTTTGCGGCACAGTTTGTGTGAAATCATGAAAGATTAAGTAGCTGCGTATGAGTCAAACACTGAGTGTGTCATACAAACATAAAAAGCAGCAACATACAGCATACAAAGCAGTAAAGTAGACATAAATTGGGAAACATTCACATGCAAAACTAGGGTAAGAAAGTAAAAGCAAGTCGCCATATTTCTCCTCTCAGTCTTTTTCTTCTACTTGTGTAATTGGTGCAAAAAATGTGTCGCAACATACTCCTGCTGAGGCAGTAGTCGCCCACTGGCCCTTCCCTGTCTGACGCCAGATCCAGATGCTAAGCTATACAGAGGAGGGTTAGCTAAGCAAGGCGTGATGGACTAGGTTAGTACCTGCCAGAGAAGGGGAGTGGACCTTGGCACAAGGGAGCAGGGGAAGGACAGAAGCCTCTGTAGAGGGCCTGGGGCACCTTCATGTCCCCAGGTTTGTGGATGACACTGTAAATAGGTTCAGCCCTGCTGTGGGGTACAGGAATCACAGTGAACGGGACAAGTGTAGGACACAAATAAAGCACACAAACCAACAAGGATGCGACAAATGCACATACAAGTCATGTAGACAGCTTGTACAAGGACATTACAGGGCCACATAACGAACACTCATCCAGTAACACATTCGCTCCACGACACACGGACACGCATACAACGCCTGCATGCAGTCACGCACACACAGGGGGAATACAGCCTCCTCCCCCCCAAGCTGTGGGTTAAGATGACTCAAGGCCTTGTGGGGCACTCCAATCAAGCCTCTATGAATGCTACTTCTGATCCAGTACTTGGATAGGAGGTCAAAGGTTAAAACACAGTCATAACAAGTACAAGAAGTGACAAGAGGCCTCTCTGCAAAGTATTTGGTCAGCACACAGCCACCACACACTGTCAAGCTCTAATACAGTCTGCACCACCAGGGCCCTGATGAGCTAAAAAATTGTAGACAAAGCATAGTTTTTGCTTCATGAGACACTTCATAGGGGCAATTAAAATGGCTGTACATACAGGTGTTACTAAAATAAACCACACCACCTTATATGACACCTAAAACAGCAACAAAATGGAGGCAAAGAGAAACCCATGCAAAACTAAAAATAATATTCAAAAACTAATTTAATCCTATGCAATTTATCTCCACAGCAATTTGCCTTTAGTTACAACTACAACAGCAAAAACACATTAAGGCCTTTAGCTGATATCCACAAGCAGTCTACTGTATGTGCTACGATCATTCAAGTCTACACTCATAGAGCCTGTATGAGTGTAATGTATGAGAGGAGAGTCATTCATGGAGGAACCGGTCTGCAACCTACCTCGTGAAGTCTTCCTCCCCCAGCATATGGGGGGGGACTGGCGAGTACCTGGACGGGGTGACCTGGGGCGGCGGGTACACTGGCTTGGGCTCCATCGCCCCCATGTAGTTGTGGCTGACGTGGTTGTCCACCATGGTGGGGAAGGCTGGAGGGAGGGCCAGGCCAGTAGGGGGAAAGAAAGAATGATTACAACACAGGCACAACAGGAACGCTGCGTAAGACGCAGGCAAACTGTGAATGAGGCAACAGTTTAGCCAGGACGGACGGAAAAACTATCACTGAGTGCACCTGATGTTGGTAATAATAGTCCCTTTTAGTGCACAGAAAACCTGTATGCACACAAGTATGGCAAGTGCAGCAGGTCAGAGTTGAACCAGGGAAGTCGGTGAGTAAGTTGTAAATGTTTAGACCGGGCAACAATTGTAAAATGTGCCTTCTTTTCTCTTCCAAATAAGTTTGTCCAATCTGTGTTTAAAACTTGTCTCATTTTCTTACCCTTCGTTTTAACAATGTCTCAACATTCCCAAATCTTTGCAATTAACTTGAGCAATTACTGTAATTAGCAATATAAATGGTGGCCAAATCTACAAAATTAGGACCCAGGTTGCATGAAACCAGAATCTCCCAAAATGGCATTTAGGAAATTGGCTTTTTATACACACAAGATCATCTCTTGTATGTATGAACAGAGATGTTTCAGTAATCTGGTCCTGAATCTGTCTATCTTCTTATCACCTTATCTAAAAAGTTGTTTTAGTCTTTGTGCATGCACGCAAAAGACACAATCACAAGCATGAAAAACACCCTTTCCCCCTGAAATAACATTCTTGATGGAGGCCGCTGAGCATGATAAAACAAGCATTTCAAATCCAGATCATCTGACCACGGGGTTATACTGTCAGAGCGGGGTTAAGTCTGCATTAAGGGTTCGCTTAAAACCCTTACAACTGCAAACATTCAGAACATACAAAAAAGCCCTCAGTAGCCCCCCACTAATACTAAATCACTGTTCTGTGGAAATTTGAGAAGCTGCAGCTCAAGATCGTGGGCTCTCATGAGCAGGTGGGATGTGAGAAACCATCCACACTCAGTGGGAGGCAGAGAACTGCGCTTGTTGTTGCTGTGGGTAGGATTTGTGTGCGTGTGTGTGTGTGTGTGTGTGTGTGTGTGTGTGTGTGCAAGCATTCACTACATTCAGTATGTGGGTGTCTGGGCATAGCAGTTTTGGGGAGAGAACAGTGATCCAACACTAACATTCAACATCTCCGATAAAGATGAAAAGATTATTCCCAGTGCAAAACGCTCTCACATGGACCCCAGCTTATACATCACCCTTTACCTTACGTCAAACATTTTATATAAATAAACCTGATCTAGTTTTGAAACTGGCTGCTATGTGGATAAGAGCAGTGATTCCCTACCTAAGGGGTACTTCTGCAGTTGCCTGGGGGTATGTGGAAAGATTGTAACTCAACTAATTTGATAAGATATAAATTCTGATTTGATTAAAAGAATATATCCACATATTAAGTCAGCTGTAACACAAGCTGTAACACCTGAGCACTACATATTGCAGTTGCATAAGAGTGCATAAAAACTAGTTAGGGAGCAAGCACATAAGTTTAAACAGATAGCTAAAAGAAATGAGGAAGAAATGGACTTAACAGTTCAAATAATCAACTTAAAGTAATGGAGGAACAGTTAAAATAGTGAGCTTTAAGTATCGGATAAGTGGCTGAAATGGTTTGCTAAAAGTACTGACTAAACAGTTAAAATGATTAGCAACAAGTACAGTCCCTCCAAGATTATGCAGGCTGTTTTGGGGATTGTTACGGCCTGAAATGTCTGATTTCATGGCAGCTTTTCTGAAAAATTGTGATGCATGTTGCACTATTTATAGGGCGAGTGAAAATTGCAACGATAGTTATGGTGCTGTCTCGGATTAGGAGCGTATTATTATGAGCATTCAGTGTTTCCCACAGAATTAGAATTTATTTGTAATCATAACAGGATATGAGGATGAAGGTCAGCAACGGCTGATTGCTGCTGATCAGCTATTAATGCTGATCAATGCGGTGATAAAGGACCGTCCCCGTGAAAAGCTCTCCTCCTGCTCTCTCCGCCAGGTTAGCACGAGCTAATAAGCACAATGTGAACTAGCTCTTAATCTCACCCTAACACTGAAACGACTTGACTCTGTCAGTAAACCTGTTAATAACCTTTAAGTGACGTTAGCTTTGTGATGCTAACAGTTAGCACTGTCACTGTGTGCGATTGATTCTGCCCCAGGCAGAGAGCTCTGGTCCCACAGCAGAAAAAGCTAAAAATGATGGATAAATGGTTGAAGGAGCTAAAAGTAAAGATTAAACGGTTGGTTTGGCTAAAAGTAATGCTGAAAGGTTAAAAAAGTTAGATTAAATTAATAGAAAAAGGGTCGAAATACCTTATAGCAGCGAACAATGGTTGAAATAGTTAGCTTAAAGGCATGGATAATGGTTGAAATAGATTAGAGTAATAAATAAAGGGTTGAAATGGTTACCTAAAAGTAATGGATAATAGTTAAGTTGTGGATAAAGGGTTGCAACAGTTAGCTAAAAGTGACGGCTAACTGTTAAGTCATAAATGAAGGGTTGAAACAGTTAGCCAAAAGTAACAGCTAACAGTTAAGTCATGGATAAATAGTTGAAATACTTAGCTAAAAGTGACAGCTAACTGTTAAGTCATGGATAAAGGGTTGAAACAGTTAGCTAAAAGTGACAAATAATGATTAAGTTATCGATAAAGGGTTGAAACAGTTAGCTAAAAGTAATGGATAAATAACTGAAACGCCAAGTAGAAGAAATGGCAGATGCCGACCAAACCAAACTAAATATTGACTGTTTTATTTATTTATTTTTTTTTTACAACATCCACTATTTTATAATGATTGGTGCTGTACATTTGGAACATACATTGGTAATCTATGAAGGCGTGTATGAGTTCATCTGACAGGGCTGTGGGGTCACCTCAGACCAAACGGTTGGGAATCAATGGATTAGTGAACATTAAATGTAGTTTCTGACTTAGGCAGTGCGTGAACAGTGTTTGCATCACGACCAGGATGAATGGAACAACAAGAAGAGGTAGATACGTACTGCTGGAGTAGTCTGGAGGGGCGTACATGTCATTGAGATGCACAGGTCCAGGCTTGGCCACCTTGAGGTAAACCATATCGGAGGTGTTCTTCAGTGCAGCCACTGCCTCCTCATGACGCACATCCTGTAGCACGATGTTGTTCACCTGAATGTGATGATTGTCAAGAAAAGATAGGAGGCAAAAAAAAAAAAAAAAACCTTGTATCAACACTTGAACACCTCGTGTCTTTGCTGCACTGTGACAACATCACGCATCACAGCAGCCATCACACCAGCCAACACAATAATGAATCATAGCTTGGAGGTATTATGAGATTTCAGTACATTTCAACAGCAGAGTGAAAGGTTGGTGTGCTGCGCAGCGTTAACAGAGGTCAAAAGCAGTAGGTAGAGGTTCTAAAGATGCTCTGAATTTCTGCAGTTTCTCTTTTAAGATCCAATTCCCTGGAAATATACTGTCAGTCAAAAGTTTTTAAACACCTCATATATTATATCAGCATTTGGTTAAATCTGAAGCAACGTCCTCTTTGTAAATAACTCACAGTACAGTGGGAATTGGTTGAAATTATAGATAACTGCAAATATCCTGGATCTTGATCACTCCAATTAGACACCTGGTGCACATTATAGTTGAAACTATACTGTAGATTTGTGACTGTCAATTGTCTCTCTGTGGTCTTTTCAGTATCAAGACGCCTTTTTGTAATGGAAGGTAAAACAAATATCTCAGACAGCTTTTCATTTCTCAGCAGAGCAACAGCTTGCCTTGTCTGTTGTAAACTGATTCTTAACTGCCAAAATGATGCCTGAGATTGTATTTTATCAGCTGCCACTTTTCTAATGGGATATTTGAGTGCTTTTTAAAAATTATTTTTAATTAACTCGCAGTAGTTTGCGACAGGGATCTTATGCAGCTGCAGAAGTTAGATATTTAAAAAAGCCATGAGAGGTAAAACAAAACACACTGAAAAACAAGTAAAGGGTGAGAAAATAATAAGAGTGGCTACCATTATATTTTTTTATCTTGTATTCTAATTTGTGTTTTGTCACAGGCTGCTGCACTAGAAAGGTCAAGATGACAAACAGCATGTTAAAAACATGTAGTAGGCTGGCTAAAACTACTTACTTTAAGATGTAGGGTGTACTTAATCAGATGTAAGTCGTTTCAAATAAAATTAAAAGAAGTGTGAAAGATTTAATAAAATTAAAAAACGTTTGGCTGGTGTTGTATTTGTATTTTAGGTGTCAAACATTCAGTAAAGCAACATGTCTGTAGATGCATACTGTAATAATAAGAGCTCAGTGATGCAGCCTTAGACTAATGTAATTTCTTAATTGTATGTCTAACTAATGGGCCATTTTATTGTCTCACCTCATGGCCCAAATGGTAAATTATCAATCATGCACAGCGTCATAAATGCTGATGTGTGTTGCCTGTCTCACTAAACTTAATATGACAGGATGAGACAACCTACCACATAATGTCCTGTAGTGTACCTAACATGTCCCATAAACGTGTTTGTGATTAGTACTGAAAACTATTTGTTTAATTTGCCTGTGAACTACACGACCACCTAAAATGAGCTGATTGTTATTTGAACACTGAATATGTGAGTGAGTCAGAGAGAGGCTCGTACAGCTAGCAGGCGGTCTCCAGTCTGCAGCCGTCCGTCTTTTTGGGCAGCTCCTCCCTCTATGATCTTGGTAATATAGATGCTGTTGTCTCCTGGGATATGTTGGTTGCCGATCCCTCCGGCGATACTGAATCCAAGCCCTGGTTGAGTAACACACACAGTCAGACAGTCAATACGTGAACATAGAATCACCTCTGATTTTACACATTTTTAGACACATATTGCGTGTCTTGGGCCGCTTTCTCTGTGCTGCGTACTTCACTTCTGAGTAAATACTGCTCTCAAAGTGCAGTCTTTGTCTATGTTTCCACATTTAATGCTTATTTATTCTGAGGAAGCAAGTTAAACCCTCAGTTATATTAACAAATGTATCTTTAAAAAGGGTATAAATTCATCTTCAAACAGCTTGCATGACAATGAAGTTATACATTTCCATCTTAGTAGGGATGCACTGATACTAATAACGGATATCTGGCCGATACTGCCTCAAATAGCTGGAGCTGGTATTGGTGACAATTAGGCTGAGCTATTGAATGTTTACGTCTGTTTACGAGAAGTGTGTGTACTATGTCATGCTTCAGCAGCATGCTGGGAGACAGCATTTTGTTCTCAGTTTATGCAGGTGTATTGTTTCATACTGGAATTTTAATTCCTGCTTTTGTTTCAACCAATTTGTCGCTGCATTTTAAAGGTTTATGCTCAAACTGTAATTCCTGTTAATTATGTTTTGTTTTTTTTATCTTGCTGCTGGTGTGCAAGATGTTATTTTAAAAGTTTTATATGCGACACTTGAAGCATTAATATGGCAACAAACCACTATTTGCTATGTAAAGATAGAGTGGAATAATGGTGTCCTGAGCAGAGAATGAAGTCAGCTGCCTGTGTGTGTATTGTTATCTGAGCTTCTCTGTGGTTTGTTGTGGTAAGCTTGTCCGGTTGTGCGTGTTAGCGCAAGTGTGCATCCCATTGGCTAGCTCATTGCCGCCCCTTTGCCCTGCACTCATACTGGGAAGTGTAAAGCCCACCCTCTGGTTCTGTTAAGACCATTAGCTCTGTCAGCACTGATGCTGTTATTTACCAACATAGAGTTAGCACAGTTAGCTAATAGCTGTTGGCTCAGCCACCTCCATGTTGAGATCTGACAGACAACTTATGCGCACTGAATTCTGCACAGAGCCCTTTAATAATACATAACAATATAGTAAGTGTATATCTGTGTATTTATTTGTTACATTTTGTTTTACAAAGTTAGCAGAGCAGTGTTTAAGTTGGTGAGGAATATAGCTTATTAATTAAACCCTGGTATCAGATCAGTGCTCGGTATCAGCCGATACCCAAAGCCCAGGTATCGAGACTCAGAATGTCAGATGGGCGTATTCCTTCATCTTGGTGTGTAATAAGTGGGATGTGTCTCTGACCTTTGGGTCCTTTCAGCAGGTTGACCTCCAGAATCGTCTCGGGTGGTGCCTGCCTCCGTCGCACCAGCAGCCTCACCACGGGCCCTGCCTCCTTCAGGGCTTCCACTGCCCGACTGTGAACCACCTCAGACACGTCCACATCGTTCACCCGCAGCACGCAGTCATTCACCCTGTGTGGAAGGGGGAAAAAAAAAAAGCTTTAATATATATATCACACACACCACCCTGTCAGTCAACAGATAAGAGCGCTGCACAAAGGCAGGGAGAGACCCAAGCATGGCCAATGTAATCAGAAACCTCCAAAGCACATAAAAAAGCACTCCATATCATAATTTTTGCATGTTTCAGGCTTTGGTTTTTCCAGTGAATCATAACTTTGAGGAAACACACAGAGCCTGGGGGCAGAGGGCTGTAGAAACTCTGCCTCCCACACACGGCACTGCCTGGCGGGACATGGCGGTGGTGAGCTTTAAAGAAAGAGTAGGGAGGTTAGAGTAGAGAGAGGACAGAGGGTGCACAGGAGCTTGAAAGGAGTGGAAGGAAAGAGCAAGGTGAGGAGGAGGAGGGAAGGGAGAGTGACGTGGTGAGGAGGGGGAACTTACCCCAGCCTTCCATCCATAGCAGCTGCTCCTCCTGGGATGATCTTGGTGATGAAGATCCCCGGATCATCGGGAATGTGGGGATTGTCTATTCCTCCAGCAATGCTAAAGCCCAGGCCAGAGTTCCCCTGCACACAGGTCATGATTGGCATTTTCAGCAGGGTACAATAAACAGCACATACACTTAGATGTAAGTGATGAACCCAGCAATGGCTCAGGATCAGTACAATGTGGCTCGTAAGTGTATTAGTATCTCAGAGGAACACGTGATCGATGCAAACTGCTCCAGGGATTTCTCCAGGCGCTTCTGGTGTCCATTTTGAATGAATATTTGTGTGTGTGTCCTTGCATGTGACAAATAATAATGCCATGTATTTCATTAGAAGAGGGCACTTCATTCAAAATGTCACGCTTATTCCATCCGCCCACACAGAGGCATCAGTGTTAGAACTGTCCACAGAGAAGTGGATTCATGATCTAAAGTAAAGATGTGTCGAGAGGCGTCATTTCCATCGCATGATACAGAGCTTCTCGCTCCCTGCAGGAGACAGACACTACCACCTCCCGTCTCTCCTGCCCATGGAATGACAGAGGACCCATTTGGATCCAGTGGGTCAAGGCCGCACTGCTGCATCTGACAGCCGTGGCCACAGAGACAGGCAGCAAACAAGACAGCTGAGAAAAGACTTCACTTTATTATTTTCTATAATTAATGAGCAACAGTCGCAACAAATTAGGACAGAGGGAGGCTGAGGCCTCCCAGTGTGCTGCTCTGGAGCCGAGAGGAGTACACTGGGCCTTACCACTGAATGTTACACACCCACAGACCTTTTAAAGTGTGACTTGGCATAGCTTATTTAAGCTTTCTGCATGCAGAAATGCCACTTAGAGCGGAAGGGCCAGAGAGGTAGTGTGCATCTATCATGGGATCGGAGGTGCATCTATATGTGGGTGGAATAATGAGAGCAGAAGCATATAGCTCTGCCACTACAAGCTGAACCGCCGCTGACAAGTGCAGCGGTGCCTGCTGAACAATTGAACAGGAGAGCACTTTACATTTCTGGCGTCTGCTGATGACATGTGCATCAGGATTATGTAAAAAGCGGTGCCTCGCTGGCGTTATTCTGCGCTCACACTCACATGAGGCATTCTTACTGCAGTGATGTAACAGCTGTAACTTTACTTAAACACACCACATCGCATGAGTCTCAGAAATGTACAGAAATTAAGATTTTTCTTTGGTTTTCATGTTATTTTGGCTCAATGAGCGAAGACTGAGCTGCTTACTACCACCTAGTGGGGAGAAATCCATCCATCATCCCAAAAATAAAGAGGAATGTGTAAACTGTGGAAATAAATGGTGAAACTCACCCTCTCTAGAATGATCTCTTCATATTTATACAT
>JAPZEB010000026.1:19820006-19831325 GCA_029783705.1 Chaetodon striatus
TCATATTTATACATCCCATCACTGCCATTTACCTGTCAAAATAAAGAGCACAATGGTTAGTTTCATCTCTGAGAGTAAAAATATAGTAAGAGACAAGAGAGGCATGCAAATGTGTCAGCTAAATCCTTCGCCATATGATACATAGTGGACTTATGTACAGATTGGATACAGAGAACCGTGGAGAATAGGATTATTGACAAAACACACAGAATATACGTTCAACTAAATTAAAATACCGCCATGAATTTCTGATTTGCTGCAATTAAAAGTGTATTTCTGTTCTTAGAAAGCGCATGCACTGTGAAACTAAATGTGCAACTGCAGAATGCACATTCACCACAAACAGGCAGGGTCAATAGGATAATGGATGTCGGTCCACATGGCAAACAGCATGTTGCTACCAGGAGGAGGCCTTTTCATCCACACACACACACACACACACACACACACACACACACACGCTCATGCGCCGACACAGAGGGAGTGTGAATGAGGGAGATATATACTGTACAGAGAGAGAGAACAGATACTTACATAAGGGCCTGCATCTAGTGAGTCTGCGTTGACGATGATGGGGGGAGGGTTGGCCTGTGAATATGAAGAGATACACATTATCTCAGTGTGTGAGGCTGGCAGCACGCAGACGTAATGCGGTACACACACTATCACTTGGGAGCAAAGTAAACGGATGCCATGGGAACAGTCGGTGAATCTCCTTGGGGATGAGGCTGTGTGTTTGTGTGTGTAGGTGGGGATGTTGGCAAAGGTGTGAGGACTGAGAATGAGGACTGGGGCAGAGAGACCACTGCTTATTAACCGCCACAGCCGGACGTCCTGCGGTCACCTCATAAAAGAAACCACCGTGTGGTTCCAGCCGTTGGGACAATACGTTTATCCCACACATCCTTTTCACTTTCATTTCACACACGGAAATAACACCATGTAGTATCACATACAAAATAACCATTCAGGAACATGACAAGAATTCTACACAACATATTTTATTCTATAATTTAGGGTGTCAGGTTTAATTTATATGTGTAATGCTGAAATGATTCGTTGATTAATTGATTTGACAACTACGACAAAACAATTTTGATTTGCCAGTGATTGTCCAAGCAAGAATACCAAACATTTTCTGACTCAAATATAAGCTTTTTCTCTGATTAATATCTCTGTAAATTGAATCCTATATCTGTTTCTATTCTTGGTTGGATAAAACAAACAATTTAAAGATGTCACCTTGCGCTATGGGAAATTTTCGCTGGGCTATTTTTACTATATTCTCATCTCTTATAGGCTAAAAGTGATCATTAGTTACAGCCCTACATATGCGCTAAATATCTGTTTGATGTGGAATTAATGTGTTATTCAAATACAGCTGAAACAATTAGCCAATTAATCATTATGTTACTCGACAGAAAATCAGTTGTGAACCATTCTGATAATCATCATTTTTCAGCTTCTCAAACATGAACACTTGCTGCTTTTCTCGGTGTTAAACCCTTGCAAACAGAAGATCTCTGGCCTGCTGATCACACAAAACAAGACATATGAAGGTGTCATATTGGATTCTAGAAAATTGTGCTGAATTGTGTCGCCGTTGTCTTAAAAAAGAATCAATTAATTGTCAAAAATAATCACCAGATAAAGCAATAATGATCCCAAAGAATTCTGAATGTCTCAGCCAATTTATTCCAATCTTTCTTCTGCCATTTAATAGCTAAGTAGTCAACTAAACAATGTAATTAACATGAACCCTAAATGCTATTTTCATGCTCCTCTCTGTGGCATCAACACTGTTTTAATGAAAACACTGATTACTCTTGAACAGGGTCACATGGATATTGGTAATATTGATGCACAGTATCATAGTCGCCCTTTAAAACCCAGCTGGACCCAACTACAGGTGCTACAAATTAAGTTTCACAGTTCAATTAACTTCCCAGCTCAGCTCTATTGTGCCACCTGGTGTTTCTTTTTCCATTTGAGGCCTGCAGAGCGAGTGAAGAAGCTGAGAGGGAAAAGCTGCCTGAGTGGAGGCAGAGAAGCAGAGGAGTGAAGGAGGAGACGCTGGTCGGTTTAGGAGCAGCTTGATGGCCGTCCTCTATTTCGGCACACTGGCTGTCTACCTTTTATTGATTTGATTGAGCTGTGTGGGTGAGGGGATGCTGACGGCGCTGCTCGGGGACCTTGCACTTCCTGAGGTCCGACGCTGAGGAGAAAATCACTAGCTGCCTATCTTCATCTCCCCTCCCCCACCTCCTCCACCTCCCCCCTCTCAGCTCTGTCTTAATATATGCAGATACTGGCTGTGTCCAAGCAGCTGATTGTGATCTTCCTCCTGATTCATCATGTGCCATTTGCTTGTGTATTGTGGAACTGCCCGCAGTGATATCTGTGAAAGATTGACAGTCTGTAGCTCTAATACAATATTAGATGTACACTAATCTCGATAAACAGACATCTTCACATGTGTGCTGAATCTGTAGGGAAATGGCACAAGATTTTGGAATTGGAGGCATTCTGGTTTCCATTTGTAGTCCAAGCACTATTAACCAATCACGTCTGAGCAGCAAATATACAGTCCATGTGGAGAAGTGTAACGCATGGGCCGAAATGCAATCTTGTATCCATTGATTTAGCTTTATATAATTTTGTAAATTTACTTATCTGCATCAATATGCAGATATCTGTTTACAGAGATTATCCAAAATAACTGTCACACAGTTGGATGGATGTCCACTGAGTTAGGGTGGGAAAATCAATGTAATATCACATTATGATATGAGAGACAATATAATTTGGGATTTGGTTATAGTAATAGCACAATTCATCTTAATTTTCAAGAGCTTAAAGTCTGCTGTGCAGTAAATTATTGAATTTACTTATCTGAGTGTTCTATCTTAATAAAATGCAGAGAATAATTGAACTTAATACACTTATTAAAGTCACATTAGAAAATTATTTTAAAAATGTGTTCAATATCACAGTAACTGTGGCTATCATCATGTGCTCGGTCCCATCTGGTTATTTTATTATAAGTGTAAAATTCTTAACTGAATTTCCAGAAAATGTACTTTATCACAATATATATAAATACATAAACTATACTGTATAGTGAGCACTATAAACCCAGTCCTCTATCATTGTATCTGTAATTTGTTATTATACTACTGATGGTAGAATTTTATTTATTTTTTTGCAAGATTCAGAAAGAATTTTTGGATTGGAAAGCCTGACAAGTCAAGTTATTTCATCATATTGATTATCTAAAAATCCAAAAGCAAGTCCTTCTGAGTGAATTACAAATTCCCCATGATGTTATAATAAATCCAAAGATATTAACGATACAGAGCGCAGGATTTTATACACTCATACAAAAGTAATTACTCTCAATCATCACTTATGACCCACTATTATTTTCTTATGTTCAAGACGTTCCTAGACACAGCGCACAGGTGTGGTCAGGACTTTACAGAAAGGTAGTAAGCAGGTGCCGGACCATAAGCAGCAGGCGTCCAAGAGGAAGCTACGAATATTGCGGACACAATGCAGAAAAAAATAAAAAAAATATATACATATATATATAAATATACAGCAAGGTAAAATGCCAAGCGGAGAAAGCTCGGTCCAAACTAGCGAATCCACGGTTGGCTTTCAACTTCACTTTTGCTAGCAAGTGTGTATATAAACATTAACCAACATTTCCTGCATACTATAGCTTCCAAATCTATTTATTTATATTAGCTCACAGTATACTAAATATCATCTTAAGACTCCGTCCTAACTACCCAATTATTATATTGCCAACCTCTACTTGTTCCATGAACCACTTACTTTCAACCCTTTAAATATGAACACTATTGAAACCATCTAAGATTAAACAACTTGAGCAGTTATTTAAAAAGCGCTGAAGAGTTTTCAATCAAGTGGCATGAAGCTGCAACACGAGACAGAAGCTTGAAAACACGCCCTTAAAAAGATCTGATCCTTTGATCAAAATCCTCCATCGCGTCACAAGCTGTGTGCAGGTGTCATTTCATTTCTCCGATTCTTCACACGTCTCATTGAGTGAGCTCCCTGGTAATGAAGGTTGCTCTCCGGATAAACAGGAGCTGTAGATTTGACCCGCTCCACTCGGTGGTGATGTGCTATGACTCTGGACAGCTGTGGCTGCAACCCCCCTCTCGCTCCCTCCCCTCCCTCCCAGTCAGCACAATCAGGCCTCCGTTGTAATCTGCATATGGACTAACAGATGCTCGCGTCTGTGCTTGTGTTTGCACATTTCTCATGAATGCGTTGCGCTTTTTCCCTCCCTTTATCGCAGACCCCTACTCATGACACACGTGCCCTAAATCCAGCAGAAGGTTTGATAGTAAAAACATCTGTATTATGGGTGCAAAGTCCACAGCAGCCATGTTACTGACAGTCTATTGTGAATGAAACCAAAGCACACACAGCAAAAAGTGATGAAACACAGCCTGAGGGCAACACTGGGGAATACATTGGCTACCATTGTCCCTTGGTGACCGACAGACTTAGCTGCTGAATCCACTACTGAGACTGCATGTGACGAAACACACCTGTTACAGTGTAATGCCTGCAGTGCTTATTGTAAGTATCATAGAGGACCAACGTCGCCCAATGGGATCACTGAACCTACAAGTCCATCTGAAAGACAATAAACCCATCAGTGGTAGAAAACAGCAGTATTATCCCAGCCTGGGATTGCTGCGTAATCCCGCTATCTGAATCTCACATAACAAGCAAACAAAAAGGAATAATGGAAGATAATCTCAACATGAGTAATCTCAACATGAGTTTGTTTAACATTTAGCAATTTACCCAGGTAACTCGGATTAGGCTGGATTACCCCTCCCCCTTTGGGACTCTTGGTAACCTGCTTTTACCTCTGAGCTAACCTGCTGCTCAGAGGAGGGAGACGGCTGGTTAAGACCACAAGATCTGACCGTGATTACGACACATACTGGAGGTACAGTATGTGGGTTTTTGTACGACGGGAGGCAGGGTGAAGATCACAGAGGTGAAGACAAGAGCAGCCTCTTACAGACTGATGTCAACCCAGGAGGGGATGGGAATATCTGTCAGTGTGTTGCAGGTGAATGTGGGTCAGATAACTTGAAGAGATTCAATAGGTGAGGCAGTGGAAAACAGATGTGGTACAGTGCCAGAGCTGGAGACTTGAGCCTGGAGTCAGACTTAAGTTAAAAAAAATGAGGATTTAACCTGGTAAAATCCCGGAACAACCAAAAATAAATGTGTGTGAAAAAGTGTGAAATCTAATCATTATGCCCAGCCCAGTTGTCAGAAGAAAACGCTGGCAATGCACGTCTCTGCAAACCACAGATACGTACATACATTTGTACCTTTCATACATATCACAGCGACGTTTTGAAAGAGACGTAGTTCTGATTACATGTATATGAACTAACATTGTCACTGGAAGGTGGAGGAGATGGTGGATGGCGTGACACCTTGAGGAGACAGCTGTTCAAGCACTGTTTGAGACCAACAAACACCAAAAATGGCTGTTTTTTAGCAAGACATCATCAGTATTTCCAGCTGAAATTGTGCGACCAGAACCGAATATTTTAAGCCAAAACACAATCTTTTCCTGATCATAACCAAGTGGTTTTTGTGCCTAAAAATAACCACGTTATCCACAGTGTTGTAGAAACATAAAGTTTCAAGATATGTGCAATGAAATAATGTAAAAGCGTCACATATCCGTGGTTTGCAGAAACGTGCAATGCCAACATGTATTCTGGCGATTGGGCTGCTCTGCCTCTGCAGTGGAATGACAAGGTCTCTGCTGAGTATCAACACTATTACCAGCTTTGAAAAGAAAATGTTCAAATGCCACAATGATCAGAAATCAGAGACCTAAAAGATATGGATGTGTGACTTGACTTCAAGGACGGAGACTTTGACAAGACAGCCTCATTTACACCTAGTAATAACATGCGATCTGTCTCTATCTGGTTGGTGACATCCAATCCACAGGGATTATCATTTACACCTAGGAATAAACATTCTTGTTATCTCGAATCTGCATGTATGTGATTGGATCTCGATATATACATAAGTTAGGCAAAGCAAAGCAATGCCATTGACGAGCGTTTCATCACTCTTAACTATTGCTAATACTTGTAGCTTTGCCTGGCTTGCCTAAACCAGCAGTAAGAGGACGAGTTAAGTGTTTTTTCCACTCGTTGGGTGGATTCTTTTCTTGATAATGTGGTAACGCTGTTTGGTGGTATTTACACCTGGCTGGCAGAAATCCGATCCAATCCCACAATGCATTCTGTGAGCATTTACACCTGGAATTAAGTGTTTGTCCTTGTGTGGACACAGACCAGGGTCCTCTTGTGACCTGTCCTTAGGGATGGAAAAACAGCTCTTTTTTACTACATGTGTGGGACTGACAGATGTGTATGTCAAAACTTTTCTTGTCAAATGATACTCGCACTTGATCCCTGATGTGCCCAGATCTAGAAAAAAAGACTATTGTATGGTTTTGCTTGCAGCCACTCACCCTACGTGTTCTTCAATCTAATGCGACACGAAATTGGCCCACTGACGCAGCACCTACACACCATACAGTCTGTGGCGCGGTGAAGTCGAGCTCAGTGTATTTGACAGCCCGCAGTTAAGTGTGGCAAGATGCCACCAAAAGGTTCGAAAGTATGGCTGGACTACACTTTCAAAATGTACTGGTGTAATAATTACTTGGACAGGGAAGAGAGGTATTGATACTGGTATAGTAATGTTTAAAACGATTCCCAGCCCATGCAGGAATGAACCAAGTCTTTACATGATTAACATAATATCCCTTAATGTCCTTTTAATTCAATCACTGAAGGCTGTTTTCAAAGCCAGTTGTTCTTAACCTCTCCCCACCTGCAATGCAGCGTTCAGGGTTACAGTAGCTTTTACACTATACGGACACCTATACACGTAGGCTGAGACATGGAGGCAAGTGAGCATACTGGACACAAAGACCTCACGTACACGCCATGACAATGAGTCCAGACTGCTCCCCCAGCATGAGATCATTACAACAAGTCCCAACTGACCGCCAGGAGTGAAGAAAATCCACTCGCTAAAGTGCTTTCTTCCTCTCACTCCCTCGTCTCATCCACCCATCTGTTCATAATAGCTTCTTATTCATCAATCTATCATCTTGCTCTTCTGTCAGTTGAGATTGTGTGTGTCTGTCTCTTGTCTCTCAGCATCACGGTGGATGCGTATCATGTCCCCGTGGCATTGCACCACACAACACTCACTTGGCTGCAGACCCTCGGGACAGTAAAGCCACAAAGACTCCCACTGAACCTTGGCAAGCGCAGGGCGCAGGCTTCGTCCAAATTGTTAAATAATCAATGTGTTCCCATGGTAACCGGTGCTTGCACAGTATTGGCCGGCAAGCCCGCTTAGCCACCTCCCCCCTGCTTCACCTCTCAGGGCTCTCACTGCAGGTTTATGCGGCTCTGTGCTCACACATGCCTGGCAATGGGCTGGATGTGCCTGACTGCCTTCGCTGCTGCCTGTGCACATCACACACACGCTCACAAACACACACACAAATGCTCCTTCTCATTTCCATATGTCATGATTTTAAAAATGACGTTATGACTGCAGTACAGTCAGGAGGGGAGGCTTGAATGAATATCAAGCATCTGTATTATGTATCTGACACACAGATGCATCAGCTGTCATTTCTGATCACACCGTGTTTAATAACACATGGTGTGGTTTGGTTTGACAGGCAGATATACTGTGCATCATGTAGGTTAAAGGAAAGGTTTGACATGTTGGGAAATATGCTGAATTGCTTTCTTGGCAGCAACACTTTCATGTCTGTACAGTTAATATGAAGCTACAACCAGCAGTCAGCTAACTTAGCTTAGCATAACAACTGGACACATTAAATATCTTGATAGATCCATACAAAAAAACCAAAGCATGAAAACAACAGTTTGCTGTTTTACGGTATGTTTGTTTTTGTTTTTTTTTACATTTGGACGGAGCCAGGCTAGCCTTTTCCCTTTGTTTCCAGTCTTCATGCTAAGCTAGGCTGGTGAGGGGTAGCTTCCTGTTTACTGTGCAGACATGTGAGTGGTATCAATTATCATATCTAACTCTCTGCAAGAAGGTTTATTTCCCAAAATGTGGAACTTTCTTTTCGTCAAAGAGGTAATGCACACTTAAACGTGTTTTTTGAGCTGTAAACTAAAAGACTGTATTGTGATGAAACGTGTCAATGGCAGAGTTAATCCTTATATTTCTTGCCAAATTTTAAAAGCCAGCATTTCATGGGTTACAAAAATGGCTCAACATGTCATCTACTTTTTTAAATCGGCCAATGCTGACATAGATTCGACCAGTTAGGACCTATCTATGTCATGAAATTTATATTTAAAAACAGGGATAAACAAATATCGGCACATCATCTGTATCGGCTGATACTAGCTTTAAAATAAAGTATTGGAATCGGCAGGCATGCATTTCTCAATTTGCACAATAAATACATATTACATACATTTAAAAGTGTTGTATTTCATGTCTCCATCTGCTGGTGGTGAGTATTCATGCATAACATGATGTTCATTCCACTACACAGGAGACTTGATGATCACTAAAATCGGTAATGGTTATCAGTCAAATGAGTTATTACATATCAGTATATTGAATATAGGCAAAAATTCCAATATCATGCATCCCTATTAAAAAATTATGTCAACACACTTAAATTATTTTTGCTCTTGCCTGCTTTTAAGCATTCTTCAAGATTACGCAGTAAGGGGAGTTATGCTCAGTGCCGGGGTGAAGCTACACTGTAATTGTTTTGATAAGACCTTCATAATGCAACATACAGGTCTAAATATGGCCGCACATAGCTCTTCTTTAAGGTATGTTTACCAGTGATTTAATGCAGTAAATAAATGCTAAAAAAAAACAGCAAGCCAAACCAAAGAAGCACTGGCCATTATAACATCATAATCGAACATGTAATTGCAAGTGCATGATGTGTACACCAGCTGCTGATGACAATACTGTCACACCTTAGGACATCCTGGCTTTCTTCTTCACCTGTCAGCATTACTTATTTCTTAAACACTCCCCTTCATCGCAGGTAGAGTGGAGAGGAAGAGCAAGAGCATGTGCACCGTGACGGCATGCTGACAGGGCAATAACCCCTTCCTCCTTAGCTGACATTTCCACATTAGTTCCTCCCTGGCCGGGCACACCGACATGGCAGCTCAGTCTCCAGTGGTGACATCGCAGTGAAATATGACAGTCAGCCCCGCTCAGTCAGTCAAATGATACAGCCAATGCTGAAGGAGGCTCTTCCCAGGCCTTAAGCCAGAGCTAACAGCAGATTGGAGCACAGGGATGTTATCTAAAATGTAATGTTCCCTCGTTTTCTGATGCCTCTAGTGGTACTGCGTTTATGTTTTCCTGCAGAATGTGGGATGAGAGACGCAGTCAGTGTTGCTGCTCTGATCCCCTGGCTCTCATTGGCCTCTCGTAGGCCACGCTGCAGTCCAATCAATACCTACTCAATTACCATGCACCCAACATCTCATTCACGCTGTGGCCCCGGTGCCGTAGGGAAGAGGGAAGGAGAGAAGCAAGGTGAGAGAAGAAGTGACAGATGGATGGTGCTTGAGAAGGATGAAAACATGACAGCGAGAGATGTCTTTACTCGCCTTTGAAACTCAATGTTGCATCCCTTGTCGAGGACAACGAGACGTAATAAAGAAAATCCCATAGCAGTAAAGGTCAACTGCTGCTTCTCTCCAGCTGCAACGCCAGCTTGAATTCAGGCATTCATTTCGATAAGGCAGCCACAAGGATATTAATTAGTTCGCCCATAAAATGGCCCCATTAAAGCTCAAAGTTTTCTGATGTGATGGCTATGATTGAGCATTGTGACTGTGTTGCCCACCTCTCCCAAACCCTCCCAGCACACACACACCGCAGACGCACATTCATGAAACCATAATTAATAGCCCGTCACAGCTGTCAGCAGCGCTCCCTCCTCATCTTTATGTAATATTACAAAAGCATGCTCTGGCTTACCTCTCTGTCATGCTGAGCAGCTCCAAATGAGAGCTGGCTAGTTTGACCTTCACAAGTGCAGCCACAGAGGGAAAAGTACTTAGTGTAACGAATATTCATAACAGTGTTGTGCTACAGAAGGCCTTCTACAAGTCTGCTGACGATTGATCAGGCTTCAACATGACAGTGTCTGTGACTGTGTGCTTTAACTTTGATGTATGTGTCCTACTGACTCGATCAAACCTGCTGCACATTTATCTTTTAATCTGTTTCTAAAAGATGTACTGACTACCCAGTTTAGCATTATTCTTTGCTATGAAGTACTGTACATGTAGGCAAAGCAACACTGTAATTGAGTCATCGTTGCCTGTCTCAAATGTTGCTGCTAATGAGCGAGCGACAGAACTACAGGTGCCCCCCCCACAACCATCAATCATTTTTTTACTGTGCTGCTAATTTTAATCAGTCGCTGGTCTCACAGTCACACAGCCAAAACCAAAGTAACAGCCATGGTTGGAGTTACCAATTGTGCCGTGGCGAAGCTCCACGATGAAGGAAAGCCTGTCATGTGTAAGTGTCATCAGTATGCTTCACATAATCCCGCCCCCACTGCTTCCTCTACATCAGAGGTCACTGCAGCATGTTACCTCACAGCTCTTGACTAGTTGCTACCCCTTGTTGCTAAGCTGAGAGAGCTGCTAAGCTTGTTCCTCTCTGGTGTTTTGGATCCTGCGCTGAGTACCGGTGACAGCGCACAACCGCACACAACTGTGAGTGCTGCCATTTTGATGCTTTTCACCACTGTCACGTTGCCTCTCAGTCAACAAGGGTGTGTTATTCAGCTGCTGGGGAGTCATTATAGAGAAAGAGGGTTCTTTAGATTGATTTATTTGAATTTATTTTGGTTTTGTTTGTGTTTGAGTGTATATGCTGAGTGATGCTGTGAAGATGCTGATGGTGTTGCTGAGGTAACAGTCATATTTTGACATTTCACTGTACAAACAACCACTAACACGTTAGAAATACATCAACACATTGCACTGCACCTGTGATTTGTACATTAAACTAATGCTGGTTTTCTTTAGTGTGGTCACAAAGCAAGTCTTACTGTGTTAAACGAAGAGTTTGACATTACGGGAAAACAGCTCAGTCGTTTAATAAAACGGCCAACAGCCAGTTAGCTTAGCTTTGCATACAGGCTGGAAACAAGGGGAAACAGCTAGCCTGGCT
>JAPZEB010000026.1:19858983-19884224 GCA_029783705.1 Chaetodon striatus
CTGCAAGAGGGGGGTGAGGAAGCAAGTCTTAAAAGTCTCTCTCAGGCATTGATGCATCTTAGCAGAATCCACTTGTTTCCTCCACATATTGAAAGGATTAAATCTTTAGGTGGATCTCTACAGTTACAGCTTCCACTGCTCAGTGAATCATAGCTTTGTGAAGTGTGAATGTGCAAAAGGAGTGGGGGAGGTTTGTGCATGGCAAAGGGAGAGGGACCCCAAGACAGAAAACTGTAAAGATACAAATCAGTCTTGTACTAAAAGCCAATGTAACCTGCTGAGGACCCTCCACGATGCTCTTCCAGCGATACAGACGCAGAAAACAAAAGATAAACAGCTAAGACTCCTATTAATAGGCCTCAGTGGCAGAGAACAGCTGCTGCTTCACCACACTCACCAAACACAGTACCTCCAACTGATGGAATAATGAGAGAGAGAAGCATACACATGGAGCAAAATGAGGAATACAAGATGGCAAGAGTGGGAGATTGTATCAGAGCTGCGTGGCTAAGGAACAGCGTTTTAGATTTTGTACATGCAGAAGCAGAAAGAAAGGGAGCTATGAAACGGGGTGCAAGTAGGAGATTAAGAGATGAGCCGGAAACCGACAGGAAGGCGAAGGCAGTTGATAAAATATGATG
Organism: Chaetodon striatus; assembly: GCA_029783705.1. Taxonomy (NCBI): domain Eukaryota; kingdom Metazoa; phylum Chordata; class Actinopteri; order Chaetodontiformes; family Chaetodontidae; genus Chaetodon; species Chaetodon striatus. Next base: position 19,859,625 of record JAPZEB010000026.1, read on the forward strand.
AAGGTGTTGCAGGTCCACGACAGACGCCACAACCGAGGAGAAAACGAAGCTAAGGTGCCCTATGTGTGGGCAGAAATGCGATGACTAGAGGGGGCATTACTGAAGCATGGTGCTGAACAGAAGGGGGAATAAAAATAGAGAGAAGAAAATAGAGAGATGCCGAGGAAAACGGCAAAGTGCTCATGTGTCCACGAGTGTGCGGGAATACAAAATAAACTCTGTGTAATTACCCATTCACCTTGTCACAGAGTGCAATGCATGTGAAATCAGTGTGCTTGCTGAGTGTGCATCATCACGATTGTGCTCGATGCGTGTACGGTGTAAAAAGCGGAGCAGAAAGAGAGACAGAGAGGGAGAATAAAAAAACAAACAAAACAAAGACACGAATTAAAAGAGGAATGGAAAAGACAGGATGAAAAACAGAGAAGCGAGGAGAGAGATAGATAGAGAGAGTCAGAGCAGTCTGTAGGGATGCAGGCGGGGGAGGAATGTGGTTTCCATGGCAACCCGAGGAAGGCTGAGCTCTGGGTGTCCGTTCCAGCTCTGCACTGCACCGGCCCTCGCCTCTCAGCCGCCTTGCTCTCTCTCTCTCCAGCCTCCCCCACTATATCTTTCTCTCTACACCCCCCCCTTTCACTCCCTCCCTCCCGTTCCCTGCGCCTCCTCGGCTCCCTCACCTCCCTCCTTCATGTGAAAGAGGGAGTCACACACACACACACACACGTACACACACGCAGCCAGCTCCATATTATCCAGAGTCAACCTGTGCTGTCACCGTATCCTCATGCAGACATTATCATATGAGCACATTGAATCCATGTGCTCACAGCCTGCATCTCCCTCTCTTTTACCCCCTCCAAGCCCCCTGATCCTCACGCCTCCACCCTTCCACCGCCCCCCCACACATTGCACTAGTTCTGGGCTCAGCTGAAAAGCCAACGCCTGCGGCCACTGTGCTGCCATGTGCCACTGGCCGTGTTGTAATGGGGAAGGCATGTGAACACAAGGGCTTTTATCCATACTGAGGAACACGGTTAGCCTGTGAGACATGTCTCTGTCATGACTGTTGCTCATGTTAGCGGCAGGTTGACCACCACTCTTGAAGAAAATTGATTCATATTTTGGGAAATATGCTTATTTCCTTTCATGCCAAGAGTTGGACAAAAAGATCAATACCACTCTCATGTCTCTGCGCTAAATATAAAGCTAGAGCCAGCAGGTGGTTAGCTTAGCTTGACATAAAGACTGGAAACAGAAGGATGCAGCTAGCCTGTAGCAAGGCTACATTCACATTACAAGCAAATGTGGCCTTATCAGTCTTTTTGCTTCCATGTGACACAGATTGGATTTTTTCAGAGTAGTATGGACAATCACATTTCATCAAATTTCATATTTGGTCCGAAATTCAACACATATGCGATCACTGGTCATGTGACCACTGTGAGAACGCTCATATATGAATTCACATGTGGTTTTCCCATACATCTGTGGTTTTTCCACATCACACTTCACTGCGCAGGTGCAGATTGCTCACCATGCAGTGTCGGAGCAGTCCCTTTAAATTACAAAAGGCTGCTGTACCCTAACACTGCTGCGGTTGGCCCCAGTCGCCAGCCAATAGAGCTTGACTGCTTAACACTTTCTTGCGGGATAGTTTGCCCATTTACCACGACAGCTGCATCGTGAGGCCCCAGCAGAAATATTGGAATGTAGCTGTGGACATTGTAAGCTTTGGAAAAACTGTTCCACCATGAAACCCTTTTACATCACAACCCCACCACTCCTGGAGGCATCCACACCATTCCTTACAGAACTACTAGCAATAGCTGCTAATAAGCTAGTTGGGCGAAAGCCCATTTGTACAACACCCCGTTATCCCAAAAGCACACACCCATGGCTTCCAAATTACACTACACACTCTCCTAAAAAAAAGCACAAGGCTAATTTTTATGCAGAATGACGTCATTGGACTTTGCTACTAAAGCAATCATTTGGGAGTGGAAGCTTCCGCCGCTATATCATCCATTTTTTCCTACAATGGAAAAATACCTGCTCAACTAGACAGATATGACATCTAAATAAACGTATATCACAAAATGTTGAATTATTCCTTTAAGTCTCTGATATTAGACACAGAGCAGCAGCAAGAGTCTCGACATGGTAAACCATAAACCAGTGTGTTAGGGTTTAAGTGATTTACAGCTGCAGGTAAAGACAGATATGACAAAATATTTACAGAGTGTCACATAATTAATGTCCAGGGATAATTAAAAGCCTAAATACTATTAATTACTGTGATCTTTCTGAGCATAATAGATGCAAATTATCATGTAGGTGTTGACATGCTGAAGAAAAACTTAATCACACATATTTATTTTTAGCATCAAATATTAACATCACAACAATCAACACGGATAATTAGCACATTCAGTCTATTTAAACTGATCAAACAAATCTCTAGAAATCAATTACTGAACTCCGTGGACTGCTTTGTGATTTAGCTGTCACGTCTCAACAACAATAAAGTGCTCCAAAGGTTATCAACCTTTAAGAACAGGAGCAAATGTTTGTTTGTGTTTTTAATGATGCTAGGGCACTTCTGTGATTTCTCACTAAACTGTCAAAGTGAATGGTGCTTAATATCCTCAGGTTCATTCATATCTGCCTTTATTAGCAGCAGCTGCCTTTTCTGGTGCCTGAGCAGACTCACTGAGGAGACGCTGTGCTCAGGAGACCCCTGTGAAACTCATTTTTGCCTTGCTTTACTGACCTTTGGCATGTCGACATGGGACACAGTCACCAAGCCAGAAACTCGCTCCACTTTGTGAGGGCTCCTCCTGCTGGTCACTCGCACCCGAGACACACCCTCCTCCTCCTCCTGGTCCTGTAGGACATGGGGAAATAAAATCTGATTTTTTTTTAAGAAATAATAAACTCCTCAGAACATATTTATGTATACCAAAGATGACAACTATCACCAACATTTTGTAAGGACTAGTTTATTTGGGGGACAATTGTTCATTTGTTTTCTTGTTGAGCGATAGATTTAAAAAAAATTGATACTGACTGAGTGACAACCTGAGAATCTTATCTTTTTTTTTTTGTTTGATTTTTTTTTTTTTACAGCAAACAGAATAATTTTCATACAGGATTGTAGGAGCACCTTCATAACAGCGATAAATGTTACGCAAAAATGTAAAATCCAATGCTTAGCCTTATGACATTAACATAATGGTGCAACATGAGAAGCTAATCTGTACATTTAATATGAAGCTACAAACAGCAGGTTTCTTTTTATTCTTTATTGCTGATCATCGCTAATTGTTAGCAACGCTGGAGTAATAAAGCATATTGACTTTCTTGACAACAGTTAGATGAGAAGACTGATAACACTCTTATTTCTGTGCATTAATTATGATACATTTATGATACTTACACATTTTGTTCAGCAAGATAATCTTCACAAATTAACATCGGTTATATGACTTTTCTAAAGTCTAAATGAAAACTCCAGACATAAAAAGCTAACAGGCTATAAACCGGCTACATTACGACTACACGACTTCATCTCGCCACCACGTGTCTGTAAAGCCATGTTCTGTAGTCTCATTTAGCCTCATTCTACAGCGTAATTTTTTATGATAAAAGCTTCAGAATTCACGAGTGGGAAAGACTTCCTGAAGCTTTACAAGTATATAGTTTACTTGGAGCTCTACCAAGACTCTTGGAAGTCACTGAACTGTGCCAGGCTAGCTGTTTCCAGTCTTTATGCTGAGCTAAGCTGACCAGCTGCTAGCTCTTGCTTCGTATTTAGCGCCCAGAAATTTGCAGCAGTCAGTTAGCCTATCCTAGCATTAACACTGGAAGCAGGGGGAAATAGTTAAAGTGGCTCTGTCGAAAGGAAAATTCACCTACCAACACCTCTTAAGTTCATTAATTACTATGATATATCTTGTTTGTTCAATTTGTTCACAGTGGGCTAACTCCAGAAGGCTACTGTGCCCCGCCAAGAAATAGTCTGGCACATAACCCCTTGTAAAACCACAATTTGTAATCCTTACATCAAACCAACGAGATATAACGTGAATTAGTGGGTTTTAGTGGTGCTTGTAGGCAGAGTTTGTGAACTTTGGACAGAGTAAGACTAGCTATTAGCCTCTGTTTTCAGTCTTTTTGCTAAGCTAAGCTAACTGGCTGCAGCTTCATATTTAACGCAGAGATGACAGTGATATCAAACTTCTCATAACTGTTGGCAAGAAAGCATGTATGCTTATTTCCTTTAGTTTTGTTTAGGGCTGGGCAAATAATCAAAATATTATTGAAATCACAATATTGCTAAGAGCACTATCACTGGAGCTGCAATTTGATAAAGAAAATGTGTCACAACATGTTATGGCAAATAAACATTGTGGTGCTACAGAGCACTAAAAATAAAGAGGAGCTAGTCCAAAAATACATATGAGCATGGCTAAGGAAATTGTACTGTAGTGAAAGGAGAGTAATTTGCAAAATCAAAAGTTTAAAAATAACAGTGCCGAATAGCACACACCAACACAGTGCTAATTGTTGTGGAAACAGTCACCTACCAAAGCGACACAGAACTGGACTGAGTGGCTCACTCCACCCACATTTATGACAAATGCCAATTAAAAATTAGCAGCAAACTTGTACCAAATCAAACAGAAGCGACCACATCCTGACTGTGAACAGGGATACACAGTAGCAGCAGCCTACCTGCCATTCTCTGAGCTTATTCCCACAGTTTAGAGCACACAGAGCCTTAACTGACAGCAGAGGGCAGCCTTCAGAGCACGCCATCACTGGTGCAAAGTTTGACCAAAAAAAAAAAAAAAAAGTTTCAGGAGAACGAGCCCAAAGATTTTCCAAACACGTGGTGCCTTCTCTGTCAGCTGATACCTCCAAATTAAGATGAAAGCTTCTCAAAGAGACAAGTGTTAATTTAAAGAGCACAGCCTGCTGTACATGCCATCCCTGCAACTACCAGGAGCAGAGTTGCAAGAACACACAACAATGTTTTTCTTGGTAGTTGCACTGGTATGGATCGCATATACCATGCCTTATTTCAGTGAGTTTCTCTTTGACGGCTCCGTTCCCACATGGCAGCGCTGACAGGCAGGTCAGCTGACACCGCCAGAGCCAGAGTTGCTCCCCCCCAGCTGCCCGCTCTGTCTTATAGTGGCAGCTAAGAGTGTGCCCTTTGCACTGTGCACACACTTACACTTACAAAACTGTGCAGACATAATTGAAATGAGTCCATCAATTAATAATTTCACCTCATACAATATTTAAAATGTATGAAATGTTTCAGTTTCTTCTTGGCCATTACTTTCACACTTGTTCCTGGATTTTTACACAGCAAAAAAGGTTCTCACAATCAAAACAGTAATTATTTTCTAATTATGAAATCAACTAGACTTCTAAAAACGGCTTCTTCTCTCACGGTGTCTTTCATTTCTTTTCAAAAGGGAGCTATTCTCCACTCTCACCTGCTACTCTGCACCAAATCAGGGAATTTGCAGACTCATTTAGTTTCCCTCCCATCCTCCACTCAGGTGACAACATGACTAGAATACCGATGAGCACCTCACTGGGTGTCCATTAAGCAGCTCTCTCCCTCTCAAACTTCCTCGTCTCCCTCTCCAGGACTGTGCCTGGGCCCCACAAGCAGCTGGGATCCAGATAGGGAAGGATGTGGGGAAGGATCAGGAGCCATGCTGCACTGAATTAGAAGCTCGACAGGGTGGATCACAGAATACACAGAGAAGAGCTTAGGATGGCCAATAAAGTTCAAACCACAGTCACAGTTTGTGGTTCTTTTCCACGGGAGTGACAGATGATAAAGACATGGCACTGCAATTGACCTCATGCGTTTCAGCATCAAGGAAGTGCAACAACTATGTTATTTTGTCTTTTAATGTCCTGTCTACGCCGCTTGTGATCACCTTTACCTGCATTTTATCAAATATCAGCCCAGTTGCCAGAAGAAAATGTTGGCAATGTACATTTCTGAAAACCACAAGTATGTTACAGCTGCATCTCTTACACTTATATCAACCTTTCTAAAGTGACGCAGTATATGAACTAACTTTGTAACTGGGATTTGGAGGGGATGATAGATGGCGTGACACCAAGATGCCTACTAAGCTGCAAACAACTGCAGACCACTTTTCGAGACCAGCAAACAACAAACAACTCATTGGTGAGTTTCCAGCAGCTTTTTAGGCCCCAAACGTGAGCATTTTGTAGCGTCTCGTTGGTGTCATTCCAGCAGGGATAGTGCCACAAAAAGCGGCTGTTATTTATCAAGACACCACTGCTTCTCCAGCTTGAACTGTGTGCCCAAAACCAAATATTTTAGGCCAAAAAGTTAACTTTTCCTGACCATAAGCAACTGAATTTTGTGCCTAGAAATAACCACACATTAATCACAGCAATGTTGAAACGCAAAATTTCAATTTATCAATTTTTTTGTTGCATATCTGTGGTTTACACAAATGTACAGTGCCAACATTTTTTTCTGGCAATTGCAACCAAATTTTTAAAATAAAGTTGAGTGAGACGGATTGACATTTATTACAGCTGACCAATTATAACTGCAGTTTCCCTGCACAGCTTTGGGATCAGATCATCGTGGTTCAATAGTTATCTAAAAGAAATAGATAGATTGTTGAAATAATTACCTACAAGTAAGTGATAACTGGTTGAAACAGACAGCTTAGGGTAATTATATGGTTTTAATTATATGGTAAGTAGCATTAGCTAGCTAAAAGAATCAGCTCATGCCACTCCAAGTAGCAGCGCGCATACAAACTCGATTAAACTGACCTAATCATCGACTGCTATTCAATAATTTAAAAACACTTTAACACTATTGGAGACATTAGAATAACAACTTTCAATGTGAATAATCTAAAAATATTGACTTTTATATAATTAATAGTGTTAAATAACATCCTATTTAAAATCAGATGTCACATGATGGGTGCTGCTGATGAAAGGGTGCTTGATCTGATAGGGCTGTGGTTTGAACCTTGCGTAATCAGAAAAACAGATGTTCCCTTCTACATCCTTAACACGGTGTCACAAATGCATAAGAATCCTCATTTTCTGTTACAAATGATGTCACTTGCCGGAGCTTTACGTGTTAAGGAGCAGTCATAAATCGGACAGCACAGACTTCTGCTCTTAAGAGTCCATTTAATACAGTCTAGTAAATGACAAGTTTATTGTGGTTCCCCTGTTCAGCTGACCGCACATAATCCAGTTCAGACTTAGCACATGAATTTCAAAAACATATGCCATTAAGTGATTGACTGGAGGGAGGGGCTGTTAAGCATTAAAGGAATAATGTTAGATTAAAGTTTTGATCTCATGTGAGGATGGAATTGTGTAACTCACCATCACCTTAATATTATGGGGCTAAAAAACGCTGAAAACGGTCTGCACTATATATGCTCCATGTTTCAGCCCTGATCACAGAAAAACGAATCAGAAAGGTGACAGTAACCCAATGGTTGACATCACATTCACTGTGCCAATTAGTGGCCGATCATAAGGTCACAAATGATCAAATAGAAAATGGACGAAGGGGTACAGTGGACAGACAGAGCCAGCTGCCCTCCCAGAGGCCAACTGTCAAATACGGGTTACTGTATGATACATGTAATGCATTATTATGTAGCTTACAGCCTTTTTAGTACAAAACGTGTCATTTTGTTTTCCACTGCAGATAGTAACCTCTCAGTGCAGGCAGGATTCTCAGCTGATCACCATAGCGATGCTGCGTGAAACTGCCGTGACATCATTTTAGGTGTGACACTCGCTGAACCCTTTCATCAGCAACAAAGCCTGCACTTTTGTGGGGTTACATTTTTGTAAATCTGAGTCGAATGAATTTAAAAAACTGCAGTCACTATCGAAGTTAGCTTGGCTTTTTAGAAATAGCAGGTTCCTGCTGAATGTCCTGTGTCACCCAAGTGGCAATCCTAGTGGCGATTCTCTCTGATCAGTTGTTCAGTTTTTAAATCCACCTTCTAGTATCAGCTCAGCTCACTTAAAAACTTCCCCGAGGTGGTACCAAAACAATTACCAGGTGCTATCCACAACTTTTGCAAATAGAAAACCAAAAAAGAGCAAGTCAGGTTAAGTAGAGCCGTGCTATACCATGCAGTCGAAATGCAGCATTAGAAACTTAATCAGCATCCTGTACGTCTCTAGATAAACTGAAGAACTCTTGTGACGCATTAAAACTCAGAAAAGCTTTAAAACTAATTTCTAGTGGGCTCTTTTCACCTCTGAAGTATTTTGGAGTTGGCAGTGAATGGTTGTTTTCCAAGACTACCAAGTATCAAATTCTCTAAAGGCGAGGTAAGTGCCCATTCCCATTTCTGTGGTGTGAGAGTGTGTTTGAAAAGAACTGCTAATATTGCATCAGTAAACTGTTGCACACTTGCACGCCTCTAAATAAACTGAATACAGACCGATACACTCTGTTTTATTGAGTACATGAAGCGGTCACATTTCATTTGGTCGCTTGTGGTTAATGAATGAACAGTGAGCGTTAGAAGATGGCCTGTTGCTTTTCCTGTTGTTGAGTCTTTGAGGCATCTTTCAGGCCCACATGATTTGATTAAATTAGTCTGATGTTCAAGTGGAAAAAAACAGTTTGTTGGTTCAAAGGGATCAAAGCTGGCCTGAAATCTAATTTAAAAATTATATTTTAAAATTTTGTACTAAAATTAGAAATCCGTTTTTTTGTTTTGTTTTGGGCAGTGCAATGACTTTGTACCCTCACGTAACACATGTAGATTAATGTTGCGTGACTGTAAGGGCAGAAAAATAACCACACACACACACACATTAAGCAGAAGCTATAGCGTCTTTCTAATCTCTGCTCAAAAACAGGCCAGAGATCATTCGGTTAATGGGCTATAGAAGTCAGCCAAAGATCAATTTCATTAACATTTTGGCATAGCTGAAGGAAAGTTATGAGGCAATATTAAATCATGCAAGTGATACGAAGTCAGGGGTTCCTACCATCCGAAGACTATTAGGACATCAGTGACATGAAACTACAAACAACATTATCAGTATTTTTAACCACTGTGTGTGGACTCTTCAGTAAACATCTAGCAACGGTTTAAAGGTACAGTTCACCCCAAAGCCAGAAATAGATATTTTTCCTCTTACCTGTAGTGCTTTTCATCAGTCTAGACTGTTTGAGTGTGAGTTGCCGAGTGTTGGAGATATTGGCTGTAGAGATGTCTGCCTTCGATCCAATATAGTGGAATTAGATGGCACTCGGCCTGCTGTGTCGCCCACTGTTATTACCACACAGAGGGAAGCGTGCATCTATTCACGGACACGAGGCTAGCGCTCATGACAGTGCAATCCAAACAATAATGGCGTCCAGGCCCAGACACACCAAACTGACATCTAAGAACTATCGACAAAGAAAGCCAACTGTTGTGTCACCTCACGTCGCCTGTAGCTTGGCTTAAAAGTTGCATTTGAACACACCCCAGAAACTACAGGAGAGGAAATAACTCCAGAAGACCAACAGGACAGATTCAAGACACTAGTTAGCCAGTTAAAACATTAATAACACAACCCATTGTTGAAAAAACAAAGGATATTCATTGTGCGCTAGCAGAAAATAACACTAACACTTATGAACCATTTCGGCAAAAGAGCTGAACAGCTAAAAAAAAAAAACAGCCTCATCTTTTCTAACAAGTTTGTTTCAATCTCACTCCCTCTTGACTTTAGCCTTTTGTTTATGTTCCTCAGTTCCATTTCTCCTCGTGCACTGAGCTGAACTGCCAATCAGAGTGATGACGACGGTTCAACATCAATGACAGCTAGCAAGGGCCAACAAGGGCTGTCAAGGGCCAGTGGTGCAGAGCACCACAAAAACTAGAGCGAAAGATGCTCAGCAAAGGCCTCACACTGACCAGTGGCCAAGTGTCGGCTTGGTGTGTCTGGGCCTTCAGCTAGCTTTGAGGTGCTAGGTGAGCTAGCAGTAGATGCACTCTTCCTCCTGCATGGCGATATGGTGGGCGGTTGTAGTTCGGTAGAAAGAAAACAGTTCCTATACAAAACCCCCCCACAACAAGGTCTGTTATCATGAGTAACCAGATCATGGTTTCTGTAAAGAGACATTGCTGTTGAGTTTTTCAAATGTATTTTTTTGGCGCTTTGAGCACCACCAGCTGAGTGCCATTAGTTCCATCATACTGGAGAGAGGGCAGACATCTCTACAACCAATATCTCCAACACTCGGCGACTCAAAGCAAAACAATTTGATCAACAGCACTACAGGTAAGAGGAAAATATGTATTTTTGATTTTGGGGTGAACTTTCCCTTTAAATCTAAACAAAATGCAGCTTTTCTCCCTTCAATTCATTTGTACTTTGTGCTCTACATTAAAAATATTCTAAATAACCCTGTGACAGCAAACACTTATCATGAAAGGACTGGCTGACTTCATAAGAGCAGTCCACTAATGAGCAAATGGTAATCAGCGCTCTTTTGACTCTGTCTCATTTCCTCTGCTCCCCTCTGCCCATGTGTCACCTCGTTCAAACTTTTATCCCCACCTGACACTCACTCACCAGGTTGAAGTCATAGCCGCCGTGACTCATGCTAACATTTTCTCCATGTAGGAGTGCGAGGGACACAGGTAGTGACACCTCATGTTGGCTGCCAGGTAACCTTTTTGCGCAGCCGAGGAGGCAAAGCACGACACACAGCAGCATGTGTGACACCAGATACAACGTAAACATTAAGAATATTTTTTTCCAATCTATAATGTGAAGAAGGAAAATTACCTCCCACGCATCCTGCCTGCTGTCCTCTTTCACAACAGTTTGTTCTGTGTTCAGTTGCAAGGTCACCTCGTAACACTCTTGAATATCTGTGAGAAAAAAAAAAACAATAATGAGCTTTTTCTTTCTTTACTTGGAGATTATAAACAGATGTTAGCGCTTTCTCTTTTACCCTGTATTCTTTATTTGTTGTTCATAACTTCTCAGCCTTCTCAAGTACACTGCTTTGGTTGTGTAAAAGGATCCAGCCATCTATCATGGGCACACTGGGAGATGTTTTCCTCAGTGGTGCACTGGGTGAAAACGTGGGGGTGGAAGTCGTCTGTTTACATGGAAGTTATGTCTTCACATTTGCGAGTGTTCTTCTTATCTTGTTGCTGAACTAGATGACTCAGGTACCAGATGACTAAATCATCAACTCAGTGTCTCAGAGGCCCAGAATATGATATTTAATACTACCTGAACAAGATGTATCATTTCTCTACTTTTGAGTTTGTTTAGTTCAACATCATCTCAGATTAATTACACTGTAGGTCATTTCCAGTCTCGTTGCTTTGAAGCTCCATTTTAGGGTGAGGGTACACAAGCCCCTACATACGTTGAACAAATGTAGACACTGCCCCCTAGTTGAGTAGTGGGCAATTCATTCCCTGTTACATGCTTTGATTTAAATGCTTTAGAAAGGGAGGTTGATTCTAGGAAAGCTATTTCCTGTGCTTTCATGTATGTGTTGTGTACGTATTTTGGATTTTGAGGTGAACTGTCCCTTTAAAGTAGATAAGTTGGGGTAGGCAGAAATCCGGGGGAAAAAAGGCAAAATTCTGTAGTTTTCCCCTCTCTCTTTCCCTCGCTCTACGACCCTCCCACCAGATGACGACAGGCATATGCACACCCTTCAAACAGTAGCCAGTGTTTCCCATTCACTGATTTATTTAATCCTACCCCATTGTGTTCACTCAGGTCCTCCTTGCTACTCTCTTCATTTATCAGATAGCAAACGAGACAAATTTAGCTAGCTAGCCACCCCACTGTCTCTCTGCTTGCTCCACACCACTGTATGCTGCTAAGTCGGGAGAAGAGCGGGCAGCAGCTGTGGAGACAGAACTTTGGTCAGCAGATGTAGCATCTCCAACTTATCACAGGGAGCTGGTGGCCAACAGCAGCACCAGGTCTAACCTGTGTAATGGCAGCAACAGAAAGTTTGTGGATCCAGCTGCTAGTCGGGGCTGTGCGGTCCCCTAGAGCTGGGGTTTGCACTTGATTCAAGGCCAATGACTGAGGGTGTGTCTCCAGAGCTGCAGCACATTCTCCACCCTGCAAAATTGTCAGTAGCGGCAGGAAGTGAGGCGAAGGACACACTGTGATTGGAGGCTCTTGCTAACATTAGCTATATGAACACAAACATGAAGCCACAGCAGGTGGTTAGCAGAAGGCTAAACTATTAGCAAGAATTTCTTTCCATTTCTGAAACGCTTTGCTGATTATGACACGAGTTTGATTTAGTTTATTGTCAGACTCTGTTTTTCATAAGTCTGTCTTCCCTGTTTGGGTTGCTCTGCAGTGTAGGCAGTTGTTGTTAATACTGGAATGGTAACAGGTGAGTGTTGGACCCAAAAGCAGCATCACAGACAGGTGGAACAGTTTGTAATGAGCTTTAATGCACCGCTTAGATAAGTACAGAGAGAGCAAACTGGTGAAGCAACTGAGAGAGTCAATGTCCAGGTTCAGAGCTTTCTGGGAAGCCGGTTCAGTCCAAACCTCTCAGCACAGAATGCCAAAGCCAAAAACAGGTGAGTAGTCAGCATCAGCTGGATGCACACAAAAAGGAAACAGTTCAGTTGTGTGCAATGGTACCGTGAGGGAGCAGGCAAAGGCGATGTCAGACGAGCAGGGAATCCAAACCCAGGAGTACTCATGGGAACTTAACTTCCTCTGCAGGATACTACGCTACTGAATCAGGCTTTCACCAAAGGGACATGCATTTGCATCTGCATTTGCTGACCAGTCAATAGGAACACCCTTCCTCTGAAATGACCTCTGATTGGTCAAAGTCTCCCATCTTGAGCTAGATTTTTTAAAGCCTGAAAACAGAGCCAAGAGGAAGTAGAGAAGTCTAGTTTTCTGTCAGACCACTTGAATTACAGTATGGTCAAAGTTTATTATGTGATTTTTGCCCAGTGATGCCATCATGAAAATGCCTACCCCAGCTTTAATGTGAGGAATGTGACTACGATATACATACGTAATAATATGCTATGGTTAATCTAAGGGCATAAAAACTGAATAAATATCATCAGCAAAACAAAACTAAGTCTCCACTCATGCTGGCAGCTCTGTGAGGCTGTACCTAGTGCATAGTGGTGCTGTGAGCTAAATGCTAACATCAGCATGTTAACACACTCACAAAGAAGATGCTAACATGCTGGTGTTTATTTAGCAGATGTAATGTTTACCATGGTCACCACCTTAGTTGAGCATGTTAACATGTCAACTCCCAAGTACCACAGAATACTTTGAGAGTAAGACTGTTAGCACTGACATCTCAGCATGTTCCTCAACTCCTCCTCTGTTCCTCTAAAGTTTTCCTTTTCTTTTCAGACTCAACTCCTCTTTTGTCCTCCCTCCTCATCTCGTCTCCACTCATCACCTCCTGGCTCATTACGCGCCCCATGTCCTGTGGTCACCTATTGAGTGGCAGCCATTTGATGAGAATGCACTGGGACAATTTTGCTGATGTCACACACAGGCCCGGTTCCTGCACTGTTGACATAAAGAGGTTGCTGGAGAGTTCATTAACTTCCCAAAGTTCAACGTCAGGACAAGACGTTCTACAAGACACACTGGAGTGGGACATCTAAGGAAACTTAATACACTTAAAACATGTCTTTATCTCTTAACAATGTCAATCTCTTGTTGAAGCAGACTCAAAGAAAGTTCTCCACTCTATGTGTGTGTAAGTGTGTGAATATGTGTGTGTGTGAGACAGAGAGATAAGAGTCAGTATAATCCTATGTAAGATACTGTGAGAACAAAAGTGTAAGAATGGAGCATGTGACTCATCACTGTGTCTGAATGTGGAGGAGTGAAGCCATGTGTGGGCAGAGGAGTTTGTTGCCGAGCTGACTAAAGAGCAATCTCACTTACACAAACTCTTATATACATGCAGACACACACACTCTGTAGAGCCTACCTGCATATACACACTTACTGGCACAGACACACACACACAAATACACACAATAACACTAGAACATGGTTTAGATGCAGTGTAAGATATAGAATTGCTATACATCTACAGCCACGGGACCAACAAGAGTGTGCTGCCTTTCTACAAGCGAAGCATGTAGGTAGTAAATGTTGGTTGGAACGTTTGTCCTTAAACCTGCATAAATTGTGTTGCTTTTGCCAAGTTGACATCAAAATTAGAAAGCTGATATCAGCCACATCAACATTAGCATTAATTTGTATTTCTGGCCACCTGACAAATGTTAGTCTCATATTCACTCTTCTTTCAATCCTAGTTTGGGAAATTATTAGGCTCTCACTGCTAAATGCTCCTCTATGTTCACCAACTGGTCGCTAGCTTTGTCTGTCTGTAATTTGGTGCTGGGCAGGTAGTGTATAGTGTGTTTATCATAGCTAGCTAGCTGCTATAGCTGGAAACAAGGCTTATGAGAGCATTAGCTGTGGTTACATGAGCAGTAATTTCCTTAATCTAATTGAAATCATTCTGGTTAGAGATTCCGACTGAACTGTTTACATGGATCCTAAATAAAGAGATCTGATATTACATGCCCCGAAGCATTTAATCTGAGGATTCTGGCTTGCACAAAGAGGTTTCGCCCACTGTGACGCATCTAATCTGCAGGAGAGTATGCTTGTTTCCCAACCTTGCTGCCAAACCTCAAATCATTTAACACATTAAATTAGAAAGAGGAAGTAGTTAAGATAGGTAAGAGATGCCCCCTAAGTAACTTGCATGCAGATTTATCGGCACATGTTCCAATTTATGTTCCCTCAACGTCTCATCTGCAGGCTACTACTACTGGATAGACAATTGTTATGTTCAGCGACTCCACATTGCAGCCTATAATAGCGTTACATAAGGCCACTGTTTTACTATCAAACTCACATACAAATGTAGCACTAGCAGAGCACTAAATATGTTTTAAATGTATAAACACTTCGCTTAAAAAAATCAGGAGGGGAAGGTGCATAGAAACAGCTATTGTAGCCTGACCTGTGCCGTGCACACACCCCACAATGTCACCTACTGTTAGCCCAACAGGAGGCAAGTATTTATTCCAACCACATACAAACAATTGGATGAGGCGTTTACATGGATATTAGGCACTGGTATTTTCCTGTTAAAAGGATTTTCAAATGTTTATACCACCCCTTTTGGTTGAAAATTCCTTGCAATCAAGCTAGTTTGGGCCAGTCTCTTTCGATTGAGGTGGGTAAATAAAGCAATTTTAAAATGATTAGGCTATTATTCTGATTATTAGTGGAATATTAGGGTCCATGTAAACGCCCCTATTGGTTGTATGTTCACATACATTTAGTTGTTTGACCCACTGTTTATATTGAACACTGGTTAGTTCAGCTTTAAATAAGTCTCGAAAATGTTGCATCTGTTAAGTCTTGCAGGATATGCTCTTCAGCTGGATCCCAGACACCTGGCTTGCTTTCACACAACTAACACTTCTAATTGCATCGTTTGCATCTATTCCTGGCTAGGTAACAAAACAGAGAAACATGCTCAATCAGGTCTTGACATGTTTTGAGATCAAGATTCACAGTCACACAAAGTACAGAGAGTTTTTGTTTTACAACAGTGACTTTCCAAAAAAAAATCTGCAAACTGTTCCAACCCTCACAGACCACATAAATTCCTGGCCACGGAACAAAATACATAATCCAAGCCAGAAGTCTCTTTCACAGGACTTATTCCCAGATCTTTTTTTGATGTTGGGACTATTTTAGGACGGCCTGGTCGGAGCTCTGAGCCTTTTTGTCACAGTCATAGGGGGTTTCCTGCACCTTCTCCCTGTCCTACAGAGACGGCGTGCACGATCAGCATGTTTATGTGTGTTATAGGCCGCCCCTATTTGTCATGTACCTATTCAATTGGACTGAAGTCATCTCTGTATTGCCTGCCTGGGTGAATCACACAAAAAAAAGAATGTGCCCCTGGTTCTTTACATGATGAGCAAGCCGCGGCTCACTAGAATAACACATTCACGGAAAACTAGGTCACAATTTCAAGGCAGGGCAAACAATTCACCCCCTTGTCACTGCCTCGATAAAATACTCCCCAGGCATTTAGGGTCTTCTGCAATTTAACGTGTGACTGTCTGTATGTGTGCCCCAACTCCCCGCAGCCCCCCATGCCTCCCACTGCATGTTTGTATGTTGGAACAAAAGGGTGGACGCACAGTTAAGGCAACCTTTGTTCGTGACTGTGCAACCATGCAGACATCCAATCAAGTGGCCAGGACTGAACCCAACTTCCCACACTGCATCAAACACCTCTTTACTTCCCACAGTGTATCAAAGCTAGAGAGATCTCTTAAAGACAAATACTGTAATGTTGGCAGATTGCTGTCTTCAGATTGTAAAAATGGCAGCAAAACTTTTCTTGTTTTGTAAATTTTCATCTGAGCACAAAAAAGTTTACAACACAGTCAGCTCTGCAGAGAAAACTCTCCGTAAAATGGTCCGAACAGAACTGGTTCACATGGCCCTGAGCATGTGAAGGCAAACACAACAGGACAGGATAAGAGGATGAGTAATGTTTATACAGCACTGTATTCCTATTAGTGCTGTGAACCGGCTGCTCCTCCGCTCTGCCTTTCCTGATGAGAACCACATGTTGAACCAAGCCGTGCACCTGAGACACGGCGACCACAGGCCTATTCTTCCTCGACCCTCACACCCTGGTCCATAGAGCCGGGAGAGCTGCAGCAGAGACTTGGCATGACGGCCAAGAGCAGTTTATTTTCCTGTCTGCCTCGGGCTCGGTCGTGATTGAACATTCTTTGTGAGGAATGTTTGGAATCCTGATTTGGAAAGCGACTCTGTGAGTCTCCCTCACTTACATAAACAACAAGGTATATTACATGTGATAACAATAGTTATTAAACTACAATTGTGCACAGCACCAGGCTGTTTAAACCATTCATATATTCTGCAGAGGTGCATGAGTAATGTCTAATAAAAATTTCCCGACACATTATGAGGCAGTGCCAAAACTGGGAGACTTGACACAAGTTAAAGCTGTAGTTGGTAACTTTCATACAAATTACTTTACGTCATATTTGCTGAAAATGTCATACTATATCTACAAAGCATGAGACAGATAATCTGTGAAAAATCAGTGGCATTACCGCATGTGAAACAACCAATCAGAGCTGAGGAGTCTCTAACGCAGCTGTCACTCACTGCTTGTGAACTGTGGCAAAACTGTCAAACCAGGCAGCACTGATCAAATATGAATCAAGATTCTGTTCCTGCATTGATTATTTCTCGCCTCAAATGTTTTCAGAGACATATTTTAGTGTACTATTTAGCTGTGAAATGAGAGAGTTTGCTCTGGCCTGTTGGCGATGCTTCATTTCGGCTTGATTTTTAACAATTCTGACCAAGTCATACAACTTCAATATTTTACAGCTAAACAGTATACATTTAAATTTGATCGACGCCGCCTAGTTTGACAGTTTGACCACAGTTCACAAGCAGCAACTGACAGCTGCATTAGAGACTCCTCTGCTCTGATTGGTTGTTCTCTTTCTGCCATGGTAAATTCTAGCAAATGCCATTAGAAGCAGTGGGAGGAAGAGGAACGTGATTTTTTTTCAGAGACTATCTGTCTCATGTAATACTGTGTGGATGTAGTGAATGATTAAGCAAAAATGACAAATAAGTATTTTGATAAAAGTTACCAACTGCAGCTGAGGAAGAAAATAACCAATGCCTTGCTCAAGGACACTTCAGCGTGGTTTATTCATATCGTGGTGGGGATGACACCTGGAAGGTGTCATATCAATCAGTACTGATTAAACTGGTACAAATGGTGAGCATAAAGATTTTGTGTTGATACAAAAAGATAGCACTTTCTCAAACTGCTGCATTTAGCTGACTAATAATAAGTTTGACAGTTCAGTATATAACTGACCTATAACAACACTGAAGGTCCCTCAAGAAAGGATTCTTAAATAGCTGCATTTCAAGGATGCTACGTCACTGAATCCTGCCAAAGGACTGTTCAGACTTCTAGGATCCTATGAATTATACCAGAGGCCGAGTTCTTCATTCAGAAAATTTTCAAGGATGCCTGTGTGTATTGTCAGTGCTCTTAAAGCACCCACAGTCCTATGCGTATGATGCATTGGTCTTGTCCCCTGATTTGTAAACAAGGAAAAAATGCTGTTAAACTTTTTGTTAACTCACTTAAGCAGTGCACCAAAATCTGTTTCTGAACAAATCTGAGGCGAGATATGAGCAATCCAGTTGCTAAACCTTCATTCATGCTAGATTTTAAGTTTTTTTTCTGTCTTTTGTAAGGCAAGGGCACTGATGCATTGCTGTTTTTTTGGCAGTGCTTGTTCTTAAAAATGGTGCAGAATGAGAGCAAAGTGACGGCATCGCCAACAGTGTGATATGCATTCCCATGTATGCATCTTAAGTGTCCTTGTAAACTGGTTGTCACCATAAATGTGTTCCATTAAAGTAAAACAAAATGTGTTAATGCCAGCATAAATACCTACTGATAATTAGCTGGATACCTTGTGAAGTAGACTAACTAAAGCTGTCACTGCACAGGCTAAGTTTGTTAGCTGGATTGCTGTTATTGCCTTTAAACATAACATTTCTTCCACTATTTTAGAAAATGTAGCACAGAACTGAAGGTGGGATCTTTTCCATGATGCACACCTGCACTCTCGTGATACTTTTCCATTATGTGTTCTCCGAATGCTAGGAAGGAGTCTTGTCCAGCCTCTGTAGGACCTGACATGCACCCATCCTACCAAGGAAGCATCCTTGACTTAGAGAGTCTACAGCCATGCTAGCTGCTTTGTGAGGCTGTACGAAGGCACAGCTGTTCTTTGAGCTAAATGCTAACATCGCTGTGCTAACATGCTCACAAAGATAATGTTAACATGCTAATATAAAGCAGGTCTGTGTACAGTGTCTGTCATATTCACCATCTTAGTTGAGCATGCTAACAAAAACAAAAATGTCAAGCTGGCTAAAGTGCTGCAGTTAAAATCAGAGGATCACTACAGTTGGTAGTCCTCCTCTAGGAACCATTTATGTCTTAAAAGTTTGTGCCAATCACTTCAATTGTTGATGAGATACTTCAGTGTGGACCAAAGTGGTGGAGAAACCAACCTTGCCATCCCTAGAGCAAAACTGCTAGCATGCCTAAAAAAAATCCTTGGACACTTAGAAGGAGAAAAACAAATAAATATATGAGCTACTACACTCAGAAGGACTGACTTAGCGGGCCCCTGAGCCCGTGGGCCCTTGGGCCTGGTAGGCCCGTTTGTAATCCACCCATACAAATATGGTTTATCTACGATGACATTTAGTATACGAGAAACAATCACCAGTTTACACCACAAAACAATTATATTTTCAAATGTTCTTGATTTGGGGTATCAGCATGGGACAGCAATGAGTAGGAAGACCCGCCTTCAGATTTAAGACTGTGATCACAACCATCTGTCTTGCATTAGTGTTCTTGATCAACACAATAGCTACAGTACGTCCTAAACTCATTCTTCAACGGACAGGGGCCTACATTTACTATTAACTGATTAACCACCTCTTGGCTATCAAAAGGTCAAAGGTAATGATGCATTGGGCAGTTGCAAATCATAAATTTCTCAAAGTTGTAATCAAAAAGTTGCAAAAATTGTAAATACGAGTCATAAACTGGTTCAATCCTACCTAAATTTGGAGCCCCGTGGGCGGGTGGATGGACAAGTGGTTGTTGGTGAACCAGATCACGAGTAAATACATCTTCTTTTTTTTTTTTACTTCATCTGTAACATTAATAGATTAACATGTCCAGGCTTCTAACAACAACACAAATGGTATTTTTGTCTGGCTTCCATTATTTTAGAGGCTTCTTTGGACCATTTCATTCAATCTATCTCATAGTATCCAATGACCACCTACAGAGAGACACCACTGGTCTCATTATTTACATGTTGATGAGGAAGGTCTCAACACTGGATACCAACAGCTATAAGATATGCACCAGTTGTGTCCTCCTGATTGGCCAAAAGTAGGCTGCATACCTCTGCAGCATTTGTAGAAGCCTTTGAATGGGACTTGTTAAGACATACATGTGGTTATGAATTATGGACTGTGAATGATGGAATACACCACTGACTTCACTGTGTTGGAGAACAAGCAGAAACAGTAACAAATCCTTTCTTCATGCATGAAAACGGCACTTTATCATTCAGATTTATTGTCTGGTGTAATGCTGCTGAGCGCATCAGACACAGAAAAAGATATATGATAAGAGTGTGCTCACTATTGCTTCAGAAGCTGTTCAAACCATGATACTGTATTTCTGTAACTGCTGCCTGAGCGTCCCCTCCCCCTCGGCTCCCCAGCAGTGGGTCAGCAGTAGCAACAGCAGACCCAAGGGCAAGCATCATTATAACATGGCTGTGGTAATTAGAAGGACCACTCAACCGTTGATTAAACTGAAGTAATTTGCTTTATCTGCTCTAAAAGGAACTGAGATTCATACTGGCTTCCTTGAGCTCTTTTCAGAAACACCAAACTTGCCATGAAGGTGTAGCTCATTATTAATAGTGGCTCTTCAGATAAGTCTCAATAGGAAGTACGCACACTTCAAGATGCTTTTAGGAGAAGTGATATCAGTTTAGTCAGCAGCAGCTTCAGTAGATTGCTACAGCTCTCTGGTAATAGCGAATCAACTGTTTTCGTGTTGACAAAAGTTCATGAAGTAAATGGCACAAAAGAGACCATTTTGTCAAAGTCAAGGGAAGAATCGTGCTTTCACACTGTGACAAGTCTGACCTTATAATAACTCAGTCTATAGATAGACTGTGTTGTGTTTGGCTTTATTGGGGTTTCTTTACAATGTGTGTATGCTACAGAGGGGGGCATACAGCAACCTCTGTGAGGCAAACTGAAAGGCCTCTTTCATAAGACTTAATTGGGAAACATTTGAGACCCAGTTAACTTGCCATACAAATTAATACAACCTGACCCAGACTACATCCTGCGTCCACAGCAAACCACATGACAGCATAAATCAAAGGCAGCACTTAATAACTGAGACAACTGATTGCAGCAAACCATGAATTATCAAGCTGCAAACCCTCTCCTTTACCCAAGAAGAAGGGGGTGTGAACAGGAAGTCCACCCTGAGAAAACTCTGGTGTAATTTAAGCTACAGGGGAGAATTTTGAAAGACTCTCTTCTGCAAAACAAGCGGTTTTTACTGTGTTTTTCTTACCCAGAAGGGCATGGAACAGCTGGCTGCCTAAGATGGAAGAAACTTTGCCCACGCTGGTCTTCAGGGCCTGCTCCTCTGGGCTGGTTAGGTTGGCCTGGTAGCGCCTTAGCAGCCCCACTGCTCGCTCTGTGTCTGCCTCACAAAGGAAATACATGTCTCAGGACAACTGCAGCAAAGACAATACGTACATACTACTGATACTGCGATTCATAAGCTGGGTTTTGTATCATGTATTATGTTGTCCCTGACTGTCTTTTTTAATTATGTTTTTTTATTGAAGGATAATTGCAAATCATACAGAATTACAATTGAAACAATACTTTTCCCATTCCTCCCATCTCCCACCCATCCCCTACCGCCCCTGCCTTGAAAGTCCATGGAGGTACACGTTTAACACACAATGACATTGAGTCCATGTAAAAAAATAAACTAAGTACAGTGCAAAACAAAATGGGGATAACTAAATAAAAAAAAGAAAAGGAGAAAAGAAAAAGTGCGTGAAAGTAAATAGCAATAATGTACAATTACATAATATTTCTCGTCTAATCAGGAGGGAGTCATCTAAGGCTATTAAAATAAAATATCAGGCATTGCCATTTCTCATAAAAACGGTCTTCACAACCCCTGAGAGTGAATTTTATCCTCTCAAGTTTGAGGAAAAAATACCACGTCAGAGGATGGTGGGAGGTTAGGGGTCCCTGACTGTTTTTTACATGCTCTGTTTTCGATTGTCTGTTTGTTTTTGTCATGCTGTATTTTTTGTAACCATGTAATGGCTGGTATCTTGTCCAGAGCCCTCTCCAAAATCAGATTTTAATCTCAAGGGACTTCCTGGTTAAATAGGTTAAGGAAAAATTAATAAAGCATATCTTGGCAGTCATTGCTGACAGGGTTAATAATATTTTTATGAACTTGGGTTACAATTAATAATCATTGGATTGCTCCTGAAAGGCTGTTAATCCACGGATAGAATATGAAACTTAAACTGAACTAAACTGAACTGCCTGAGAAATTGTGTGAAATTATCTTTGTTTCTCAGGATGTATGTAACGAAAATAAAAATGATTCATCCAAAATATGACGAGATACCCTTTCAAATCTGTTAGGGCTGCAGCTATCTTATTATCAATTACTGTACAATTTTCTTGATTAATGGTTTGCTCTATAAAATGTCAGCAAATAGTGAAAAATGACAAATACAAGTTCCCACGGGCCGTGGTGCCACTGTTAAATATACAGTTTGGTCCAGCCAACAGTCCAAAACCCCAGGAGATTCAATTTCATGACTAAGGTAAAAAAGAAAACCACTTTTAAGGAGCTGTAATATGAGAATATCAGCCATTTTTGCTTTAAAAATTGACTGCTTACATGATTGTTGCCCACTCATTTTCTGTCAGCTTTAAAATCTGTAGTGAATAACTGACTTTAAACATTAACCTAATGCAGAACTCCTACAGATGTGTCACTGAAGATAAAGTACCATCATACATAAAGCTATAACTTCATTTGTGACTATCGCAGATACACATGATCGTAAAGGAAATATGATATAATCAGGATGATTTCTATTTGACTTATAGGCAAATGCAGCACTGCTGTTTGTTACATTCCCCTGCAGAGCACATTAAAGGTATTTTTCTCTTTGCAACACGACTGTACAGCTGGTTGTTGAACCCGGTGGGTGGTGAGGAACACAGCACAGAGATGATCACGGAGGTAAATCTACAACTTCACAGTTTCCTACCTGATCCTGAACATTTTGATCGAGAAAAGCCTCAAAACAGTAAACTGCTGCCCGGAAGTTGCACAATTTCCAGATACTGTATTTTCTTTTTTACCTTTTTCCATTCCTTAAGGGCAAAAAAAAAAAAACTTGTTTCTCAAGGGATTAAAGCTGAGGTTAGTGGGCCAGTGGAAAGCCGTGGAGAAACTTTCATGAAGCACTGAGCTGGCATTAACCTAAAACTTCAACTTTAACCGAGATTTACTACAAAACTTTGACACGTGAAGGAGACGTAACGTTACGTTAACGGTACTTACCATATTTATGCACCATGGTGTAGCCAACTCCATAAAAGTAGTTTAAATTACAGTTTTGAGGGGTTTTTTTCTCAGAAGAAAATAATTGCAGTAATAGACCCGGGTAATTATACAGCCATAAGTGTCGCTCCTCCTTCACAAACACGCAACATGTAGAGTTTTAAATCCAGTCGCTGGACACTCCCCGTCTGTCTGAGTGTTACTGCAGTGCTCCACACCCACACACAGGGGTTAAGATGTGACAGGAGGAGACTGTTTACTTCATGTCAACTTTCCACAAGTTTTGGGGCAAAACGGCACCAGACAGCGTGACATGTTCCTCCTCCCCTCACAAACATGCCTCGCCTTCATGGGAAACGGCCCCGTGGCTCTCGGCCTCACCGGGACACTGCAATATCCATGTTCATACAGTCAAACGATGCTAGCTGCAGTTAGCTGACATGATCAGTTGCATGACATCATCATTAGTGATCAATCAGTTAGTGAAACCTTTTTTCCCAGTGTTTGGTTTTCCTCTGATCTGCCTCAAGTCGCCTCTTTTCCAAATGTTTGCATTGTGTGCCACCTAGTGGTTGCTAACGGCTAAAGGGGAGCTAGCTTGCAGTGTATGTGAAAATTAAAGTTGTATGGAGCTATCTGTGGCTTCACAGGGAGCCTCAGCGAAGTCCGACGAAATGCCTCAAGTGAATCAGCGCTGGTTGAAGGTTGAAGACATCCTCGGTTGAAGACTACAGGTCTGAAAATTAAAAAATTAAAACTATGAAGGTGTTGAGTTAGAAAGAAATGAGCTTACCGAACCTCGGCACCGCCTCATCTCTGCTTGCCATACGAAGCTACATTAGCCGCTGCTAGCTTAACCGAACCGAATCTCCGAACCAACTGTCGGCGGTCGCGTTGCATCATGGGTAATGTAGGAGCCAAGTTCTGACCAGCTTGACCAAGGAAAATGTAAAATATACAGCCTGAATAGATAAAAAAATTAACTGCACAAATTTGATATTTTCCCTATGAAGTATCTTGAAGTATGAACAGGAAAGTGTACATGAAGTGTGTTTTGGATATTTGGGCAGGTAATAGGCCTACATACTGTATATATATACTTAGTTCTGTCAGTTTCTTATTGCTTTGTGTAATTCAAAGGGAGCTGATAAAAACAATGAATGTTAAAAGGGTAGGTGTAATAAGCTAAGGCTTCAGCCTACACC
>JAPZEB010000026.1:19885844-19902834 GCA_029783705.1 Chaetodon striatus
ACAAAAAGACACAAAACAACCACAAATAGACACAAAACAACTACAAATGGACACAAAACAACAAATCGACACACAATCGCCTAAAGGAAACTCAAGAAGACACAAAATGATGACAAAATAACTTTAGAGAGACCCAAATGACTACATAAAGACACAAAACAACCATAAGGAGACACAAAATGACAAAAAAGACACAAAATTACCGAAAAGAAACTCAACAACAACCACAAGGAGACACAAAATGATCACAAAGAGATGCTAAACAACGACAAGGAGACACAAAAATATCTTTGAGAGAACCAAACGACTACAAAAGACACAAAACAACCACAAAAAAACACAAAATTACCAAAAAGAAACTCAAAACAACAAGTAGACATAAAATGTCCACCAAGAGACACAAAACCACAAAAAAATGCGTTTAACTACTACCAAGAGATGCAAAATCTGTGTGTATTGCTCCTCTGTAGGAGAGGTGATGGGTGGGGCCTTTTTGGAATCTGTGCCCGGGAGCCTGTTGTCTCCACCCATGGCTTCAGCTGATGGCGTTTGAAGCTGGACAGTGAAATGAACAGAAAGGGAAGTAAAGCATGTGCTGCAGTATCGCTCACCATGACCCAGTCAGGCTGCTCCATCTTTTTTAGGAGGTGGCAGGAGTTGGTGGTAACAGAACTGGCCCCCGCACACCACAGCAGAGAGAACAGCCAACGCTCATTAACCACCCACAGGTTCACTGTAACGTTCCTGCTCCGATGCTCCCTGGCAGACACAAACACGGGGTTTGAAATGAAGATCTTTGCACAGATAAATAAAAAGATAAGTAGCATATTATAGGACATGAATCTGTGGAAAGCAGGACAGTAAATATGGTATATATCTGCGTGTGAATGTTTTATCCATATGTAAGAAGGTGGATGTATGTATGCATGTATATGTGCATGTAAATGTGCATATTACCCTCCTGTGGTGGTTGTCTTCTCTATCTTTTTTTTTTGTCAGTACTGGTATTTGTATAGCTATTTTCTTATTAGAGCACTGGTTCCCAACCTGTGGGTGCTGACGCCCACTAGGGGTCGCCAAAGCTTTATGAAAAGGTTGCGAGGCCTTCTTGATTTAAGGGGTATAAGACGACTTCTGTAAAAACACTGTAGGCCTATATCGCAGCATCTCGTTCATTCCTATGGAGTAAACTACATGAAATTGTTATTTTTAAAGTTTGAAGCCTGTGTCATGAAGCAAGGACAACAGTCCAGGTGCAGTGTGTTGATTTAGCTCTGAATGCAGCATTTCAGCACTTTCTCCAAACATGTCGGTACACTGCATGTCATTCTTTAGTAATTTACAAAGGTGTGTTTGCTTATCCACTGAACACCACTCCTGGGTTGGGGCATTATTTTAATCTCCTTCCCTGAAGGCCGACTCTACACCTCTATATTCAGCCACAGCACTGTGTCTCAGCATGCTACACACAAACACACACACACTTTTAATTAACACACTACTGTGCATGACTCCTGGCACTGCCACAATGGTTTCCTCCTTTTTCCCTAAGGGATCGCTTTTCTATCATTAGGTAGACTGAGGATCCCTACTAAGTGACATATTTTATGGGTATTTCAGTTAAGTACAGTACGACACATAAACTGTACAATTAACCCAGATAATGAACACAATAAAATTAGCAATGAGGACACATTTTGAGCAGATTATCTCCTGTGAATGTTACATCACAGATGGGGTTTCCTGGCATTTTTTTAAGGAACATTTTAATACAATTCTGTGTTTTATGATCATGTTCTTTTGCATATATTTAGGACATAAACCTAAAGCACTCATGCGTGGAGCAGGAACAAATGCACTTGAATGAAGTTAAAAAGCCTTTTGCACCCTGATGATGACCTTTTGGGGTCAAAACCATTCAGTGCTTTAATTTAAGTAGTTATGTTTTTTGTGTAAAGGCTTGTTAGCTTAATTTAGCTTAATTCAAGCACAAATGAGAGAAGACCAAAAA
Source organism: Chaetodon striatus (assembly GCA_029783705.1). Lineage (NCBI taxonomy): Eukaryota > Metazoa > Chordata > Actinopteri > Chaetodontiformes > Chaetodontidae > Chaetodon > Chaetodon striatus. The sequence continues at coordinate 19,887,856 of JAPZEB010000026.1, forward strand.
TATTCAGGGAATTATCTAAAGTTCAACCCAATTTCATACACAATATGTGACAGACAGACATAATGAGTGTATATATAGTGTTTATTTACCTGATTTCTTTTGTACTTAATTTGCTGTATTTCATATTCAGGCGGTCCCCTCCTTCGATAAGCATATCGCTTTCATTGTCATAGACCTGGATGAAGCCTGGAGCAGTCCTATTAACATATTCTCTTTCTGCTGAAGGAAGCCAGAGGATCTATAAAAAGGACAAAACAACGCCTTAACAAAACACGCCTTATCATGAGATATCATAAATTCCATCAGAGGGATTAGAAATAGATTTACCAGGCTGGGGTCGATGCCAGAACTCAAAATAGTGTTGACTGTGTCCACTGTGTCATTTTCCTGGTCGGGACTATACAGGTCAAATATCACTGAGATGTTGTGCTGCTTGGCGAGGTCGAGGAGCTCGAGTAAGGACGGTATGGTCTGGTTCCTGGCTGTTTCCCTCTCCTCCTCTGAGAGCATGGACACTGTGTGGAAAGGATCTGTCTGGAGAGTCAAAATATGAATTGTAACTGTAGTGAGCGGAGTGATTACACATAAACTTTTAGCAAGTGAGTTTGTGGACAAGCGTGAGTCAAAGCACAGCCCTCACCTTTAGGAACCATTCGCCTGCATTCAGTCTCTGTAATTCCTTCCAGGTCAGGTTGCTGCTGTAGCTGAAGTCTACGTCAGGGAACTTGTCTTGAACGTTTGTCGTTCTCCGCAAGAACCCAGAAGAGTTGTGATCATGCATCAAGAAGGGAACTCTGTCTTTACTAGGGGAGAGAAACAGTGAACACAGCATCTGTGAAGCCAAAACCAGCCCAATCTAAAGGTGCATTAAGTCAAAATTATATTTCAAACACATCATTGACATCTAAAGGATCTTTGTTTTTCAGTCCCCACCAAAAGGGGAGATTTCACAAAATACCTGTCTCTGCCAATCTGGTCTATGCAAGAAAGATTAGTTTGAGAGACAGGAAACGGTAACATAAGATCAGTTAGTTCTCTGGGTCGAAATTCACCGTACCTGATCTGTACGTCTGTCTCGAAGGCTGTCACACCACACGCGATGCTCCTGTTGAACGACATCATGGTGTTCTCAGGGGCCAGCTGAACACAGTGAGGACAGATAGGTGAGACACACTCTCATGTGCTTAAACTCATGTTCCAAGCGTTAGAGTGACACTCATATCTGTCCTTTAAATATAAAGCTACAGCCAGGAGAGGATTAGTTTTGCTTAGCAGGTTGAAGGCAGGTGAAGCAGCTGGTCTGGTTCTATAAGGCTTATCATGTTCAATCTTGTTTATTTAATCTGTTCAAACTGTGAGTTTAAGAACAACATATTGTGATTCTATGGGGGTTATGTACCAGACTGTTATTGGCTGAAAGCACAGCCATTGTCACCAGAATAAAATGTTGGCATTGTACCTCTCTGCAAACCATGGATATGTCACATTTGTGATTTATAAGCACATTATGATGTAGTTCAGATTACATGTATATATGAGCTGAGTTTGTCGTCAGGAGGAGGACGTGACGGTGGATGGTGTGACACCAAGGCAACACAGCTGCCAAGCAGCAGACCATTCTTCAAGACCAACAAAAGAATGTCTTTTAATGGCAGTTTGGGACATGTACAGCCCTGTTTGTAAAAACAAAAGCAGGTCTTGCTTAACAAGAATTCACGACTGTTCAAGCTGTAGTGAGTACGTGTTTTTTAACCAGAGTTTGGACGGTTGTAGTGACATAGCGAGCCTTGTTTAACGAGAATTTGGGACATGTACAGCCATGTTTGTATTGACAAGAGCATGTGTTTTTAGTGAGAGATTGGGACATCTTCAGCTGCATCAGTAGAGAAAAAAGTATGTGTTCTTTGATTAGAGTTTGGGAAATTTTCAGCCATATTTGTAGAGACAAAAGTGAGCCTTGTTTAACAAGAGTTTGGCACATTTCCAGTCATCGTTGAAGCCACAAAAGCAGGTGTTTTTTCATGAGAGTTTGGGACATTTTCAAGCCATGTTTGTAGCGGCACAGGTGGGCCGTGTTCAGGAAAAGTTTGGAACATTTCCAGCCATATTTAACGTGACAAAAGCATGTTTTAATGAATGTTTTTAATGAGAGTTTGGGACATTTTCAGCTGCATTACTACAGAAAAAAAGCATGTGCTCTTTAATTAGAGTTTGGGAAATCTTCAGCCATGTTTGTCGAGACAAAAGCTAGCCTTGTTTAATGAGAGTTTGGGTCATTTCCAGCCATGTTTGTATTGACAAAAGTGGGTATTTTTTGATGAGAGTTTGGGGTATTTTCAGCCATGTTTGTGGTGACAAGAGTGGGTGTTTTTCAATGCACATTTGAAACATTTCCAGCAATGTTTATAGTGAAAAAAGTCGGTGTTTTTTGATGAGAGTTTGGGACATTTCTAGCCATGTTTGTAGTGACAAAAGTGAGCCTTGTTTCATGAGAGTTTGGGTCATTTCCAGCCATGTTTGTAGCCACAAAAACAGTTGTTTTTAGTGAGAGTTGGGGACATTTACTGCTGTATTTGCAGCAACCCCAGCAGGTATTTTAAAAACATATTTTCTGAAACCTAACCACATGTTAACCACAGTGTTATCACAACATTAAATTGAAAATGTTTAAGTTTTAACATATCTGCTACACACAGTATGAAACGTACAAATGCAACATATACACAGTGTGCAGAGATGTTCAATGCCAACATTAATTCAGAGCTGGGGAGCGGTGACTTCCCTTCAGAGTTATCTTGATCTTCTTATCTAACTCGAAGCAAAGCAAACAGCAGATTTCTCAAAATGTCAAACTGTCCCTTTAAATAATCATTAAACTTCTCTCCTTTGTCTACATGCACTACAAGCCTCTATTATAGAATACAATTTCAAAGACGAAAGGTTTAGACTACCAGAGAGGTCAAACAGGGCGAATAATCCTTTTATCCCTCAGGCCATCACATTGTGAAATACTCTCGATGACTCAACTGATGATTGGTTTCCCATACAGCTATTGCTCTGGGTTTCTTGAGGTGACTTCATGTATTGATGTTTTATGTATTTCATCATGTTTTATGTACCTTAGTCTGTGCGCCTAAGTCTCTGTGTGTTCTGTTTTACCTGGCTGCGAATCAAAAGTCAAAGTTGAAAAGAAAGTTGAAAAAAAAAGTTGAAAAGAGCTGCAACACAATGCGAGGTGGACCGTGTGTACCTTTAGGGTGTTGTCAAATAAAACAGGATGCTCACCATTGGCGCGCCTCGATGACCAATGAGCTTTGGTTTTTCAGGTAATTCGCTTTGCTCTATCAAACAAGGAGACTGGATGAACAGGGGACACAGGAAGATGGCGGCGGACACAACCACAAATATCGCTGCGGTCAGGAACTTAGACCCTGGTGAGAACAAGAGTCGAACAATAAAATAATACTCTTCAGCTGTTTACACTGCTTTGAGTCCAAACAGAGAGCCTGTTCACAAGTCTCTTTAGAAGTGTAAGTAAATAAGGAGCAGTGTTTGTTCTCTGGGAGTATCATGAATATCATTTGTGCTTTTCAAGTCCTTGTATCCTTTTTTCCTCGCAGGTATTTTTTGTGCTTCACTCGCTGCATTTCATGAAAATAGAAACAATATATGGTTCAGATTGCACAGCAGACACAAACTCTGATACCATTTCAAGTTTCAATTTTACTCATATGAATATCAGTGTCATCTATCCTTAATTATATCTTTATTCTCTCCGTCCTTCAACCCATGGCACTATCTTAATTTCTAGTCTGGAATCAAAGTACTTTATCTTTATCTTGTAGAAACTGTTTCCTGGTCAAAGACAAATGAACCTCATTTTTCAAACTGACTTTTTGAAAGTACAATGTGCATCGATTATATTAATGTCTCAAAAAAATGTCTTCACACAGTGTTGTAATTGCTTGTGACTCGTGCTATTGTGTGCTCTCAAGTGACGTCTGCAACATACATTTTCCTCCGGCCGCGTGGAAGCCCCGGAAGACGAACGAGCTCAGCAGGGTCAACGCCCCAACAGCACCAAACTGCAGGAAAGGAGCTGTGGCCTGACAAGAGGCCGACACACACATCAGAAACACATGGTGTACAAAGATGTATTTTAAAAAACAGACGTTTACACACTCAGTATCGTTCACACAAACACTGCGGTCCTTGACATGAGACCCTCACTGTACCTGGAGTGACAGATAAACTGTCGGCCATTCTTGTTTCCAGTGGAGACAAATTCCTGTGATCCCGATAACGATGATTATCGCACCAAAAAATAAGAAGACCTGTGTAGAGCAAAAACAAATATGACATACAACAACTTAAACAATCCCGGACGATGCATATTTAAAAAAAGATTAATGATTAAGACAACACTTAGATGATCAAGTGCTAGCTCTGCTTTTCGCTCAGCTTTTAAAAGGTCCTCTGCTAACCTCTGCTAGCACTCTGAAGTTGCACATGCTATGGGTACAGATGTAATTAGCTAGCTCATTTTTTTGTGTAACATTAATCTTTAATGTTACGATTAGAAAGACAGGAGTAAAGGGGAAGAGATGGAGAGAAAGTGGGACATGGTCTCAATCATATAGGCTTGCCTTGCTTGTTAAATTAGCCTACCTGCTCTCCTTCATTTAAAAAAAAAGAAAGTTTTATCAACAAGTGTTTTTTTAAAAAGTTATTTTATGATGTTACATCGGCCCGCACACTCGCTAATGGGGCACCCAGTGACTTAGTGGGTAGAGCACGCATCCCATATACGTAGGGAATGTCCTTGCCCCAGCGGTTGCAGGTTCAGTTGCTCCTTGCTGCATGTCATCCCCTCTCTATCCCACCTTTCGCTAGACCTAGACTGTCCTACCTAATAAAGGCAAAAAGCCAAAAGAAAATCTTTTAAAAAAAGGAAAGTAACTTGTACTTTTGAGTAATTTACTATTTATTTACCAGGTACTTTTTTTTAATTTTTATTTGAGTCTTTTTTTTATTGGAGTAATTGTAGTTTTATGTGAGTACAGATTTTCAGTACTCTACCCACCACTGGATGTAACACTGAAAACACATCAAGCAGTGGTCAGTGGAAATCTGTGGTGATCGCTCAGAGCTTAGCAAGCTGCGGCCGTCAAATTCTACATCAAAGTTTAGCCAAACTTAAAGCTGGAGATAGGTTAACTGTTGGTGGTGAATTGCAGCCAATCATTGAACAGAGTCCTGTGACTGATGTGACGTGACTGCAGAAACTGTGAGTACTGCACTAAGCTGCTGCTTGGAGTGTTATCACTGTCGAGAGAAAGCTTTGGAGCTTCTGAGGGAGCACTGACGGGAGGAGTGTCTTTGTTGGGTGTTGAGTTCAAATATCAACAATCTATCTCAGGAGTCACCGACTCCACCTTCAATGTACACAATACCTTGTGCAGCCAGTGTAAGTTGAGTGGTTCCCTTAAGGCAAGTTGGAAGAGTGCGAAGAGCTGTAATGAAACATGTTTGATTATAGAAGATGAAATTACAACTTTGCGTTGTTACTGTATGGCTGAAAAATGATACATCATTACAAAGATCTTTTTGAAGCTTTCATAACATCTGGTGACATGCTGCGAGGCTACACAAAGCTTTTCTATGCCTCTTTCATTCAAACATTCAGTCTCATGTCAGTAATTAACCTCTCCTGTGACAACAAGGTACAATCTTCTACAATCACTCCATCATCACTTTAACGCCACAGTATCAACTCTGTGTTCTCTCACCAGCAGCAGAATGCAGTAGCTGGTTATCACTGCCGAAATGATGACGAGCACCATGAACCAGTTCACCCATCGTTTCAGTTTTGTGAAGCCCTTCCTGATAATAGAACAAAAGAGGGCAGCGCAGGGTTAGCAGAATAAAGGTCACCAATAGAGGAGGAGAAGACAAGGAAAGAAAAGAGAGGATTCTGGGCTTTTGTGTCAGATTCAATGTGGGTCATTTGTCAGTGTGTTTGTGATCACTCACCAGTTAACATCCTCTCGGTCATTAAACGTAACCAGACAGATGTAGAGCCAGCACAGGGAGAGCAGGGAGACCAGAGTGACCACTGAGAACCAACAGCATGCACACTGAAAGCAAAAGAACAGGTTAAATATTATTCTTTTTTTTAAGTTGTCGACACTAATAATAATACTTAGTACTAATAAATATTTTGGTATGCTGTGTGTGTGTGTCAGTGAAAGTGTGTGTGTTCATGGACTCCACGGGGAATTTGATCTGAAAAGACAATGGAACAAGTCCAACATTTTTTCATACTTGGTTTGCGCCCTGCACTGTGTCGTGACAACTCACCACAAACAGGCCCTTCATGGTCTTGCACCATCAACAACACACCTCCACCCTCTCATAGTTGTTCAAAATTATAGCCCGACACCATCTACCTCCCCCCTTTTATATTCCTGTTCCAGATAAATCCAAAACAAGCCTGTTAGGGCCTGTTGTGAGTTTACTTATTGTACTTGGCACACAAATTCATCATCATCATCATCATCATCATCATAATCATCATCATCTCATTTGCAGACCCCTTCATTTCTAAAAGTATGTGAGTAGCTTTTAATTTAAAATGCATTTAAGGCACTGGACTCTCATAGCAACACTGTTCATCATTAATATTTTAGATTTTTTAGATTCAGTCTGGTGGAATGTTAATCCCTCATTACAGGGATTTGTAAGGGTTATGCTCCGTTGAAGTGGAAGGAACCTGAAATAGATTAAGTCATTTAGAGCTGTTGTTTCATAAACATCACACACTACTGTGCTGTACAGAGCAGTGCTGAGGGAAACTAAAACATCTTATACTTATCTTAGCTCCTTAATGACGGGGTTGGGAAGTAGCTACGTACATTTATTCATGCTCTGTACTTAAATCATTCAGTATTTCCAATTTATGCTTTAGTTTCACTTTAGTTTACTCTGCTATATTTATTTGACAGCTTAAGTCACTAGTTACTTTGCAGATTAAAGGAGTAGTTCAGTCTGTTTGTATGAGATACTTATCCATAGAGAGTATATAACAAACAGTAGACGTCAGTGTGCTTGTTCCCAGTTTGGAGAAACAGGCTGGAGTCTAACATGAAAGCTAAGAAATCTACTGCTGTGGAGGGGCCAGCAGCAAAATGTATTTAAGCCTCACAAAAAAAAGTCCTACCTAAAAAAAATCAATTGAAGTTTAAATGTGCTATATTAAGAGCAGTTTCACTGCTTTGCCCCAATGTCCAATGGGAAAATGAAGCTGCTATGTTGCTCTCTTTAAAGCCAGACTCCATTGACAAAAACGTGAATTTAACACAGCTGAACACAGGAGCTGCTCGTCTACTGCTGCCTCATACGGTTAGTTTGTTTGTGTTATTGAGTGACTTTGGCATTCAAAGACATTGGTTCAGATAAACTGAAGTCAAAATTTAACACAAACTAACTAATTAATTGACTCAACTTAGATCAGCAGCTCCCCTTTTCAGGGAGCTAAAATTACCGTTTTTCTCAATGGAGTCTGGTGGCTTTGACGAGAGCATAGATGTGAAACTGAAGCCATTAATCACATCACCATAATGTCGGCCTCTCTGATGGAAAGGTTAGGTGAAAATATGGCATACACTTAAAATGATATTGTCTTGTTTAAGTGGGATTTTTTTAGGTGGTGAAATTCCGTTTTTTTGCTGCCCCCGTCCAAAGCTATGGATTGCTATGCTTCCATGTCAAACTCCAGCCTGTGTCTAACAAACAAGGGGCGTGCTGACTGACATCTACTGTATGTACAACATATTCGCACTCCGACCTCATCACATATTGACGTTAAGTCATGGACTTTCCACGTCCAGATATGATGTGAAAGGTACCCTGGGTTCGCTGGTTGTTGACATTCTGGGACGCCATGTCAAGTTTTGCCTGTTACATGCATTGTCTTCTTTCAAAATACACTTCTGTTTTCACAGGAAATTTACTGTTACAGTATCTTTCAAAATAAATGCATTACATCGGTACAAATTTGCTTTTTGCTTTTCAGACAAATGTGTTTGAGGCCAAAAGATGTGAAATTATGTCATATTTCCCAAAGCAAAGCCAAGTTCAAAAGATGACTGCAAATTTATGTAGCAGAATTTTTTTCTTCTCACAAAATCTCAGATTTATCATGCGGGAGCCTGACCTCTAGGTTTGAAACCACTGGACTTCAATACTCAACTCTATATGACAGTGGTTCCCAACTGGTCCAGCCACAGGGTCCAGATTTCTTCTTAGTCATTAGCTCAAGGTCCACACAGCTTAATACATTCAGCATCATACTTGTGTTTGGTCATGTTGTCGAGCTAGTTTGCTGTCTCTGTCAAGTAGCTTTCTGTTAGTGACTCACTCTACAGCAGGAAACGGCACTTTAGAATAAAAGTTGCGTGCCAGATGTTCACTGTACTTCAAAATGAAGTGTGTTTTTATGAACTTGATGCATTTGTGAGTCACTTGCGGTCCATTCAGAATGGATCCACAACCCATTTTTGGACTGTGACCCACCAGTTGGGAACCACTGCTATATGAGATACCTTAAGACTAGCTCCACATTGAGCAGCTGCATCAGGAAAATGCTAAACTGCCATCATAATAATCAGTCACAGGGATAAAACAAGTACCTTTACTTTGATATTTAAAGCACATTTTGCTGATAATACTTTTGCCTGAGTAAGACTCTGAATACAGGACTGATACTTGAGATACTCGTAATGGAGTATTTGTACCTTGTTGTATTACTTAAATAAAGGTGCTGAATACTTTTCCCACCACTGCCTCATGGTCATATAAGAAAAGATGAACACAGATATGGCTAAACTCACTTTTCTCCTATTAGTTCTATTTCTTTCCTTCCAGTGGCAGCTGTATAAACCTCTGCTGCAAAATCTGCAACAGCTATCGTCTTGAGGCATCACTTCTCCTCATTCACAGTGTAGGAGGTGTGGATCCTGTTGAATGCAGTCTGGACACGTGATACAGGACGGCCCGCAGGAGGAAGAAGGAAGCCCAGATAAGTCTTTCTCAGGACACTGAGGGGATGCCCGACCTCTCTAAACCTGCAGGAGAGAATAAAAAAAGACGACTGTGACAGAAAGCAAATGAGGGAGGGGGTATTAAAGCAATGCCTGCTCAATAACCCTCTCAATGGAGCCTGTGTGCGAAGGGGGGTACAGCCGCTGGCAGCACTTACAATAGCCCACACCATGGGGTATTGAGAAGAGTGCACAGAGCGGCCTGAGAGTGAAGTCACTCTATTGGAGCATTTGCAGCACAAACAGCCACAGTGACAGGCACATCCATGTACAGAGAGGGGGTGGAGGAAACAAGCTGTGTGAGTAAAGAACAAACAGTTTACATACTGACGGAGTTAAAGACACTATTTTGACATTCATAATGACTTAATGGAGGCGTAGTTTATAGGGGTTTAGATTGCTCGAAATTTGTTGTTAATGCAGTAGCCTGAGAACGGGGCACACAGGGCTTTTAGTAAACATGTTGGGGCATATTATTTTAGAGTTGTGCCAGGTTTCGGTACAGACTTCCAGATGGGACGTGGGAATTTACCCGTGTTATTTGTCCCCCATCGAAAAAGCACATTGAGCAATAAAGGTGACTATTGTCATAAGGCCAACCAACAGTTTCTTGTCAAACTTGATTTGACTTGGGGGTTTTGCCAGCAGTCTTCTCACCTGGATTGTTCATTTTGTTTCCACAGTCAAAGCCTTCAGGGCATTAAGCAAGCTCAAGGTTAGGATAAGGATTAAGCAGCTAAAACCAAGACTAAACCTCACAACCACTCTTACTCTTAGAATGAAACGACACCCGAGCAATAAGTAATATATTTCTGAAAAAGTATTAGGAGATAATCATCTGACGTGTGCAAGTTTGGGCAGGTGTTAATGTCACCAGCATGAAACGTAGACGCCTCGTTTCACTGAGCAAACTCAGCCTTGACAAGGAAGTTTTAAACCTGAGACGAATGTTGGGTAATAACTATGTGAGAGCAACCGCAGTGTCAACATGTGACAAGACGACAAAGGAAAGCGAACTAAAAATGTCCCACTTGCAATCAGAGAACAATTAAATACCTTTTCACAGATGAGCGCTTCACAACAGTGACTTTTTTATGTCCCTGTCTAGCTGCAGGTCATCATTGTTTATTTATTTAATGATAACTGTCAGTCTCATTTGCCAACACGTACACAAGTGCTGCAAGTATCAGGGTGTGCTTTAATATCGTGGATAACCTAACATAAATAAAGGCACAGCGCACAGTTGTATCTGCATTGTTGGGCAGATTAAGCGATAACATGGAGACACACCTCGCCAGTCTGCTCACACACTTTTCAGTTATCTCTTTACGCTGCTTTGGCAGTGTAAACTGTAATTAGGTGCAAAAATGTAGAGGGTGCACCATCGCAGTAAAACTGATGAGAGATAAAATACCCAATCAAATCTTCTTAAATGATTTATGCTTATAATAAACACATGAAGGGAATGGTGAAAACTTTCACTCTCTCTGATGTGTACCCTCATGGGTGCAGTCGATACTAAGCTTGATCTTGGAATGAGGATTGAGCTGACTTTCCCCTTTAATCAGTTATCTATTACCTGTCCTGTCCATCATTACTCCCATTAATATCTTATATGAAAAAACACCTGTGCCATAGTTAATGTGTTGGTTATGTTTGTGTGTCTGTTGTCTGTTATATTCTTACATTTAGGAGAGAAATATTTTTTAACAGGACAGATTTTAAATTCTAGAGGGGAGGTTTTCATCATAACCCCTTCGAGTTTCTTACATATCCTGCACAGTCCCTGCCATGTTTATTTCTGCATACTTATTTTCAATCTTATCTTGTGTGCTAGAAAAATTCAAGTTCAATACCCACAAAGAAAACAGCTTTCACTGACAGCGATGTGATCAAACATCTTTTTTTGTACACTTCAACAGAAATGTGAAGTAACAACCCCCATAAATCTAACTCAAATCATGTCAGCCATCTACAGCTCTTATATTTTTATACTTATGTATATGCTGTATTATTTATTTTAGCACAATGCATTTTTATGTTACACTTCGTCCCCATGGCAATAAATCCAGTCACACACACTTACACACATCATATTAGCCACAACTCGCTGGACTGTAATGGACACTTTAATTTTGATTTAATCCCTATTTGTGCACTTATTGAAATACATTTTATTTTGTTTTTTCGTCTTTTCTGAGCTGCTGGACGGCTGAATTTCCCTTCGGTGATAAATAAAGTTCTTTCTTTCCATTCTGCTCTATTCTATTCTGTTTTCATTTCATTTCATGTCATTTTTTAATGCATATACATAGTTTAAAAGCAACTGTAAAATGTACCAGTTTCCCATAATAAACTGCTCCCAATTAACACTCACATTGTGTGTATTATGTTCTTTTTTGTCTTGTAATTTGACCTTGATTACTGGCAAAACAAGAGCAGTGGTGTCACACTGTTTATTAGTGTTTAAACATCATTTCATGTGGTCTAGTCCTGTTTGCCCCTGCCTTTTTCCTGTAAATCTCTACAGGATTTGAAATGGCATCGGTTGAGTATTCAGGCTGCTTTTTAAAATTTGTATTCCTTTTTTTTCTTGCTGTCCTTTGTGTCACTTTGCTGTATCAAAGATACAGTGTGAGCACTTGATGCGAGATGAGATGTTGAACTGAGAGCTCTAGTGTGATTTCCATGTGACCAGATGGATATCAGACCATTTAGCATCAACCTCTCAGCTTAATCCCAAAATGTCAAAACAGATAATGAAGTTAATTTTAATTTCTTCATAAATATTTTAATCCTTTGCATCAAGAGCACAAAACCTACTAGGAATTTACAGCAAGAAGGTGATTTGCTAATAATGTTAAAAAAGGATATATTGTTTATTTAGTTCTATCTATCTATCTATCTATCTATCTATCTATCTATCTATCTTTCTTTCTGATAAACCAAAACACACTCACCATAAATCTCACTGTGTCGTGTTCCTCCGTGCTCACACGCTGTGTGGGAAAGCCTCTGCCCTCCTTCCCTCTCATCCTCTGCACTTTGTGTGAGTCCGTGAACTGAATGTGAATGGTTTCACATGAATGGGTGCAGGATGGTTGAAGGGGTGTAGCCCGAACACGGAGGGAGGATCCAAACCGTTGTACTCAGGTATGTTTCAAAGTGGGACCTGCAGCTTTCAGGAAGAAAACTGAACCTGCTCCTTGACAGTTAGTCTGCAACAGATAGCATGGGGACACTAAATATACTTCCGCTCCTCGGGGTTTGACACAGCTCGTGCACAGTGTATTTTATTGTGATGTGGCTACGATATCCACATGGAGGCTAAAATGACCCACTTACATACATGTGCAGTAAGCCTTGTTATAAACAGCCTCACGTGCTGGATACAGATTTTTTTCTTTAGATATTCCCAAAGATTTAAATGATGTGAATTAATTAATGATTATTGCTCTCACTTTGTGCATGGAGCAAACAACTTCTTTAAGCTGTCACTAAATGATCCCAGTGAGCCCATGGATTAATTAAAGCCAGATGAATTCACATTTTGCTTCGAAATGTGTCACAATAAAAACCTGGTATTTGTCTCGTGCGCGCTTAAACCCTCCATTCCTTTGAAGTGGTGCGCGCGAGGCTTTCTCCTGCTGCAGCTTGTGAGCTCTGCTGCTGGCACGTGAGTCTATTTACTCAAGTTAACACTGTTAACACTGTACTCAAGTACAACTTTGACGTCTCTACTTAATAACTCCACTGCGACTAGTGCCCTAAAACATACGAAGAATAAACAACAAGTGAGTTATGGTATATTGTTGTAGGTCATGACAGGACTTGATGCCAGGGTGGAGAGACACAAGTTGCACAGCAGTGAATAAAGTAACTGAAATTAGCCGCACCCAGTGACGGCCCTATAACATTTGGTGCCGTAGGCGAGTCCCACCCTCCCACCCCCTCAAAAAAACACGCCACTTGCTGCAGCTCAACGGTCAAGGTAATGCGCATAATTACCAAAATGCAAATAAACTACGTAGCTGATTAAAAATAAGATAATAATATGTACTACTTTGCTTTCATTAACATGTTGCACATGTGTTATAACAATCATGTAAATCAATGATCAATAAAAGAATAAGTAGTTCAGAAGAATATACAATAAAATAATATACAACACTGTAATATGATAATAAAATCTACAAAGTATCTTTCTGATTGAACAAGGTATGCACCGTTTTTAAAACTCTGGGCCGATACTGATGCCAGTGTTTAAAATCACAATTTCACCATTAGCTGATACTGATGTTTTTACATTGGTGTTTCTTTTGTATGTTTGTTTAATTATTTATTCTTCTTTTGTGCCATTGAAACACAGAAATATACACTAAAAAATGTAGATGCAGCTTACATGTTGTCACATTGTCTGGTTTGAGAGCCACAATATTCACTCAGGATTTTATTTTATTTTTTTATTTTTTGCAACATTATTGGAGTCCATGTTTTCAAACTAATTAAATGAAACTGTTTTTGTAATATTCAGTATGATTATTATAGAAAGTGATTACATGACTTACTTTTTGGAGGCAGTAGATTAAAAAAAAATCACATTTTTTTTCTCCTGACTTGCAATTTTTGTCATTTGCTGCAATGTCCTGAAAAAAAAATCACATAAAAATGCTGCAATTTTTATGTGATTTTTGACACAATTTGCACAAATTTAAGGGTTTTGGGCCCCAAAATTATTATTATTTTTTTTGCCGTGAGATCTTGGAGGGACTGACAAATTCAATATCATACATTTATGAAACAACCTTTAACATAACCTTCTTTCACATTAAAAACATCTTTTAAAAAAATAAGCAAAAAGCCTTTTAACTATATATGATACATCGTAATTCCCTCTCTAATATCTGTTTGTTCGTGCTGTGAAAACATCAACACACTTCTCCTTCAAACAGCTGATTTGTTCAAGTTTCTCGCCAAAAGCTACATTTTACATGATTACATTGAAGACATCATGAAATGTTATAATTCACCTTCGCCTAATTCTCATTTTTACTTAATAGACCTTGAACGCTTCATAATGTAAATCAATGCCACCTTCCAGCCGTTGGTCAGAGGTAACGGTAACTAGCTGCTAACAGCTAACAGCTAACAGCTAGCTTAATGAGCTCTCCTCCTGCTAATTTCATGTTCTTTCTCTCTCCACACACACTGCTCTCAGTAGTGTTGTTGTAGCTGAGTGGACACCAGGGAGTTTTTGTTGTTTCGACACGATACGATACTGTGTGTTTCGGTGTTCACGTGACGTCGGATAAGTTGCCCGTCTTCCCCCGAGAGCAGGTAAGTGTAATGAGCAGCAACCCACATAAAAGGCCGCTCTTTCATTTAGCATGCTTTGCTATGTAGTTATGTTGTTGTGGCCTCATGTAATATTAAAAAAAGTAATAATTGTATTAGTAAAAAATAAATATTTCCTTCCACCGTCTGTGGCGCCCCCTGCGGATGACGGCGCCCTTAGCATTCACTAACCCCACCCTCAGGCTACCAGCTGCAACATTAATAGTACTTTACACTCAGTGGTGTAATGTAACTAAGTAGGCAAGGCTACATATACTTAAGTTCTGTAGGCTGTTTTTGATGTGTTTTATGCTTCTTTATTCTTCTACTCCACTACATTTATTTGACCATATTAGTTACTAGTTAGTAGTACTAGTAGATTCAGAATTCATCCTTAATTCATTTTCCGTAACTGCTTATCCTGTTGGGGGTCGCTGGGAGCTGGAGCCTATCCCAGCTGACGCAGGACCTGGACAGGTCACCAGACTATCACAGGGCTGACACATAGAGACAGACAACCATTCACACTCACATTCACACCTAC
>JAPZEB010000026.1:19944698-19961165 GCA_029783705.1 Chaetodon striatus
CAATGCTGGTGATCCTGTGACTTCTCCTCTAGCACCACCATGAGGTTAATATTTTTCATCTTCAGTGAAGTGTCTCAACAACCATTGGATGGATTGCCATTAAATCTGATACAGTAATCCATTGTCCCCTGAGGATGAACCCCCCCAATGACTCTGGAGATACCCTCATTTTCCTAGTGCCACGAGCAGATCAGTGTTTTTACTAATCCAGTGAATTATCCCAACATTTATTGAATGGATTGTGTACAAACATTCATGGTTCCCAGATGACATATTCTACTGGCTTTGGGGATCTCCCAACCTTTCTGCTAGCACCACCATGAAGTTGACATTGGTGTTTGAGTAAAATGTCTCAACGACTATTGAAAGAATTGCTGTGAACTTTGGTACACACATGTATGTTCCCCTCAGGATGAAATGTAAAGACAACATTTTAATATTTGGGTTTATGACTAAATATCTGCAAAACTAATGACATTCCCATCAGCCTTGCACATGGTGTTTAGTGCTACTTAGCAAATGTTAGCAAGAAAACACACTAAACTAAGATGGTCATCATGGTAACCATCTCTGCTGAATATTAACTGCTAAATATCTGCATGCTTTCATTGTCATTGAGAGCATGTTAGCATATTGACGTAAGCATTAAGCTCAAAGGACCGCTGGACAGACTTAATGGCATGATACTGTATATCTTTCAATTATGTGCTGTAGAGATATGTCATCAGATTGGGATGGACTCATGTCTATTTGTTTTATGGGGCCTGCGGTTGGTGGTCGGCACATTTCTGCTGAGTAGTGAGAGGCAGAACAGAAAATCTGGGACTGAACAGTTTCCCACAGAGTTCTACGCTCCAGCTAATGGAGAAGGAGGGAAGTAGGAGGGCTGAATAATGGGCGATGTTCTAGGAGGGCAAAAATAAGAAAGTGAGGGATGATCATAACCATATGGAGGCTGCTTTTTTGCTGAAAGGGAAGGAGTGAGCAAGAGAGGACGGGAAGTTTAGGGAGGGTGACAAGAAGAAAGAAAGCTGGGACAGGAGAAGAAGAGGGTGAAAGAAAGTAAATATGCCTGCCAGACGATGAAATGTCTAAAGATAAAGATGTTAAAAAAACAAGGAAGGAACTGAGGATTAGCCGGGCAGCTCACCTGTGTGTGGTAAGCTGTGTTTTGTTTGGAATTTGAGAGCTGGGGGCTGAGAGAGGAAGAAGACAGGGAGAGGGAGAGGAAAAAAGGAAGCAGTCTGCTGTTTCACACACTGCTGGTGAAGCTGAGCCCCTCGCAAGAATTCTCCTGGCTATGTCCGCCATCTGGAATGTCGAGTCACTTCCTCTGTCTGCCCTGCGCTCTGACGGGGTTGTCCTCTGCCTCTCATGCTCCCTCCCTCTGCTCTGACAGCACTCTGAAGAACCGCTGGAGACACACGCCAGCGCGGACGGGACTCTACTGACAAGACACACACGCCAGCACACAAACATCCAGCATGAAAGCGAGACCCCCGGAGTAGCCCACGTCCAACTCAGACACACTCTAAATGGAATCTGGGCCTGGAAGAAGCAAAGACAACAGCAGTCATCAGCTGAACTTTTTAGAGGGTGTTTCTATTCCCTTATATGGCAGCAGAGCTGGGAAATCATTTGAATTAGTCTGGTTTCTGTTGCATGCCTGTCTGGTTTTAGTGCTGACTGAGTTCCATCTGGTATGTTTCTGCCTCTGCTGTGTGCGTGTGTGACTGTGTGGGAGCCGTACGTGCAGCTTGATTTGTTTGTTTTGCCATTCTTGGTTCTTCTTTTCCTGTTGTTTGCATGTGGGGTTTTTGTTTTGGGACGAGAGGAGGGCTTGTGTTTGTGGTTAAGCTAGAGGCATCGTCATTGCCTCAGGGGTGGCTGCTTCATTCAGACTGAGCAGCACCTCTCGCTATTTTTCCTCTACCTCCCTCCCTCTGCCTCCCTCGCGCCGCTGTGATGGTCTGTGTTTGTTGGAGCAACACACCCACCTGGGCGCAGCAACTCACAACCAAAAACTGAAACAGGGTCTCTCTAAACACGGATATTATCAGAAAGGTGGGCTGGAGCTTCAGTTGAGGAGCCTGCTGTTGTCAGCTGGATGTTTCTCCTTTATTCCTTCATTGCAACAGGATGTGTGACCCTGAAGGACCCCACAGGGACCCAGGAAGTGCTAGCTGGTACAGACAAAGTGATGGGTTGTCTGCTTGACACTTTGATCACGAAGAAAAGGATCATGGGAAAGTTCTAAACACTAAGGAGGACTACTCAACACACTCCGGCGCTGAATGACAGTCTGCCAGTGTGATGCCATCTGAGCAGGTCTAACAGTTGAAATCTGTTAATGTCAAGTTCATCACCTGATGTGGATTATTTTTATGAACATATCTCGCAACATTGATTGCCATGGCTACGGCAGCATGGTATCATCGTGACATCAGCCGTGTGCATGCAGAGGACTTGCTGGCAAGGGCTGGGAGGGATGGCAGCTACCTAGTGAGAGACAGCGAGTCAGTGCCAGGAGCCTATGCATTGTGCCTGCTGTGAGTATACACACACACACATATTCACCTTCTTAAAGGTCCAGTGTGTAGGATTTATGGGGATTATTGGCAGAAATGCAATAGAATACAGTAAGTATGTTTTCTTTGGTGTATAACACATATAGTGTACATATGTTTTCATTACCTTTGGATGAGCTATAAGGTCCTTGTCCAAGGAGATTGCCATCTTGTGCCGTCATGTTTCTACTGTGCCCCAGAGCGGACAAACCAAACACAGGCTCGAGATAGGGCCATTTGCGTTTTGTGTTGGCCGCCATATAGCTAGCGGCCTCTCCATAATTCCGGCATTGGAAGAACACAGATTTCTTTTACATTTTAAACTGCTTTATTCGATGCTTTTCACCTGATACTAAGAACTGTTGTGTTTTCTTTACCTTAGAATGAGCCGTTACATCTACGTAGGCAGTGGGCCCTCACCCAAGGAGTCCGCCATGTGGCATGTTTCTACAATAGCCCAGAACAGACAAACCAAACACTGGCTGGAGATAAGGCCATTTGCGTTTTTGCGTGGGCCACCTTAGTTAGCAGCCTGTCCGTGATGAGAGCGCTGGAAAAACACTGATATATATATATTTTTTGCATAAAACTGCTTTATGTGATGTTTTTAACAGTTTATATCACCGGGTTCGTTTGTTTCGGAGAGGAAGGGACCTCTGCCGATAATTCAGCTTCCTGATTAAAACCTCCTTAACGTCTGGATCTTAAGTTATCACAAAAAAGACGAGTATACGTTAGCAGGTGCTGGGCTAGTGACCCGTCTCCGACATGCTGAACAGCATTGGAAAAATACTGATTTGTAATGAGCATCTGCTCTGTTCAGTGTGTTTACCAGTTTCAATCACCTGGCCCATTTGTTCTGAAGAGGCGGAGACCTCTGCAGGTAATTTGGCTCCCGGTAAAAACCTCCCGAACAACAAACACGGAAGGAATCCTAACCGGGAGAAGTTTCACCTGGTTGAAATCTGCAGTTCTCACCTCTAGATGACACTAAATCCCCCTAAATCTTACACACTGTTCCTTTAAAGGTCAGCTGACTTATTTTACCGATCACAGTCCAGTGTAATTGCCTATCCAAGCTACTGTAGCTATCAGTAGTATCTCAGACAGTATGTTCTGTATGACCTCCTATGAGCTGTCACTGTAAATGCATTTGTAAGTGGACAGCTCTTGTAAGTGATGCGATATAGATCTGAACTACAAAGAAAAGGCAGAGAAAGGGGTTGTGACTCTCTGCACTCACAAGAAGTCGTTTTTATAGAAGTTGTTCACTGTTACTTTATATGTCTAATTTTACGTGCTCCACCCCCTTGAAAATACTTAATGAATGATTCACTCAGGATGTCTTGAAGTAGTAAACGCTGCCCTGTGTGAGAAGAAACACTTCTACTTTATGTAGAGACCATAACTAGCCGCCCTGATCCTGTGAAACTTTTAGATTTCGGCATACAGGACTGGAAACTATTCATAAAATTTCTACAGAATGTCCCCATCTGTAAATTGATTCAGCAGCTTCGCTCCCCCTGTCATATCCATCACTTTCACCATCATCTGCCAGCAAAGAATGGCTCAAAGTGTTGCATACAGGCCGGGCCAACCTCCACACGTACAGACTCCAGACTAGTCGCACCGTCCTGTCCGAACACAGCCTCCCTCAGCCAGTCAAACCCTGGCCCAGGACTCCCTGTTTCCCCTCTTACCCCTGTTTCTTCCCTGGGGCCCCTGGAAGAGGGCGGGAGCTCCAGCGACCGCACTACGCTGACTGCTCATCAGCCTGAGCCAGATACATTCCTGAAAGCTGAGCCGGGCCGCTCGCAGTGCTCCCTCTTTCCCTTCGTTCTTTTCTCAATATGTCATTCCCTTTTTTAGTTTCTTAAATATCCCTACACATTTGATTCAGTCATTCAGCTGTCATGATCCCCCTTTGTTCAGGTAACATACAGTAGCTGACTAACTGCTTCATCTTTACGTGCTGCCTGAAACAAATTCCTGTGACGTGACTGATGGAGATGATGATCTAAGTGTCTCTCACACATTGTTTAACCAAAACAAGCCACGTCATTAGTGATCTGTAAAACAACTGGCGCCTCGTTAAGAAAGTTACAGTGTCTTTAACTACAGTCAGACATCTGGTCCTTATTTTGATGATACGTTTAAGTACATTTTCCCTTTGAATCTGTGCTCTGAAGTGTGTTGTAGTAATTTGCAATGGCATTAATAACAGGGCTATTTTTGGTTTTCACAGGTTCCAGCGTCACGTTCACACCTATCGTATTCTCCCCGATGCCGACGGCCTTCTAGCAGTTCAGGTGAGTGTTCACCGCCGCACGGCACTGAATCCTCGGCCTCACAGGAAAGAGAAACACAATAGATGTCTTGGCACAAACTGTACACACAGAGAGAGACACAGCCGCTCAGATAGAGTTGGAGGGATCAAACAATGGTTTGTTATTGCCTGTTGTAAGGAGAACAGGAACATGTTTGTGTTTCCTTTCTGTACAGGCTCTGTTGCAGTGGAGTTGTTGTTTGAATGGCATCTCTGCCATGTGGCCGCATGCTTGCAGCATAGGCTCAGCAGCACAGAGGAGAAATTGTTTTTATGTCTCAGAGATTCCTACTCAACCCACACACTAGGTCACTGACCAATGGGTGTGCTTATTTGTTATGTGTATGCATGGGGGTGTTTGTATTAGACATAATGATTCTGTTGGATGTGGCAGAGTTTGAGCCGGTGATGGTATGTGTCTGTTTTTGATGCTCTGAGCAGGGGGCAATTTTGTCAGCAAATGACCTAATTATTCAATGATAAAAAAACACACAAGCGCAAAGTTTGCAACCGCACACACACACAGTGGGTGAGAGAAAGCAAGAGTGTGAGAAAAATAAACAGTTTCAGGGCCTAAACCACTAAGCATCTGTGGCTTTTTTAACTATGTCTGCATATTAAAGTACAATAACGAGTTTAATAATGATTGTCTGGCAGTCGTTTTTAAGCCTCTGACTTGTAAAAAAAAAATCCCCTGCTTTCAAATGAAGACCTTAAACTCTTGTTGCTATTTCAGTCGTGTTTCCACTGCCATCAGTATAAACCTCCAGTACGTATTTTCCCCTCACTGGATTTGCTCCACTAACTCACAAGTAGCATGCTTGCCTTTTTGTTTTTCCAAGATGGCCATGGAGATATTTTGGGGCCCATTTTGTCTCTCACTGTCTCTTATTCCTTGTCATTTCTTTTTAATTGCTTTTCAAGAGATCCTTGTGGTACCAAAAAAATACTATTTGAAGAGTTCCTGGCACAGCAGACTGGTGGCTCGGGCCAAAAAACGGTTTCTTTCACCACAAAATGAAAACAAAAACTTCTAAAAAGAGGGCACAGGAAAAGAGCTAGCTCGGTATTGTGGTCTAATGTGAACCCTGTTGATTCTGTGCATGTGACCGGTAGCATTATGAGAATGTATGCACAGCACCTGTGCTTATTTAATCCTCATTTCTGCCTGGACTGCTTTGAGTGCCAGTGGAGTGTAGCCGTGCAGGTTATTGTTGGACAGTGTAGGAGCAGACTTGTGGCTTAGATGTGTGAACGTATGCATGTTTTTACCCTGTTTTTGACTGACTTGGAATGTTGTACCACAGTGAAACATGACAGCCAACTGCTGCTGCTGCAGCCAGGAAGTAGCTGTCAGTGATGTCACCTCTCCTGTTTGGCTGAGAGCAGATCTTTCTACACCCCCCAGGGATGATTTTTATCTCACAAAATCATTTGCATGTGTCTTTTTCTGTCATGCAAATCAATACTTCTGCGAATAAGATTTCGGAGAGACGGTTGGGGAATAACCACATAACTACAGAAGTTAGAATTGGGCACTTATTTCACTTGGTGTTCAATTTCATGCAACAAGATTTAGACATTCAGTTCAATGCAAATAATCATAATTGGTCTTCCAAGGGTATTTTTTTTTTTTAGAAATATTTTATGTAAAACACTTATCTTTTCTGTTTTATAAAAACATTTGAGACCTAACAACGGAAAGATGTTGCAATAAAGTAGTATTTACTGAGGCTTTGACACTGTAGGCCTTCGTGTCATGTATATAATATCTCTTTGTATCACACAGAGCATGTTTATTTAACGCAAAGAAAAAGCTTAAATGTTGTAAACTGCTTTGTATATATTCAAAATATATATATATTTCTGCATGCAGCATCAGTGTGTTGTGTAGATCGTGTCTGGTATCAGCCACAGTGCATTTGTTTATGGTTTCTGCGGTCACTCCAGTTTATGTTTAAAGCAACGACAAGCTGTGAGCACGTAGACATGTTTGTGTGATTTATACAGTACATATACTCGGTGACTTCTGACATTCATGTGCTTCGCTCACAGACAACACAGGGGGTTCAGGTGAACTGTTTCCGGACACTGGAGGACCTGGTGTTGGGGTACCAGCATCCCCACAAGGGCCTGGTCACTCCTCTGCTCTACGCTGTTCCCCGAGATACAGATACTGGGGATGAGAGCTCAGGTGGGCCCTCTAGCTGTTATCACAACAAATCACCCAACAGTTACATACATGTATAATTTCACTACAGTATGTTGTGCCTTCATGTTCAGATAATAAAATGATGCAAACCTTTGCAACCAAAAATTGTGCTCCTTTTAGGGCTGCCTTATGTATTGTGAATAATTAATATGGCAAAAAATTTCAGCTCTGCAACTACTGGTGGTAACAGAAAATATGGTTAAATACTACAGGTCAGGAGTTCTGGGGGCAGCAAAACACACTATTGTACTTTTAATATAGAAATCAGGGAATAATTGGCATTTTCCCATCATTCTGTGAGCAACTCTGATCTGATTTTATGCTGCACATAGCATGAGTCTGTTCGTAAGTTGGTCACTGCTAAATTGGACGTGTGCAGCCTGTTTCCTGCAGCTCTTCCATCTAACAGCTCACTGTGGCTTCTCCTTCTTGTCCATTATACCATGTAGTATTTCAAACTGATCTGCTGTCAGCAAATGCCAAAAATGACCACTGTCTTGTTTTGTAGACTCATTTTTTTAGTGAGTGCTAAGCTCACAAACAACACACTGCAATTGCTTTGACCCCTTCATAATAGAAGTCAACTCTTTTATTTTGCCAGTTAAATGCTTTAAATGTTAAGCTGCAGCAGTAGGAAATGTTCAGTTTGCTTTAGCTGTAACTGAATACAGCATTTTTTCCACGAAGGGCACCCTTGACACCCTGTTCATAGTACGGCAAATAATACATATTGCAATACTTTCATCAGTGGGCCACAGGAACAATCACAGTTGTGTTATCTCATTTGTGTATAGTAACTTAAAGGTTCAGTTTGTAGGGTTTACGAGCATGTATTAGCAGAAATGTTTCCAGAAATGTTTTCATCAGTTCCTAGTAACCTGAAAAAAAAATTGTCACCTTAGAATGAGCTGTTTATATCTACATACTAGGGTTGCAGCAATATACCAGTTTCAAGGTATACCATGGTATAAAAGTTGACAGTCATTATATCGGATATATTTGCTTATCTATGATATTGAAAAAAATGCAACTCTTAATCTCCCCTTTATTTTAGTTATTTTCTGAGGGGAGACTTTTTACACATACTTCCATTAACAAAATGGTTTCAAGTTTCAATTATAGTCATAAATGTTTGTTCAACCAACACAAAGCCTCCCATTTTCATTCCTTTAAGGGTTATTCTGACTGATAATAGCATAAATTCTGTAATACCATGATACCGTACAACTGCGATATTTTCTGAGACTGTTATCGTACGCAGTAGTTCTCTCACTTGCTTTGCACACAGGGGAAGTTTTAGTTCGTTACCGTTCTGCAACCTCACCACAAGATGCCACTTAAGCCCATACACTGGACCTTTCACTGACATTTATTTAAATGAATATCTTCAAGATTATTACTGTGCTGAATGTCATGTTTTATTCATGCACAGATGATGAGAAGCTGTCTCCAGTTTCAGCCTCTGCCAACACAGTGCCCGTGACAGGACCACCAGCAAAACCAGCCCCTCATGCTCTGATCCTGGATAAGCTGCAGGAGCTGAACACATCCAGGTACCGTCATCTAGACTAACTGCAAAACAGTGATCAGTTAAAAGATGTTTCTTGCGTAGTGCTTATCTTTGCTGTATGTGTAGCTTGTGTTAATAGTGTATGTGTCTGTGTTCTGTTTGAGAGGTGCTTATTCTGTGTGACAACATCAGATCAATTTATAGATGAGACTGTTTATTGACTTGAGGTGATTTATAATGGCATCTGTTCAGTTCTGTGTTTTCTCATTTAAATATGCACCCGCTGGCAGTCAAGCATAAAGAAAGCAACTTCTTTGACCTATTAATAAACAGTGTTGATGTGCTATCTGCTGTGTGGTTTTTGCCTGCAGATAAAACTTAAGCAACAGCAACATTCAGAGAGCAGAAATGGCACGCACTGTTTCTGACATATTGACTGAATTCTGTCTGTTTTATCCTGTTTACAGTACTGCGGGTGAGGTGATCAGCCTACTCAATGACTACCTCTTCAGTGAGCTGCCTCTCGACATTGAGAATGTGCACAAAGGGGCAACGACTATGTGCCACCTCAAGCGCACTTTGGGTACTGCGTGCCAAGGCTTAAACAGGTTAGCATGCCTTTATAGTTAACAATGAACCGCACGTAAAGACTAGGAGCAGTTTGCAGATTTACAGACTGATGATGCACTACACTGATAGTTCAGTATATTTTTTACTGTTTACAAAACAGTAGATGCTGTACACGAAAACAGTGGTTCTCAACTGGTGGGTTGTTCAAAAGTGGGTCGCGGTGTGACCCGCAAATGTGTCAGCTTTGTAAAAAGCACACTTTTTGGTACAGAGCAGTTATTTTTAAGTGCCGTTTTCCGCTGCAGAGTGAGTGACTACGTGACAGACAGCAAACTAGCTCGACGACATGGCCGAATCCAAGTATGATATGTTAAACTGTGTCGGCCTTGGACCTATAACGAAGTACAAATCTGACCCCATGGCCAGACCAGTTGGGAACCACTGCACTAAAATGTATGTAAATGGATGTATGGTCATAAACAAAAGTTGTGTGTTGATCTGATCTACAGTGAGATTGACCAGACTCTCTCAAGTCTGGAAACCCTGGCCAAGGTCTTCGACCATCCTAGCTGCTCTTTAACAAACACCAAAGCACAGGTACTATACAATACATGCAGCATGCTTTTTGAAGAGCTGTAATAAACTGTAACTAAATGTAGTGGTAACCCAGTACTGTGGGGGATAACTCATCCATATACATCAACTCATTGTGCTTTTCATCTTGTATTTTTGGAACCAGGGCCCTGAGATGGAGATTGACAGCATTTTGTGTAAGATATCAGCTTTGGTCAGCCTCCTTTCTTCGTTGGAGAAAAAGGTATGTATAGTTACACAAAGTTGTCTACATACAGCTTTTATTGGTAATGGCAAGATTCATGAGTTATGAGATGGGATGAGATGAGATGAAATGAGATGAGATGAGATGAGATGGGATGGGGAGAGGAGAGGAGCCTTTATTGATCATCTCCACAGGGAAAAGTCAGGTGTTGCAGCAGTACAAAAACAGAAATAAGAACAAATAAATAGGGAAGTAAAAATTAAATAAGAATAAATAAAATAAGAGGTACACTCAAAAAAATTATTGTGGAAAATGCTTAAAATAAAGAAGTTATTCATCATAAAAAAATGTTTGTCACAAACTGTTGACAACTTATTTTCAAGAAGTCAACATTTTTTAATAGGATGGAATTAAAATAAATAAATTAGAATATGCTAAATGAAATAATTTGACCACTAAATATCGCCACAACTTTTGGATAAATATTAAGTGGGTTCAACTTGATTAAGTTTTTGGAAATCAAAGCGAAATATGTTGGTTGTGCTAAAATAATTGAGTTTGTCAGATTATAAAAGACTCATAGGATTTATTCAATTACCCTAGAGTTGGAACTACTTAAAAAGATGCATGTATATTGTTACCTCAGTTTTTTTAAGTTGAAGCAATGGATTCTTTTTTTTTTTTTACAGTGTATATACAACTAGTGTAAGAATATAAGTAAAAATATGAACTGCACAACAGCAATTAAAGCTAAAGTTATGTGGTAAATTATGGGGTAAAGTGACAACAGTGTGATTAGTAGCAACAACTCAGCAAGTCTAGTATCATATTAACAGTGTTATTAAGTAGTGAGGGATAACGCAGTGCTTTCTAGCAATGCTTTTGCTTGCAGTCTTGTAACTTTTAGCTGCAGTGATGATGAGGTTTTTTAAAAAGAAAGACGTACAAACTAGTCTTTTCTTTTGTAATGACACTGGTAAGATTGTAACACTGCAAATTCTCTGCTCCTAAAGGTATTAAAGGCATTACAAGACGCAGTGACCAATCACAATCTGGCAGTGCAGCCCAACCCGCCTCCTCCTGAACCAACACCCACCAACGTAACACCTGTCAAGAACCATGCCAGACAGCTGCCAGTCCACTCCTTTCAGGTAAATCAGGCCGAAAAAGTCACTTCATCTTACATCCAATAAAATTATGTAAATGGCCTCTTGTTCGTAAACTTTTTGTTATTCTTGGTGTGTCCAGGTGAAGATGGTGAGGTATGGCAGACAGACTGTTTCTGTGGATGTGGACACAGGAGTGCTGCTCTTTGACAGGAAGGCCAGTACATTTGGTATAGAGAGGGTCTCACATGACAGAAGTAAGAGAAAATACACCCGTCAGAGTCTTTAACTTTTCTCTTACTTGCAGATATATTGTATTATTTACTGCTGGCATATTTCTTCTTCATCAGTCCTTCAGATCGTCAAGTTCCAGAGCAGTCCAGCCAAGGTGCGCATGGTAGTTGACAGCCACCACAGCACACCTCGGGAGATGACATTTGAGAGTGCACGGGTAAGGAAAGATCATTATCTTCATCATTAACTGGAATTTGCCGTTTTATTTCCCATAACTCACTGAGTGGCTCTCATCTCTTTCAGAAACGTGACGCCTTCTGCCAACTCCTCCAGCTGATGAAAACCAGGCACTCTCAGCTGAGCGAACCTGACGTGATCTCCGTGTTTGTTGGCACCTGGAACATGGGTAACCATTAATGTGACGACAGTCTCTTTTACTGTCAGACAACAAGAGGTTGAATTAGAGGGAGAAGTTTTTCAAATTATTATTATTTACTGTTGTTTTGTGCACACAGGTGGTTCCCCTCCTCCTCGCAGCCTGCAGACGTGGGTGACCTGCTGCGGTTTGGGACACACCCCTGATGACTCGACTGCCTTACTCCCTCATGACATCTATGCTTTGGGGACTCAGGAAAACCCTCAGGGGGAGAGAGAGTGGACAGAACATATCAAAGCGACCCTTCGCAGCTACACTCACATCGACTTCAAACAAGTAATTCTACTTTTTCAGCTTCTCTTTCAGCTTGAAGTGTATGAATACATGTTTTCATGGATGAAAGATTCACACATTTACATGCCCAGAGTAGGTAAAGGAAGACTCCACCAAATTTTACACATCAAAGTCGATTTATAGATCATGCTTACGCAAATAAAAAGTTGTAATAGCCCTTTGTTATAGGAGGGCAATGCTAAATTGGTCGAGTAGTTTTTATTAGAGCAAGCACAGCTAAGGTTTACCGATAGGATACATTGTACATTAAATTTCAAAATAAGATATACACCACGTGAAACAGAAAACACTTGTTTTTTTGCACAATGATCACTAATTAACCATTTTGTTTACTTTTTTGGGGGGTTTATATTTTATTTCTATTGATTTTGTTTTTAACACGGTACAGATAAACATGACTAACAAACATCTTGTAACTCTTTACAGAGGACAAAGAGGAAAAAAGAAACTAATTAATAAGTGATATTTTTAAAGAAATGAATGAAATAAAAAAAAAAAATATATATATAATACATTTTAAAAATGCCCAGATAAACCCACAGGTCTTAAGTGCTTATGAGCTACCAGCATGAGCAGGGGTCAATCCTGGTTATAGATATTCAATATTGGTCAAGTTTATCAGTACTTCTATTAGCCATCTGCTCATAGCGGCCTACTTTACTGAATTCAGTAAACCAGCCCTGGAAGGATGGGCACTAATATTTTTTTATTAATCATCAGTTTTCGTCATTTCTTTTAGTTCATGGATGATTAATATATGAACTAAAACATGCACAAAATGTTAACACAACATCCTATAGTGAAGTAAAACCCACTGTTTATCAGTTTGAACTGGAGTGGCACATTTCACCAAACCAAAATGCATTTTGTTAAAACAACAACAGCTATCTAACTCTTAAGATTAAAAAATAAACAAATGAATAAAAAATCTAATTTCCCAAATGCTACTCACTCAAGTCTCCAAATCAAAACATTGACCAGCTGTCTAAACAGATTTGCAACTTTGCAAAACAAATATCTTAACACGATCTAATATTACAAATCTGATACTACTGTTCTATATTTTTGCACAAAAAACTAACCCCCCCCCAAAAAAAGGTGTAACATTAGACTTAAATTTTAGAACAATGCATTACATCTTACAAAGCTTACATTTTAACTCCAGGTAAATCACTGCTTCATTAATTTTTCACATTATTCATGGTTTGATCATTATGACAAGATCAAAACATGCTCTTCAACATTTGTAAGGATATCCACCCTTAGGTAAAACCTTGAAATGTCACATTAGGTAGACAACGTGCATTAAGTGTGAAGGAACATCTCTCAAAATGTTTCAGCAGCATTACAGGAGAGGATTATGAGAGTTTCTGATATTTTGTCATGAGCATTCCTGTGGGAATATATGTGAAAATATCATCTGAGGGACAGATTAGAGTTGTGATGTATTGCATATTTGTTTTTACAAAGATGTGAATAGAAGTGCAAAATGAACATCTGTTTCAGTGGATGTGTTTCTAAATTAGAGCCTGGCTTCATAGATACGGGTTGAGTCAATTAAGAAATCTGTAATTATGTGTTCCCTGGTTGGAAACTGTTCCTGTTACCTGTTGTAATGCAGCACTTTGTCCTGTAGGTGGCAGTACAGTCCCTCTGGAATATGAGGCTGGCTGTATTTGTGAAGCCGGAGCATGAGAGTCGCATCAGCCATGTGAACACAGCCAGTGTGAAGACTGGCCTGGGGAACACGTTGGGTAGGCCGTCCTGTGTGATCTCACCATCACAAATACACTTAAAGCACATATAGACAACATACAGCAGCATGGCTGACAGCCAGTGCTTAATTCACTAAAACAAAATGCTTTAAGGTTTGAAGATGAGTCTTTCTGTTGTTTCAGGAAACAAGGGAGCTGTTGGGGTCTCCTTCCTCTTCAACGGGACATCTTTTGGGTTTGTTAACTGCCACCTGACCTCTGGCAGTGAGAAAGTCCTCAGGTACATTGCATGTGTACATATGTGACACTAAGTGTGTGTGCTCCTGTTTAATTTCTATGCAGTGTTGAAAATATTTACAACTGTCTCTTGTCATGTAAATCATGTTCAGGAGGAACCAGAACTTTGTGGACATCCTCAGGCTGCTTTCTCTGGGCGACAAACACCTCAGTGCCTTCGACATCAGCCTGCGCTTCACACATCTCTTCTGGTGTGGAGACCTCAACTACAGACTCGACTTGGACGTACAGGTCGGACCAACTGTTTTTATTTATTTATTATTCATTGCTCTTTTTTAACAGTGTGTGGAGATGGGTTTGATGTTACATGAAAAAATGGCCCAACATTGATGTTCCTGCTTCCCTCTGCTCCTCACTGACTCCAGGACATCCTGAAACATGTATCTAAGAGAGAGTTTGAGGAGCTCATGTGTGCAGACCAGCTGACCCGAGAGAGACACAAGAGGAAGTCCTTTCTCAATTTCAGTGAGTTTCAGTTTGCTGTTGACCTTTGTTCTACATTTGAATCTACAGAAACTATATTAGACAGTAATGTATAAGCACTTTGAGGCTATTTTACAGTTACAAAATACATGATAAATCAATAAACACAGTATAATTTAATGTTGACTTTTCGCCTCTATCTTTGCTTACCTGACTCTTTCTTGGTTTATCATGGTTAAGAGGAAGAGAAGATTGCATTCCCACCCACCTATCGGTATGAACGAGGCTCCAGAGACTGCTACCTGTGGCAAAAGTACAAGACTTCAGGAGTGAGTCATTTCTCGTTTCACAAAAGCACCTCAGCAAAACAGGATCATGTGTACATCAAAAATTCTTTCAGGTGCAGGATGGAGAATGCATGTCCACAATAAATACAAATCCCCACCTCTGAGTTGCCACCAAAAATGTTTGTACATATTCAAGCAAGACTTCCATGACTGCAGTGACATTAAGGTTTTTAGCAGCATGGCTCTAGGGATGGCAGAGTTGGGTCCAGACTGAAATATCTCAACAACTATTGGATGGATAGACTTGAAATTTTGTAGAAACAGTTGTGGTTCCTGGACAGTAGGCCTTCTGCAGGAAGCAATATACATACAAATGTCTCCTCTTGTTGTTAGGATTTACCATTGTTTTGTACTTCTCCTAGGTAAGTAAAAATTTTAAGTGGTCAAGAGCACTCTTACCAAGAGAGAAATCATGTTTTCACAGTCCACAAACAGTTTGTTGAACGCAAGGAAATAGGAGTATCACGAAAAAACCAAGTGGCTACCTCAGAGGCAATGTCACTGTGGCTACGTCCGCTAATTTTACAGTCTATAGAACAAAAAAAACCCACCAGTAAATATCATGTAATTAAATTTAGATTATTATGTGTCTTAGAGTATTAATAGTAATTAGACTATTAAATTTGTGGACTAAAGAAATACTATTGGTCCATTGATCCCAATTAAGACTTAATTATGGTGATGATGATGATTACACACAGATCTATATGATGAAACAGATAAATGGCTGCTAAGCTGTCTCAAATTACCAAGAATACTGCTTTTAATTTCTGTAAAACCCTAAAGCCTCACCATATACTTTCAGTTTCACTTACTGTGCATCCCTCTGTGGACTTGACTTTTACAGCGTCATAAATGTTTTGCCATTGCTAGGTTTTAGATTTTTCTGTGACACCAGTTATGATGCTCTAAAAAAAAAATCACGTATTTACTTTGGTTGAGTTTATTTAAAAGTACATTAATTTCACTACTGCTTAAGTTCTTCTTCTTACAGACTTTTCTGGTGGCATCTCTCCAGTTCTTAGGCATGTGCCAGATTATTTTCACACAGCACAACACCTGCCCTTGTGTAGTCTTAAGGGAGCATTACCTATGCTAATAGGTTACTAATAATCAGGTAGGATTCATGATTCAGCACAGCTGGGTTAGAGCAGATTTGGACGGTTAAGAACGGTTGATGCATCTGGAGCTGACTTCTCTTATTTCTTCTCTTAGCAGAAAATTTAGAAAAATGTCAGACAAGTTTAAGAGAATGTTAAGACTCCTAAAGCCACTGGCATGGCTGCAGACTATTTGTCTTGTTTATATTCAAGGTACTGTATTTAATTCCAATTATAAAGATAGTTGATTGTTGAGTCTCATTCCCAGGTTGTCTAATACCTACACTTTGGGTTAGTGGTTTGACCCAACCCAAAGCATTGTTATTTGAGATTCAACAGCCAACTATTTTTCTCTGGAATTACATACAGCACCTATTAGTTCCTGATGAAGATCAGTTGATCCCAACATGTGTTACTATGATTAAATGTTTCCTTTTGGAGTCACTCGTTTTTTTTGTTCACTGCTGTGTGAATATCCTTAACATCCTGGACCTAATTTGTCTTGATCATTTTTCCAAATGACACATTTGTCATACTTTAAGCCGGTAGGTT
>JAPZEB010000026.1:19988619-19998902 GCA_029783705.1 Chaetodon striatus
AGTTACGAAAGTAATTAAAGCTTGGTGATTCACTGCCTGCTGCAGAGAAAAGAAAGCAAGCTGTCATTCTGATTTAGAAAAATAAATTACAATTTTAATAATGGGGGAGGATGGGGGTGCGAGAACGTCTAGAGCCTCGGTGGGTTGGGGGGAGGCGGGGGTGGGCATGTTGGGTGGGAGGAGGGGTCGAGGGGGTTGCTGGCTGCCTACTTATCAATAGTTGCAATTTTTTTTGAAACCGCATCGGTAGTACATTGCGAGAGCACAAGTGCCCTTAAAAAAAGAAAACCCTGGAACATTAACATACTGATTTCATGCGCATGGCAAAGGGCCTGAGCCAATATCAGAGAGGACTCAGCAGTCCTATTGTCTGCTGGGACTCTGGTCCCCTCTGATATGAAAATTCAATTATTTTATAACTAGATCTGGCGCTGCGTTTTGACTGTCGACGGTAGCGCCTTGCCAGCTGCATCAGTGTGGGGGACCAGAGGCTCCTGATAGCGAGAGGGAGGCCTTTCAGACATTGACATGTTTTTGGGGGACAAGATTGCCTAAATGTGTTGCATTTAAGGACTGAAAGTTAATCTAATGCACCACCATTATCTAACTCAGGTAATTCCAATACCATCCTCAATCTATGTTTACGCTCATGCACGCACCCGCATACTCGCACATCCATTCATTCTTCAGCACTTTGAATCTGATTCCCAGGCTTTCTGCATCCAAACAGGTAATGTATTTATTTATTTTTCCGCCGTGCATATTCTCAGGGAGCCGGAAACTATATAAAATAGAAGTTGTTTTCTGAGAGACATCAGCAGTTTCTGGCTCGTAATTCTGTAGGAAGACATACTCAGTGTGAAATGGTACTCAGTGTCAGAAATCTTTTTAAAAAAAGGAACACTTTTCCAAGTACTTTTTGCATTGCTGGGTACAAAAAGTATATACATACAATAGTTATATACCACCCCACTGTGGAATATGGACACCTGTCCCCCAAATTTTCCCAAATATCTTTGTCTGAAAGAAGAATAAATATCACTCTCTGTATGTATACAGGTTGTTTTGTTGTCATGTATTTTTAAAATTTCCTCAACATTAATGTCACATTCGTACAGACACCCAAACTTTGAGGTGCGATCCACGCGGACACACAGGCTGGCCTATTTTCCGAGTTTATGGGACAAATCCTTTCATTACCTCGGTGGCTCATTGTGTGTGTTCTGAGGGGGGTCTGTTAAGATTAGGGAACAGGAAGCAGCCCCCTGGTATGGCCCTCTCTACTCAGACCCCACTGTGTTGTGCTTATTAACCCAGCCTGGGAGAAGACGTACCTGCCTCCCCTCATTAGGCCGCAGTGGAGTACGCGCTCAGCTCGCGGAAGAATGGAGCATTAATTAGTATTCTCTGCAGGGGGAACTGCCATTAGCACTTAATTAGCAGTAAGAGTACCATTCAGCCGGGCGGCCAGTTAGTGTCTAACACAATATGTTCTGTGTCTTTTCCCTGTGTGTCATGGTAAAACGCGGATGAAAGACCTTGTTGTTTGGTGCATGCATGTGTGTCGAGCTGTGCTCCATATATTTTTTTGAAGGTTTCCTTTTTTTTTATGTCCTTTTCCAGCTTATCAGACCAAAGATGTCACATCTTGTTGTCTTTATTTCTGTTTGGGAAGAGAGGTTTAAAATGTGGTCATAAGGTACAGTAAAGGTCTGAGCTCTCATGTCAGCGTGCCTCCGTCCTTATCTCTATAAGATTCAGCTCTGTGTGCTGCCCTCTCGCTGCTGTTGACCCCCACGAGGGCAAACGCTGTATTCCCTTCTGCCCGCACGGCTCAGCTCGGGGTGCTAAAGTGGGCGATTAGGGGATTGAGGTCAACTTTTCTCATTGGTCTCAGGGAAGTTCCTTTGATCTGCTGAGTAGGCATTCTTCTCTCTTTTCTCTGTGTTCTCTGTCCAGCACCGTCACCACCGAGGAGGACAAGGGAGGCTGTTAACCCACCTCGGTCCGCTCCTCGGGCCTCACCGGTCCTCGCTGTCCCCCCCCTGTACTCGCCCCCCTCCTCCTTCCCCTCCGCCAACAGCTTTTTTGGAGGCTCAGGCGGACGGTGGCGGTGGTACCTTTCACTTCCCGAAATCTGAGAGGCGGAGAGCTGTCATTTGCCAATTTGGCCTGAATGGGGCGGACAGCGGATTGAATGTCGTTTTCCCACCAGGCTGCGCCATCCAGAGCAGCAGGGGAGGGAGGGGGGATACAGGGAGCGGGGTGTAATGCTAGAGTAAAATTAGAGCTTTGATGGCAGCTAATAGTGTGTGATGGGTGGCGCTGACGTGGATTTCCAGTAAAGACGCCACAGGTTCCCTCTCCCTCTCTCCCTCTCTGCCTCTCTCTGTCCTGCAGCCAAGCACTGACACACCTATAAGATTATGCGGGCCCTGCCTTCTTTCTCAGAGCTGTAATTTCTCCTTGCTCAGTGTAATTATACATCTCCAACTCCAAGCCTGCCTATGTCAAAGGGCCAGACTGGTCCTGTTTCTCTGTGCGCTGCCATCTCACACACACATATACACACACTCACACGCACAGATCAGCATTTGAGCATGTGAGGACACTGCAGAACAAAACTTTTGTAACTGAAGTCCTTCACGTTACATGAGTATATGACACTGTAGGAGGCAGTAGTGTTTAAATGATCACTTCTTGGACCCGGAGCTCTCTGTCAGAGCTCAAAACACATTCTTAACTTTGTTTTAGCTGCTTAACACTTAATCACTTTTCCTAATTTTGTGAGAATGCCCATAAATATGATTTTGAGCATGGTGTTTCAGAAGCCCACTCCACAGATGTACATATTACTGTTGCTTGTGGTCACAGAAACAGCAGGACAATGCAAAGGATCTTCACCTGCTCTATATCTCTGAACTTTTTATTGAGCGCTCCAAAATCCTAAATAAGTCTAATTAGATTTCTGTTATTAGTATTTTTAAGCATTTTGTTCAGAAGAAGTCTAAAAGAAAAGCAGGCTCTTCTGAGGTCTAATCACCTCCATACATTAGTCTAATCTGGGGGTATAGCGATGTCTCAGTGTCTGCAATAACTGTGATATTTAAAAATGAAATATTGACACAGTGTTAATGATACACATATGATTAGACTGTGTAAATAATCCAGCGCCTCTTAAATCATTTCTGTTTCCTTCTGTTCTCGCTTTGCCTCCCTCCCACAACACCATCCGGTTGCCTTGACACTATCCAGTAAGTGTAATGGCTCTTTTTGTACAGTTTTGTACAGTTATGGTTACAGACTCTCTCCACCTCCCTTCATTTGAATTTTGAGTGTACTCATTTGCCAGAAAGAGAGACAAAATGCACAACAACACAGTTACAGATAAACTTGACTGATAGCATTACTGTTATTTCAAATTTTCTTTAAATATTGCGATGAAATTGTTGTTATGAAATCTTTTGGCTGTGATGAGCGTGTTGTGAGAGTCTGATGTTGTGCCAGCCCTGGTGTAATGTTTGTCTGTGAACGACTCCTTTGCCAACAAAATGAAATTATGTTTGTATATTCATAGCATATCACACATTCATTCATTCAAACCTTTATTTAAGACTTGGGAAATCAATTGAGGGAGACCCTTATTTTCAGTGACGCCGAGCATGAACAAAGACATTGAAAGCAATCAATAAGCAAACATAGAACCATCAAGCATATCAGTTAAAACAGAAATGAAATCATACACAACAACAAACGACAACAGCAATAAATGATAACTAAAAGTAGAAATACAGGGTGATAAACATGCTGAGGTGTAGATGTATAGCGAAATGCATTTATACTCAGTTTAAACAAGATCAGAAATAAGGCATTTAAACAGCCATAATGATGGCAGAGTGTCTTTTGCAGATAATGCCATGTATAAGGAGCACTGTAGGAGAATGACACTCTTTCTAGTTCAGTTATGATTAAGGGAGTGTGAAGCAACAACCTACTCTGTGAGGTGAGAGTTAAAAAACATAAAATATTTTCTTATGTTGTGTAATAATAATGCATTATGGTCTTATTCGGATTTCGTCACATAATATTTTAGGTGAAAAATTGTTGATTTTTGTAATTGTTAGTGTAATTTTTACATAAACTGCATCGGGGCATGTCCAAACATCAAGTCAACAGTAGGTTAATCAATTAGTCAGTTGATAAAAATGTAATTAACCACTATTTCATTTTCAAAAATCTATAATTTTATTATGTAACCACAGAAATTATGCCTGGAGCTGCTGATTTTACTCTGAAATATCCCAAAACGCCACAGAGGTGTATCATTTAGTATATTCAGTTCTATTCTGGCTGAATTTAACATGATGGCCAACTTAAATATTTCCTGCATTTTGTTTTGGGTATAGTCCCTAAATGTATACACACCTGCCTGTTATGTTAATGAATATGGATTATTAACTTAATTTCTCTGGGTATTTTAAATGTTGATGACTTGTGGAGTGTGCCCTGCTCATTTGCTGCCTTTGTTAAAATAGCCGTTGCTATTGCAACAGTAGAGTCTTTATCAGACAAGTCATAAAAAGCACTTCAATGAGTTTCACGTTGAGTTTACGCTTTTGTGATAAGTCACTAATGTGTGGATGGATTTGTGTTGCGCTGGGTAGGAAGGGTCTCAGGTATTGCAGCTGTTTCCTTCAGGGGTTTTAAATCCACATCAGTCACTCGGGCCCTGTCTCCCACCCTGCTTCCCACTGAGAGACACGAGGATGCACGAAATACAACACTGGGAGCCGCCTCAGGGCTACCAGACACACACACACACACACACACACACACACACACACACACACACACAGACATTACATTAGATGTTGTGATAGCTTCTGAGGCACGAGCGGCACTGTGATGCTCTGACATATGGGACCTTAAAGGCTTCTTAAATATCCATATCAATCTGCACGCTTGTCAGCTTGACAATGACGGAAACAGAACACCATTAACAGCGTCAGGCAGTATCGTCCTCATCTGTGCAACATTAGAGAAATAGATGGCCCTGTGGAAGACATTCCTCTGGACGCTAGCCGAGCCAGTGCACGGAGAGCGAACTATAGTTTTGACTGGTTGTAATATGTAACGGCTGGGTCTAAGAGTTTGACTCACATGTTGTCAGGTTTTTTGTTTTTTTTTTGTAACATCTCTACCAGAGTGCTCTGTGCGGTCGGAGCTTCCTTGTTTGGTTCATGAGTCATAAATATAATATCCTGTTTTAAAATGGATCTGATTGCATTTATTTCATTGTTCTGCTCTTTCTTGGTAATGCCTATATGCTTGTGACCGTGCGAGGCGATTGTCCTCTTCCTGCTGCACAGAAAGCATTGTACTCTGCTCTCTCGGGATGGGAGATGTTTTGTTTTTTGCGCTCTTTCACACCAGCTCTCCCTGTTTTTTTTTTTTTTTTTTAACACAATAGCCCTCTCTCCTCTCACCCAGCGTGGCAACCCTTTCAAACGGGAAGCTCCAGGTCAGTTTCCCTTGCCAAGTTTTGCAGCCTGCCATGTTGTCTATTCTGCTCATCTATTTAAAAAATGTTGAATATCAACAATGGCTTTCACTGGTGCATTGTCAACTTTTGTATGAAGCAATCTTGGCTGAATGAGATGGGTCCCAGAGCAGGGAGAGCTCAGCTGCAGTGTGCACTACCACACCAGTGACTGCCCGGCTCTCTCGCTCTTTATATTTCCTCTGCTGCACTGGGAGCTGCCATGGTGGTGGTAGTGGTGGTGGTGGTGGTGGTACTGCCGTCTGAATGGCCGTGGTTGGAGTCTGGGCTGAGGCTCTGGGGCTGTGGATGTCACTGCTATCTTCCAGTCCATGGTCCTGCTCCTGGCCCTGCTGACAGCCAGCTGTTGAAGGTGTGTCTAACAGAGGGATTGGGAAGCAGCAGCAGCAGCAGCAGCAGACTCGGGACCAGTCAGATCTTGGTGAGTGTCCTCAATTTTCTGGCCAGAGTGGGAGGAGGTTAGTAGTAAAAAGAGGAGAGAAGAGGGAGGGGGCGTTCAGGGAGATGGTGCAGGGAGCTTTGTGTCCTGTGAGTTGTGTTTACTGTCTCTGTTCAAGGATATATCTGTTGAGACATTGTCTGACTTTACCTGCAGAGATTATTCACCTGTTGGTCTGAAAGTCATTCTGAACAGAGGTTTAAGACGAAACAGGAGAAGTTTGAGATCATTAACTTCTGTTAAATGTCAACTCTTTGTCCTGTTGCAAAAATACTGACACAGTCTCAGAAAATCAGAACTCATGCAACAGTTCTTTTATCAGCCAACGCTGCGAC
Organism: Chaetodon striatus; assembly: GCA_029783705.1. NCBI lineage: Eukaryota > Metazoa > Chordata > Actinopteri > Chaetodontiformes > Chaetodontidae > Chaetodon > Chaetodon striatus. The sequence goes on from JAPZEB010000026.1 coordinate 19,994,954, forward strand.
CATTTAGCCACTTCAACAATTTCCATACACCCCCCCCCCTTCAATAACCAAAGGTTTGTCCCGTCTGATATGCACACTGGATGCATCGGCGACTTTCTGCTGAGCCCCGTGTGTTTGCACAAGCACGTACATCTATGTTTGTGTAAGTGAAGAGAAAGATGAAAGCAAGAATGAGAGCTTGCTTCCAGATAATAGTAGCTTAGGCTCTTTGTCCTGCTGTCAGCCAGGAGAGGAGCGAGGCTGGAAATCGCTCCAATGCAGCGGCAACATCTTGTATGTTTCATTGACATATCAGTCTATGGGGCAATGAGCCGTCGCCTCTGCACTCCTCTGGTCTGTGTGTGTGTGTGTGTGTGTGTGTGTGTGTGTGTGTAGAGCCCCCACCAGAGGATCATCTTCTCCAGAACACACTGTGGCCTGAGGTCCAGAAACTGTGAGTGTCCAAATGTCTCTGTGCTAACAGCGTATCCAAACCTCCTCAGCTTGTCTTTAGTTTCAGTTACCTGCTGGTGCAAACAATATCCAGCGGCCTGAGACATAATACAATAACAGCCTCCTCTACATATTTCCTTTTTATGTACTTCCTTTCCCTGTAAAGACATCACAGTTTCCATATTACTCTTAATGAAGCAACATCTCCAGATGGAATTGCGTTTGTTTGGTTTCGCCTAAAGGGTTTATTGTAACTGAACATGATGGACTTTCGGAAAGCTCTTGGTTGTCTCCCTCCTTGTATTCATCAGCCAATCAGAATCCAGCTTCTCGCCATCCCATGAGCCTCTTCACCAGGCTGAATATATTGCCTCCATTTGCAGCCAATGTTAAATCCATTTACCTGTCAATCCGCCATAAACATGACATATGGCGTGGCCGTTTATTCGCGGTGCGGGCATTGTGTGTGTTGAAAAAGCATTTTTCTACCTCCATTTGGCTTCAGCCCCCTTGAATCATTTAGTGCATAATAGAAACATTAAAATGAGTAAGTGGCCGGATTATTTTTGTGGCATAAATAATACCCCTCAGCGTCGCGGCCAAATTGCTGCAGCGTTTGAAAGCTCCGTGGTCGGGGAGGAATTTCTCTTCATTGAGTTGCAGGTGGCGATTTCACTTTGTTGACTCGTTGACATTTTAAAACAAGCAGGTGATAGTCGGCAAGCTAAAAGTAATTAGTCTGCGAGTGATTAGCTGGAGCATCATCATTGTTCATATCTGTCAGCGGGAGAAGGGCCAGTCATTGCAGATCAGTATTTTAATTTCACACTCTGTCTGCTTATTTACCTGTCAGCAAGCAGCGATGGCTCAAGCCTGGGAGCTTGTTGGGGTGACGCTTCGGAATAACAGAATTCTTAATTTACTGTCAGACTGGGAACGCTTTCTTTGTTGTTGTCCTCCTCCCTTCACACGTCTGTCTTTCAGATCCTGTTTGTCCTTCCACATGTTCAGTACGGCTGTTAGCTTTGAATCCTGTTCATGATTAATGTCTGTGTGATTGTCTCCCCCAGGTACGGACACGGCTTTGAGATGTTCTGTCTCGCTTCAGACAGCGCAAGGGCGTTGGTGGCATCTGCGTGCAAGGTTAGTGCGATAAGATCAAGTCCAGAGACCACATGGCCTCTCTCAACCTCTGCAAAGGGCATTAGATCAGAGAGGAGAGAGCATCGTCACATATTTACTATGCATGCTCATATTCACACACAAACACAGACGCCGCTGTCAGTCAGGTATTGATAGGACCCACCTTGTCCTGACCTTGATTGCGCAGATGTGTTTCTGTCTTACTGTGGCACACAGTCACTCTGCTTCACTGTGGCCACATCCACACTAATAGGTTTTAGTTTTAAAATGAAAATGATCTCAGTATACACGAGTGTTTTGGTTTCAGAATTAATCTCCGTCCACGAGGGCTGACCTGAATGCTTCGAAGCTTCGATTGTTGCTATGGCAATCAATTGCCAAATCAGTATTCAGATGCTTTTCTATGCCATCACCCTAAAATTCCCCAAAAGCCCCTAAATTAAGAAATAGTTATCCAGCATAATTCATCATGCCTCAACATTAACTATTAGTTATTCTTAGACAAGGACATTTAAACTTAATGATTGGCTCACTTATATGGCTGAAAAGTTTGACCAACCGTGACAGGCTTACAGATTCGCTAGAAAGACATTGAAAAAGTCTGGAATAGTTTCAAAATTTCCAAAGATAACCGCCCCAAAAGTAAAGGTCCAGGAGGAAAACTGGCATATCACAAACCTACAATGAGCTCGGCAAATCACCTTAAAACTGTACATAAGAGCTGAGCCGTCTTGTAAAGTGTTTTTTTTTTTCTAGCTATTATTGCTAAAGGTTATTTCAAGTGCAGCTTTGGTTGATCACAAATATTACTCAACGAAGCTTTGATGCCCTAAAACTGGTATTCAGCACAGCCCTTTCGTCCACACTGACACCTGAAAACACATATCACATGACTGTTCACGTACACTGGGCTTGTTCTTACCAGTGTAAACAGGAAGCAGATAGTCTACTCTGGGGTTGGCTGCTTGCTTAGCTGTAGCTGCAGAAAATGCTAAAGAGATGGCAGAAAGTAAGACAGTAGATTTCTTTGCTTGGACAGATGACAGGGTGTAACTTACTGAATGTAACCTCAGTGTAAGGCAGTCAAGATGTCAGATTGACATATTGACACAGTGACAGATTGGGAGCTGTTGCAAAGCAAATTCGGTGGCATATCAGATATCAAAGCAGCACCAGGAGCATTTTCCAGTGCCAGAGGAAGCCATGGTAATGTGAAATGAGTTACGTTACCCACACAAGAAGGATGAAAATCACAAAAGGTATGAATGCCTGGCCATAATGTTTTAGCAAGACTCAATCAGAAAGCGAACATGGGAGCCTGCGTCATCTTTGTCAAATGTCTCTGTTTACTCTTGCAAACCAAAGTTTTTAAACTAAGACGAGGTCAACAACATTTTCAAAGGTCTCGGTTGTAGAGGTTTAGAAACCCCAGAGCAGTGTGGACGCTGGGTATCAACATTGCAGTAGCTCTATGTTTTAAAATGAAGCTGTATTTGTGTGAATGGAGGCCATGACTCTTTCTCTCTACTGTTCCTCTCCTTTCACTCCTTTTGTTTTTCCAGCCCTCACAATTATGTTTCCTTTTATTCCCTGCTACAGCCATCTCTATCCTTATCCATTTTTTAAGCAAGCAAGCAGAAACAGAATGTCAAAGTGCTTTACAGGAAGAGAATAGACAAAGAGGGAGATGGAAAAGACAGAAGTTAGTATTTAAAACAAGGAGAAATATGTGCAAAACTAAGAGACAAGCAAACAAATTGGAATTAAGATGCCTTTTAAAGATGATGTATTTTTTCTCTGTAGATAAACTCATTTAAATCATCTCTTCCAGGCATCTAAAGCCGAGCATGCAGCAATTCTGCTGTGGAGTACAGCCACATGGCGTCAGCTGCAGACACTGCCGTGCCACACACTCACCGTCACCCAGATGGCCTTCTCCCCCTATGCACAGTTCCTATTGGCTGTTTCCCGTGATCGCACCTGGTCTTTATGGAGACAAGACCTACCCACACCTGACAGTCCAGGTGAGAAAGGAGAAGGAGTCACTAATGAGGGTATCCACTCATTCATGGAGTTCTGTAATGCAGTACAGCTCATGATGAGGTAATAGTTCTTCACGGTACTTTGCAAATAAAATTAGCTTGATTAAAATGTGTTTGAGTGAATTTCAAGACAAAGAGACAATATTGGAGCCTTACTGGCAGACACCAGCTCCAAATTAATTAAAATAAGGTAAACCCACTGAGCAGATTTGTTCCAAATCAAATTCCAAGTCAAGCTGGCCTGATTAGAAGGACTTCCCTAATTAATACTGTGAAGAGCCAAACAAGTGATGTGTTGACTGAAAGTAGTCCAAAAAGGAGCTAATAAAGGA
>JAPZEB010000026.1:20002986-20021017 GCA_029783705.1 Chaetodon striatus
GACCTCCATTTATTCTCCGTCCTGATGCATATATCACTCTAAACACCATGGCATTCATTTTAAAGTGTTAACCATCCTTACTCTGGACCAAATCTGCACATATTTATATAATATTAATATTTAATTCAACATATTAAAAATGAAACTTACTTAGGTTAGATCTTCTTAAACCTTCAGGTCTAATTTTAGTTATTTTTATTTGTTGTTTGCCTCTTAAAGAGAGTTTGTCGTAGTTCCTGAGGAGAAGTTTTTAATCAGTAAAGTGCAAAAATATTCTCATTTTATTATTTTATGGTAAAAGTATTTTATTTTGATAATATTTCAAACCAAATTACATTAGGCTCCTAAAAGATCTGCCATGTAGAGCCTCTAAGATGCTGCCAGTATGAAATATAAATTGGGTTTATGATACCTGTTGCAAGACCAGCTCATAATTTAATGTCTAAATTTCCTAAAGCAGCATCCAGGAATAAAAAAATGCATTCAGCTGAAAGCTTTAGATTTATTTTTAGCACCTTCCTGACATAAATTAATGAACCATGACTGATGAGAGTTTGTACAAATGTGTTAATATCAGGTCAAACGGTTTAAAAAAAAAAAAATCTGACAGAGTATAAATGTTCCCTCGGCCATGACTCTGCATTACGCACAGACATTAAACATTTTAAGCTATTTTTGTTAAGTATTTTTTTGTCTCTTATTGGGTCAAATAAGTCAAATTACCATCAGGAATACTAGCCCTGCTTTGTGGAATAAAGAGGTGATAATAGCATCACTTTTATTCCTTTAAATGACCCGTGAATATTATTTTACCTGTGTTGAACTGGGAGGACGCAACCATTCACGCCGACACAATAGGAACAGCAGACCGTGCGTAAATTGCATCTTCATTTGCATTCCTGGTCCAAAAATCATGCAAATCTTAATGAGACAGTCGCCATTGTGGCTGTAATTGAAAACCCATTCTTTGTTAATTACTGTTACTCAAAGGCCTTGTCCGCAGTCACTGAGCTGAAACAAAAAAAGTTATTGATTCTGGAGGTCGTGGGGTTTAAAATGGACACGTAAAATAATGTTGTTTATTGTGGCTTTCAGATGCGACTTTCGATTATTAAAAAAAAAATCTCTGTCTTACGTGGGAATTGTCAGAAATAAGACAACTTGTAAACGCAGGCTGTGACGATAAAAAGGCAATAAAAAGGCAATAAATTACAAGCTATTATCAGTTACTTATTTGCAGCTGAATGGCAGACATGCAGCGCCTGTGTCTCCTCGTATAATATTAAAGTTGGGCGCATTTTGTCCGTCATTAATTCAAACTGTCTGACCAGAAAGCTCTATTGACAGCCGAGCAAAGGATGCGGACACGCAGAGATCTCCACTGGTCTCAAAGGTGGGATTAATGTGGTTTTGTGTCGTCTTGAATAGATTTTAATTCCCTTAAAGCTCTTCGCAAATATAACTTACATTTTTGTTTATTTCCAGGGCTCAAAGGCCAGAATTAGACCTTTTATTTCACAAAAGTTGAATTTATTTTTATTGTAGTCAAATTTAAAAACTAGATTCAGAGCTGTGTCGACATAAATGTGAAATATAAACAAAATATTTGCTTTAAATTATCTGATTTATTTTTACTGCAACGAAAACTGCTCACATGCATTGATTTCTCCAAGTAGTTTGAGGGGGAACGCGTGCACAGTTCATCCATTTTTAATAAACATGAAATGATCTATCGAGCTGGTTGCATGCAGGTTACATCCTCCCATCAGGACATCCACATATTTCCCAACATTCAACAGTGGGATCCTGCAGCCGCGCGCCCTCACAGCCCCTTTAAGGCTGTCAGGCTTGTTGAGTCTGAATCAGAGCAGACTGTGCTGGTGGTCCTCCCTTCCCTTAATTAGGAAATTAGCTGCACAGAGGCCCTCATTACCAAACTCCGGGTTACTCCTGGTGTTTTTTTTTTCTTTCTCTCCTTCTCTCTCTGCTACCGGTCAATTTCCATAAGAAGATTACAAGCGGATCAGTATTGAGATCTGCCCAGATAAACAAATAACTGGTCCCTGAGAATAGATGGCTGCTAATTGGACGTTAGTTTTATTGCTCTTGCTCTGTTTGTAACGCCCCATTGAACGCGAAAATTAAATTCATGAAGTGATGTCTCTTTTCAGCTGATTTACTACAACTATATGGCTGAGAGACTATAGGCTTTCCCTCCCTGGAAGATAGCACATCATCATCTTTATTTGTGCCTGTATGTGTCATTTGAGAATATAAATGCATTTCTTTACTCCTGTTTCTGAGTCATAGTGTAACTTTTGTAAATAAATCCCATTCAGATTGTCACTTTTTTGTTTTATTTTGAAAAAACTTTCATTCATTATTGGGAAGAAATCACAGATATTTTTGGTTTATTGATAATTTAACAGAAGCAGCTCAAAAAAACATTAAATCAGATCTGATCTTGGGTCAGAAACGCAATTTTCCAAACAAACTGTCATTTATTTCTCATTTTATTTTAATATCTGCTCTCCTCCTACATTAAAAACAACCCCCCTGCACGCCCTGGTCCCTTCAGGTGCCCTGCCTCTGTAATAAAATGCATGTACTTGTGTCAGATTTGAAAGCTGCAGGAGGTGAAACGCTCTAAAAATGCACATACCCCACCGATCCCCGCGGAGCTTCATGTAAATACCGAGGTGTTAATAGTCGTTTTCGATGGGCCCATTCGCTCGTCATCATTAGCAGGTGTGAGCTTTGCCCCTGTTGGGTTGGCGCAGAGTGGTTTCAGCGGCGGAGCGGCGTTTCAGGTCGTTTGTAAGCAGACACATGCAAACGAAGGCCACTCCACGGTAATCATTTTAATAAGCATTAACACCGCGGAGAGAAAACAAGTCAGCAAACAGTAGCTGACACGCACATGACGGAGCGAGCTGTGCGTGTGTGTGGGAGACAGTGTGGGTGTGTGTGTGTGTATGTGTGTGTGTGCTGAGTCCCAAAGTAAACTTTTCCCTCGGGGATTAAAGAGATAGCCTGTCCCCTCCACAAGAGGTCGTTGATGTATTAAAGTTTTGCATTGTGGGCACCTGAACGCAGCACAGACAGACACATTAACGTGCCTTTCAATTCATTTAAAATTGTACTACTTTAGGTGAAACCATAGGGGTAATTCTTGACATAAAAAGGGCTTTTTAATATTTATTTTAAAATGTTTACACCAGTGGAGTCATGCGCATTTTCCCTGTTTTATTTTTACGCACACACACTCAGAGAATATTCCTCCACTGGAAGGAAACTCGGCAGGTTAAAGGAAATTCATTCAGCGCTCAAGGTGGAAAAACTTCCGAGCAGGTGGTCTACAAATGTTCTCATGAAACATTTTTATCACATCAGTGTGTTTGGGGCTGTGACAGCACCGAACCTCCAAAATAAGACGAAGATTTTTTTTATTTTTAATGTTGGCAATATATTTTGTGAGATTGTGATTAAGGCAACAAAGGCGTGTTTGACAGCTTGTACAGATGAGACGATTTGTACCTGCCACGGGCACATTTTATTCCAATATTCCACTTTTTACTTGAAGTATTTGCACTGATTTAAAGTGGCCTGTTGGGATTCGCCTCTGCAATTATTTTAATGACGTTGATTCCGTAGGACTTTTATTCCCTGCAGCGTATGTGCTGCATATGTACTCATTTTACACAAGGTGTAGTCTTCTGTCTTTAAAAGTTTTTTCCATGTCTGACTGTTACAGTTTAATTCAGCTGAGTCCCGAGTGTAGAAAAAGAGCTGACAAAATAACCTTTCATTGGGTGTAATTAGCTCCAAAACACCTGCTCAGTCAGAGAAATAAACCTGCTGTATTTCCCGTTACTTCTCACATTATAAAGGTTGTAAATTTCTAACATTTTGCGCTCACGTTGTTGAGCTGCGCTGCTGTTTTAAAACTTTACCTCTCCCTCCTCCTCTAACCAAAACACGGCGCTGCGCGCTCCGGTTGGTTACGCGGTGGATACGGGAGCTGCGCGCTGATTGGTCGCCTGTCCCTCATTGTCATGCTGTCAATCCACATCACATGGTCCGACCACTAGGCCTATTAACAGATGAGCTTGGCGAACAAGTTTACAGACTTCTGTTTCAGAGCCGTGGGGGACAGAGCAGCTTTGAGCGGAGAGAAACCAGAAGCACCTGCAGACACATTTTGCCTCTTTGGGCACAACTTTTTGTTCCATCTTCTTATGAGACTGGTCAGTACCTCTACCTCTTTGACTTTTGGCGCTGTTTTGTGAACTTTTTATGTGCCTGTGAGTGAACACTAAAAGCCGCCTGAATGTATAACATGATGGAAACCGAGCTCAAGACCCCGCTCCCGCAGTCCAACTCGGGCTCGGCGCCGGGCGCTAAGAACAACAGTGCCAGCGACCAGGAGCGGGTGAAGCGGCCGATGAACGCCTTCATGGTGTGGTCCCGGGGACAGCGGAGGAAGATGGCTCAAGAAAACCCCAAAATGCACAACTCTGAAATCAGCAAGCGGCTCGGCGCTGACTGGAAACTTCTGACCGACGCTGAAAAGAGGCCATTCATCGACGAGGCCAAGCGTCTACGCGCTATGCACATGAAGGAGCATCCGGATTATAAATACCGTCCCCGCAGGAAGACCAAGACCTTGCTCAAGAAAGACAAGTATTCTTTGCCCGGGGGACTGTTGGCGCCAGGAGCCAACGCCGTCAACAACTCGGTGTCTGTGGGGCAGCGGATGGACGGTTATGCGCACATGAACGGGTGGACAAACAGTGCGTACTCCCTCATGCAGGACCAGTTGGCCTACCCTCAGCATCACAGCATGAACAGCCCCCAGATCCAGCAGATGCACCGGTACGAGATGGCAGGGCTCCAGTACCCGATGATGTCCTCGGCGCAGACCTACATGAACGCGGCTTCCACGTACAGCATGTCTCCGGCGTACACGCAGCAGACCACCAGCGCCATGGGACTGAGCTCCATGGCGTCCGTGTGCAAGACCGAGCCGAGCTCACCGCCGCCGGCCATCACGTCCCACTCTCAGCGGGCGTGTTTGGGGGACCTGAGGGATATGATAAGCATGTACCTGCCTCCCGGCGGGGACAGCGCAGAGCATTCCTCCCTGCAGAGCAGCCGGTTACACAGCGTCCATCCGCACTATCAGACCGCAGGGACTGGCGTCAATGGGACGCTACCTCTCACCCACATCTGAGGGGAAGAAAGAGACTTCAAACTTTAAAAAAAAGTACTTCGGATACTTGAACTTTTTGGTTGCTAAAGAAACAACGTTCAAAAAACAATTTTATCTCAATATCTCTTTGAGTTGTCCATTTTGAAATGAATCTGAAATGGACCCGAAACTGAACGTTGAGCCCATCAGAGTAAATTGCATTGCAAAGAGGCTTTTTATCACAAGTATAAGCAATCAACTTATGTAGAAGAATTGGACTTCTATATTTTAATTAATGCCATATTTTCTCTCTATGAAAAGGCATGTGGCCTCATTAAGAGAGGCTGGTGTATTTCAGAAAAGCTGGATGGAAAAAGTTGGTTCATAAATGTTTACACTTAATTTGTAGAATGTCAGCTGTCTCGACTGTGTCCAAATTTTTGTAGTCTCTTTTTATTTTCTCTCCCCCACCCCCTCATTACCCTAGGTTTAAAATGAAATGTTAAGACTGTGCGGGTCGCAAACGCAAGTTTTATTTATAGTACGATTTTTTTTTCTTTTTTAGCTTGTGAACCCGATGTTTTGTCACGTGAAAAAAAAATGTTCAAAGTTTTTGTTTTTGTAAAATGTTATTTTCTGTGATGGTTTTTTGACAGTGTCATGTTTACTCATTATCCTGAACGAAAAGGTTTATTTAAACTGACGTTTCTACATATTTTAAGACCATCCTCTATTCTTAAATGCTGAATAAATTTGTACGAAACATGATTCGTGACTCTGTCTTTTGTGTGTAATGTGAGGTTTGGAAATCTGACTTTAAAAATAGCTGGTGTACTAAAAGTAAAATATTTTTACAGCTGTAAAAAATCTTCTAACACTAAATGTCAATTGTTAATTTCCAGTGATAATCTTGTTAAGATCAAACCATAGATATAGGATAGATATCTAAATATTAAAACAATTTGAATCCGCATTTTTAACATTTTTGCCTGCATCATTTATTCTATATAGAAACATACAGGTACAGTGATATTTCCAGTTTGGTAACACATCAGATTTTTCTCATGCAGAAGATACTTAACAAATAAATTGCCTCTCCAGTTCTTTTTCAAGCCTTTAAGAACAGTGACAGAATTATAAGTTGCTGTCATGGACTTAAAAAGCGTTTGTGTTTTATTTTAAATATCTCATTTACAATTTAAAAACATATTTTTTAATCTTTCCTGTAACCGTTTTCACAGGCTTGTTAGGTTTAGAAATTACATTCATGTAAAAATAAATAAGGGTACTTTTCATCTCTTTTTAGGCTGTTAGTTTTTTTTGTAATAGTTGGTGCAAAGAACCAGTGTTTTGTTTTCCCTCATCATCTTTATATAGCTAAATTCACTTACTAATTTTTGTATTTTCTTAAGGATGATGAGGTCTTTAATTCCACAGGTTGTCATCACTTTGTTCCCTTATTCAGTTTAAATGTGTTTTTCATATTTTATCACTAAATTTAGTTTAAATATTTCTCCTTTTTAAAAAAATGAATCAACAAATAATGCTCAAACAAATAAAATAAGTGTCAGATCACATTTAAAATATGGTGTAAACTGATGCATTTTTCAAATAAAGTATTATAAAGCGCATAAATATACCCGTGAAACACAAGTGATGCCACCTGAGAGTTGCTTTAAAAAGTTTTGTGATGATTTGTGTGTCAGTGCTGATGTGCCAAAGTTTATATATAATTTGTGATCGTCTGTTTGGCAGAGAGAATAATGCAATAAATTACTTCAGCTTAAGCATTTCATTTAAATTTTCTGCATGTTGACACAAGTTTGTCTCTTTTGGTCTTTGATATCATTTCTGACGTGCGCAGAGAAACTTGTGCTCATCCGCATTATTTTGGAGTTGCTCTGCAGCGATGTGTCCCCCTCCGAGTTCTGCTAAAATTTCATGATGACTCAGGCAACTATAATCTATATTTCATTTTTTAACAAATGACACTGAAATTGCTTCACATTCATGAACTTAACAGCCCTCAACAACTCTTACTGTGGCTGACGCTGATAATGTAAAGGTGTGCTGGAGAATGGACCGGCCTGCTGTTGCAGTGTACCTTAGGAAAAATAAGCTCTGGCCACCAAGAGGGCCGGAGCAGTGGCAGTCCTGCTGGCCTTCCCACACTCCCTGTAGGACTTGATCCACAGCTCAGCACAGCGGCCTGGATTAGCCCCACGCACCTTTGTGGAGGGAAAGATTATCCAGACCTCCCTGCATTCACTGACAGGGTCTTAAGTCACTCTAGCGTGCCAGCAGCCACCCGTCACCTAATCACACTTTCCAACTCATTTTTTTGTGATTAAGCAGCTTTTCTCTTCCTGCTCCTCGGTGTCAGAGGTGTTTGCTGTGGGCTAGACGCGCTGATGGGTTTTAGTCATTTATCAAACTCTGAAAATTACGTAACCTCGGTATGGCTTTCACCTGCACGACCCCTTTAATAAATAAATACGCCAAGTTGTGTGTTAACTTTCAACCAAAATGTTGAGGTTTGATGCAGAAGTTTAAACATGTCAGTACAGTTCAGTGAGGCTCGCTGTGATCTCTGGGGTTGGCACAGAAATGTCATGCCTAATGATGATTTAGAAGTGAAACTCAGTGTTTGGGGTAAGGTGTGTGGCTGGACCGTGCGCGGCTATTGATCGCGTTTGAATGTTCTGGCAGTGAGGCCATCCGAGTTGGGCTCCCCGCTCCCATCCCCCCCTTCGCTCTCCCCCTGCTGAGTGCCCGGAGGGCCTCTCTCTCCTGTCATGTGGAGCTCTGTGCCCACTCAGCAAGTGCAGGCATATCCCACTTCCATCTGCCTATGACCTCACAGCCCCTGTTTGTTTAACCCCCTCTCCAAAAACTAACCTAATTATAGCCCTGTAGAACATGGATTCAGCGGATTCCCAGTGGATTCTGCCACTGTGTGTCTACGCGCACCTATGCATGTGTGCAGCGCATGCAGGGGCTCCAGCTCGACAGCGGCAGTGCTCTAGGCCGCGCTTCAGTCGATCCTGTTTTTCACATGTCTCTCCTCATATTATGTCAGAACATGCCCCGCTGGTTGCATGTCTTGTGGGAGTATATGTGAACAAGGTGGTAAAAAGCAACAGGAGTGTGTTTCGAGAGTCTCTTTTTACGTCAGCATGATGAGTGGAAAACTCATTACACAAATCTGGCTGACAGACTGACGTTGGTGACATCACTGACTCGCCTGCTCGACTGGATGGGCAACTTCCAGCAGGAACACACCTTCCGAAAATACTCTCAAGTCTTCACGTAATCTCAAACTCAAATCTGGAACCTCCTCTGATGTACAGATCAGACATCACTTGCGACATAGCTTGAATGTAACGGATGAGTGGATGAGTACAGTGTGTGAATGCGGTTAGGGACTGCACCTATGACAGTCAGACTGTATTGATTTGCTGTGGCTGGGAGCTCCAGGAGGCCCTTTGAGTTGAGCCTGGAGGGGCCTAAAGTGGCCTGTCCAGCTTGGGCAGGCCTGTCCAGAGCGGTGGGACTCGTGTGAGGTACTGAGATTGACAGCAGAGCGGTGTGTATGTGTGAGTGTGTAGAGGTGCGGGGGTTGGGGGTGGGGGTTAATCTCCCTGAACTGGGGCAGATGTTGTTAACGAGCTCCTCTCAGGTCGACTCCCTGCGTGGGAAAATGGCATCAAATCCTCCTGGGGTCAGGGCTTTTGGGCTGACCCACTGAGAGCCATCCCTCTCCACTGCACCGTCCTCTCAATCCCCTCTCCATTCACTCACCCACTCACTCACTCATTCACTGACAGCACTCACCACAGACACTAGAAAATCACATTTGACCATTTTTTTTATACCTCTCCTCTTTTAAGTACATCCCCAATTTTCAGCTCCTTGCCTGAACGCATGTGAGCACCGACAGACTTGTTCCGTGATGCAAATGGCTCATTAATGATAGCTGTGGTTGGATCGCCATGCCTTACACAACCACAAGGAATGCTGAGTGGGAAATGCTTCAAAGGAAAGCACGCCGCCACTCAAGAAACTGCATCCGCCCAGCAGCGAGTTACTTGTGTTTATGTCAGTCGAAAGTAAATTAGCTGAATTAAGGCCTTATAGACTTTCAGGCGCCCGAGCTGCTATAAGGTCGGGTACCTAAAGAAATAATTGAGGGTGCAAAATTACATAAGTTTAAAAAAATATTCTCAAGTGGAAAAAATGATGTCTGATAGATTTGTTTTTCCTGCCTTAGCTTTGATCTGATTCAGAGGATCTCTGTTGAAAGACATGTTAGAAACACCTGACACCTGTGCTACAGAGCATGAAGGAAATCAAACCTTTTTATACTCCGAGACTCAACCCAAAATCTATGTAAAATTCCCAAAACTGGGCAACAGAGGAATCACCAAGCACCTTGGCCACAATGTTGTTTGACCTGTGCACAGACTGTATACGCTGTACACAAGTGATGGCTCTGATGTGGTGACTTCTCATCATTCATATCCGGAATGGGCATGTCTCTCATGTCAACATACCTGCTTTAGGGTTTATCCTGACTTAGGTTTTAATACGAGGGTCATCCATTAAGGTGTCTGACTCTGAAGGTGTGTTTACTTTGTCCCAGCAGGTGTGTGTGAATATGAGACTTGTCAAATATGAGACGGGATTACCGTCTCTTTTGTCCCAAACAAAACAAATACAAATCACACGAACAGCTGAAATGGGAGGATTCTGTTTTTTGCGCCGCCCGGGTTGTATGTTTAAGAGAGGTTTTTTTTTTCCAGACATGGATCCTTTTGACGTTTTTGTTCGACTACTGAGGTTTACTTGAACTTGTTTTCGCTTGTAATTGCGGTTGGAGGAAGATGTGTAAAAACCACCCGCACACATGCACAGAGCACACAACCAAGAATGAAACTGGATTAAGAGGCCTCTTCCTGAATAACCTGTAAGGGCAATTACATATAAACGGTTGCTTCTAATGAGCACTGAGGAACACTCTGGCCTGCACAGTCACCAGAAGAAAATGTTGGCATTGCGCATGTTGGAGAACACTAATTAATACATCTGCATGTTGCATACTTATCAAAGTTTATGAAGTCACATATAACCTGAAATTGTAATAAGGAGTTGATGGTAGAGGCTGTGTCACTTTAATGAGATACCTGCTAAGCTGCAGACCACTGTTTTTCTGTGACTTTTTAGCCCCCAGATGTGGGTGTCTTTTACGGGCCTGTCACTGTCTTTCCAGCAGCTTTTGTGGTACCCGAACGAAGGTGTCTTTAAGTGACCCATTGCTTTGTTTCCTGTGGCTTTATAGCCATCAAATGTGGGTGTTTTTGAAGGGCATGGAGCTTTGTTTTCTGTGGCTTTTTAGCCCCCAAACGTAGATGTTTCTCAGTGACTCATAGCTATTTTTTAAGCAGTTTTCAGCACCGAAGCGTGGGAGTTTTTAAAGGGACCCATTGCTGGGTTTTCAGCAGAATTTTTGCCCCCAAACATGAATGTTTTTTAGGGAATCCGTCGTCGTTTTCTGTGACTTTTTAGCCTTTAAATGTGGGTCTATTTTATGGGTCTGTAGCTGCTTTTCCAGCAGATTGGAGGTACCTAAATGTTGGTGCTTTTTTAGGAACCTGTTGCTTTGTTTCCTGTGGCTTTATAGCCCTCAAATGTGGTTGTTTTTGGTGACCTTTAGCCGTTGTTCCCGGCAGCTTTTCAGCACCCACATGTGGGAGTTTTCAAGGTATTGAAAACTGTATTTCCAATAGTTTTTCAGCCCCTAAACATGGTGTTTTGAAGTGAGTCATAGCTATTTTTCAGTCGGCTTTTTGGTATCCAAACATGGGTGTCTTTTAGGGCCCCTTTGCTGTGTTTCCAGCAGTTTTTTAGTCTCAAAATGTACATGTTTATTAGTAACCCTGAGCTGTTTTTTTTTTTCCAGCATATTTTCAGTACCCAAACGTGGATGCTTTTTAGCGTCCCATAGCTTTTTTTTTTTTTAACCAACAGCTTTTCACCCCTTAAACATTCCTGTTTTACAGCAACCTGAAGTTGTTTTTCCAGCGGCTGTTCAGTAGCCAAATGTGGGTGGCTGTCAAGTACATGTTGCTGTGTTTCCTGCTGCTTTTTAGCCCCCAAACGTTGGTGTATTTTAGTTGCCTGTAGCTGTTTTTCCAGCATCTTTTCAGCCCTGAAACATGGGTGATTTTTAGCGACCCATAGTTATTTTTCCAGCCGGTATGTGCCACAAAAAGTGTGTTTTTTTTGTTTTTGTTTTTTTAAACTATGACATCGACCAAGACATTGCTGTGTGTTTATATTTTTTACTGGGGATTGTGCACCCAAAGCCGGGTATATCATGACAAAACCAAGTATTTCACTTTTCCTCACCAAAACCTTTTTTTTTGGCCTAAAACACGTTAACCACAGTGCTGTTGAAACTTAAAGTTTGAATGTATCTGCTACATAATAACATTCAAATGTAACTAATCCATGGTTTTCAGAAATGTTTAATGCCAACATTTTTCCCAGTGTTTGGGTTACTCGGGCACCAAGTGAGACAGTCTAGTGTGTAAAAGTGTGTCTGCTGCAGCTGGTCCCTTTCTGAAGAACCCATCACTTTGTCTATGAACACTGGAGCATGTAGCGTTGCTTTTAATTCGCCAAACTGGAGTTGTGACCCCACTTCTGACCTGTCTTGGAAGCCTTGAAAAATGGGGCCAAGTGTATATACTATGCCTAGGGACAGCAGAAATATGGGACTTCTGCAAGACAATGCAGAGTCTGGGGGGGGATAAGGACTTAAGGGGGTGACAAGGGGGAAGATTAGGCCTCTCATCTAGGCCACAGATATTGATTAGTGTTTGTCGAAGACAGTGAGAGGGAACACAGATTGACAGATACACAATAGTGGTGTGGTCCGATCATATCGCTATTGTCAGAAGCTGAGTCCATTCAGTAACCTGTACCCACGTGTGTGTGTGCACATCCCCAATAAACACACACTTCAAAATAAAAACAAATGTTGAAAAAAAGATAATCAAATGCATCCAAAGTAGGAGGAAAGATTTATTTTCCTAGTGGGGGCACTTTGTGTTTTAGTTTAGTGTAGCACCGTCTGTATGTGTGTGTGTGTGTGTGTGTGTGTGTGTGTGTGTGTGTGTGTGTGTGTGTGTGTGTGTGTGTGTGTGGTTTATGGGAGTGTAACCCTGGGAACATGGGGGGAGGTGGAACACACTGGGCTACGGGTCAGTCCTGACTGACTCTGTCACTTATTGATTAGTTGCCATGGAGAGTTAGTCAGGCCATCTCTCTTTGAGGTGTGTCCCTGAGGGCCAGCAGCACTGCCCAGATGAGCCTGTGGAGGCTTTGTCTGCAGGGGGTCACTGCGCTTGTGTGTGCGTCTTGTGTGCACTGTGTGCGCGAGTGAGAGCGTGTGACCTCGCTAACTCTCACTCACACTTCCTTCATCCTCATCCCTCTTCTTTTGACCCCCTGTGGTACTTCTTCTTGCACTTTAGGCGCTTTTTTTTTTGCATCATTCTCCTGCACGGCCCAAACTCCCAGCTAATCTGCTCATATCTCAAATGCATCAATATTTATGTACACCTACTCCCAAGGGGCCTGTAATAATGGGGATTGTAAACAAATTGTCCAAACTTATTGAGCTGTGAAATCCCCTTCATAGCAGCTGGATTTGCCTACTTATATGATCCTCTCTCGACTCTGTTCTTGTTTTGTCAGTGTTCCCATCAAACATAAAGAAGGAGGGGTAGCAGGAGAGGGTGCAGGAGGGAAATGGATGGTTCAGGACTCAGTGGTGCCAGAGGTCCACCTGCAGTTGCTGACGACTCCACTGACAGCCCAGCAGGGGACGGGGAAGGTGATGGTCTTCACACCTCTCTGGAATAATTAGGAGGCTTGGGAGTTCAGGTAGAAAATGGTGGAGATGATGTTTATTTTAATCAAGATCACCAAGTTATAAAGGATGATGCCATTGTTTGCTACTTATTTTCATGGCTTTGGCCATTTTTTCTATTAGTAATAATAAAATAATTGTATTTGCCAAGTTAATCGCTGGATTGGGGAACATGGAGACATTGCAGACAAGTCATAGAACTAAACAAGTTCTGGACAAACTCACAAGTTACCTAAACATATTTGCTTAAAGAGGCTGAAAATGCAGCAGCATATTTCGCCCCATGGCCTTCATCTGGGTCTTTAACTGAGACATGTTGATCTTGCAGTGGAGTTTTTCTATACATCACAAGTGTGCTGGAGTTTCGACCCCTTTAGACTTCTTTATCTTCTACATGCACCCTGGAAGTAGGTTAAATTGTCCTAGAACCCCCCAACCTAACCAAACTTATTTGAAAAGAGCAGATAAACAGAAAAATAAAATTATTAGTCAAATTGTCCTACGCACTTAATACAGTTGTGGGCACACAGTTTTTCTGTGCAATGGCAGTTTATCACCAATAAAGGCCTTTACACACCAAGTGAATGGTCTGCTGTTGGTCAATGGTTCGTTCTCGGTGAGCATTTGTCGCCCTACTGTTTCTTGCACCGTTGGCACTAGTCTCCCCTTGTTAGCTTGTTAGTCCATGAATGAAATCACTTTCATTGGCAGTTAAATTCAGTGCAGGAGAAGAGAAACGGAAGTGAGGAATGGAAACAAATGATAAAAACTCAATAGGGCTTGCAATGTAAACAAACTTGGTGTATTAGGTAAGATTATTTTTTATCCACTGAGCTCTTAAGTGGAAACACTTTGTAATTGATTGTGTTGTTGTTTGCTAGTGCATGGTAAGTGTCCTTTGGTTGTGTTGTTAGTATGCTAACTGGCTAACTAGCATCCTGAAACGGTCCTGTCGGTCTTCTGGTTTTTCTTTTAGCCCTTTTTACACTGATATTGCGCCAAAGCGCTGCTACAGAGTCCCTTCTTTATGCCTCCTGTGCATTTTTACACAGAACCAAACAACGGCAGCATCATTCTGCTCCAGTGTGTGATTATACACTGCATGCCGGCATTGCAGATTCAAAGGAGGCACGACAGGCATGACATGTAACACAATAGTGTGGGCCTGTAGTGTAACATGTAGCAGAATGATATGTGTCTGCTGCGTTTTAAAAACAATAACAATGGCAAAACATGACAATAACAATCATTTACCATCTCCGTTATATGGCGGATGATCTGGTCCTCTGCTCGGATGGTAGGGAGTACCTTAATCTTCTTGTTCTCCCAATTTGTGAATAGATACTACGGCTCTTTTTCTTCTGTGAGTTAGCCGTTAACTGCTAACAGCTACTAAACTTTAAATGGCAATGGCAATGGCGGCTAAAAGGCAAGAGAACTCTGTCGTGATAGTACCTTATATACAGACTGGTAAAGTGGTATAACACTGCAATATTTCTGCCTTAAACAGGGAGTATAAAGGGGCTTACCACAGCCTACTGGCGTGGAGAGTTATTTCCTCTCATGCAAGCGCAGAGTGTATCTGCTAGTTGGCTGTAGTCTTTTTGGTGTGTTCGAGTGCAACCCTCTGGCTGAGACACCAGGGATGTGAGGGGATGCAACAGTCGGCTTTTATTGCCACTTGCTCTTTGATGTCTGTTAGGTGTGTCTTGATTTGGGGTGAATTCACTTTTGGTTTTTCCTGGTAATAGTAAGTGATTTTAGCCCCTTTGCCACTGCACAAAAACCCACTAACTTCCACTAACATCTGGCTTTTGTACCTAATGGGAAAGGTAACAATCGGTATTCACAACTGCGTCAAGTGACTCTTCAGTTGTCATGGGTACTTATCAGCTCTGGGTCCCATTGGCAGTGATAGAAGGATGAACACACTAAAGTCAAGTTTGAAAGAAAGACTGAATAAGTCGAAGATATGAAAAGTAAAACATGAAGTAATAAAATTTTACTGCCATCCGTGGTGCTTGCTACTGTTTACTAACCTCTTTTCACACTGATTAAAAAAACAAAACAAAAAGGAGCACTCACCTGCTGCAGAGATGTATACATGGCTCCAGTCTATTGACAATGGGACAGGAGTCTGTTGAGTAATTTAAGTGGGTTTTTCCTTGTTTCATAAGCCTGTGCACATGCACTAATTTAGGTGTGAAAGGTTTATCAGATAATCTGAGTAAACTGTTGACTTGTTTACAACCTGTCTTAATGCCTGACTGCTTGTGTTCCTCACCCAGTTGGACTTTGTTGTAAGAATATCACCATATTTTCAGATCTCAGCAATTACTTTGGTGAATACAGTGTTATCATGACTGATAGAAAAGAAGGCCCCAAAGTGTTAAAATAAGACTTAAATTGTAATGAACTGGATTTATCCGTTAATGCTTCTCCAAAAGTTTCAAGCACAGTCTTTAAAGAGAAAAAATAACATTTTGGACCTGATTTTCACTTAAAATTGTAAATTTATCGTCAGAATAATGCAAACGTCTTCTCCTTTCAAGAATATGCGCACAAACTTCTTAACCCGAAACTTGACGACAGGCCCCACTATCCCTCCCTAATATCACACCTTGGATGCATAAACATGCCTGTGCTCCACACATCACCCCACCCCGGGGGGGCCTGCATGGCTTTAGTGCCGCGCTGTGACACCAATCAGGGCAGATGGCGGGCTCCTTTGTCATGCAAACACCAATCGCTTCTTGTCTTATTCAAATGTCTGCCCTCTCTCT
Organism: Chaetodon striatus; assembly: GCA_029783705.1. NCBI lineage: Eukaryota > Metazoa > Chordata > Actinopteri > Chaetodontiformes > Chaetodontidae > Chaetodon > Chaetodon striatus. The sequence goes on from JAPZEB010000026.1 coordinate 20,018,897, forward strand.
TTCTCCTCTCCCCTCACTCTCGCTCAACCCCTACCCCGCTTCACCCTCCACCCCCGACTTCAGCCCTCTCTCTGCCTCTCCCTCCTTCTCAAGTCCAAGTAAATCCTCGCTGAGAGGAGAAGGAGCCTCCGGGCCCGGGGCTGCTGAGGCAGGCCTCTCTCCTGGGGGTCAGCCTGTGTCTCAGCGCATGGGGCTGTTTCCAGGCCCAACCAAGTCCATTTCATATTCAAATGTTACAATCAGGCCTCTGACCCACAGGGGGCTCTTTATGGTTGCGGCCCCAGGTCGCAGGGTCAAGATGGTGATTTAATAGCTCAGGCAGAGGAAAGGAGCGGGGGAGCCAAGTGATTTAGGGGATGAATGAGTAATAAAAAAGCATTTTTCCTAAGTTGTCATGTAAATTTCAATCCGTATTCAATATGAGGCTCCCTCCACACTAGAGGCCTTCCTCAATGGCTTTCTAGTGGACTTTAGTCATTCAGAATTAAGAAAGTCCATTTTCTGCTTTTACTCTTGACTTGTGCTTGGTGTAAACAGTAGCTGACGGTGAAGCGGCCGAGGATTAGGGATGGAGATAAGGAGACGTTAAAGAGTCATCATGCTTGTATGGTGCCACTGTGTCTCAGATGTCCTCATGCTCTGGAGTGGCCTGTTATTCCTGTCCCCGAGGGTGTGTTCCCAGCACAGCAGCTCCAGTAACATAGGCAGGTCGGTGTGTTTATGTACATACGTGTCACAGAGAGCGAGCTGGAGTATTATGCTTGCATTACCATGAGTGCATGGAGGGTAACTCGTATAGCTTGTTGTCTACAGGTGGAAACATGGAGGCACGGACGGCTCTCGGACCCAGCACGCCGGGTTTTTTCCAGTTAGGTACAGTTAGGTGTTTCCTCACTGGCAGCACACCTCTGCTCTATCTATGACTCACACGGTGTGTCCTGTTCAGGCTGTTCCTGAACCTGACTCATTTAAACAAACAAACAAATCCTTCCATTTCACAGACTCTTTGATGTTGAGGTTTTATTTCTGTTACAGTTTTTATTTACATCAACACAATACTGGTTTTGAGCCCAGTCCTACTGGTGTTAATATTTTTAGCTCAAGAATTGACAGCAGCTCTGAACACCTTGTTTAGAAACAAACACAGCATTAGATTCAGACTTAATAAAGGGTGATAAAACACAGTGTGACACAGACTGAGTGGCAGCAGTAATTATAAGTGAACAAATTGTGAGTGAATAAATGAGTGACATCAATTTTCTTGTGCTTGTAAAAGGACGACACACCCAATCAGGCATGTAAGACAGCATCCAAGTAACAGATACAAGAATGAACCCACAAATACGCACATATAAACATGCAGATGTAAATTCTTATATACAAAAACACACATTATGCCACCTCAATGTACTAATTTATTTGTCTATTTATTTGCATATATATTATTTAACTGGAAAAGGTCCCATTGAGATTAACATTAGTTTTTCAAGAGAGTCCTGGACAAAGTAGGCAGCAGCACAGGATGAAAACAAGAACATGTAAACAGACAGCACAGAAAACATAAAGCAGTCCAAGCCACGTATCCAAAAATGTGTTTAAGCAAAGACACTAAAGGTCTTATAAAAAAAAGATCTACAAGCATTAAATGATATCAGCTCAATGAGTTTTCAGTGACATCTCAATTTAAGATTTGAAATGTTGCACCATAAATAAAACACATAAACAAACCTACAAGAGCCAACAAGCTGCATATGAGGCCTTTACAGGCAGCAGCAGCATATCTGTCCCAAGCCTCCGAAACACTTAACTTTCATTCTTTGCTTTTTGTTTTTTTACTTAATTTTCTAATAATCATTTCACTTTCAGTTTCATTTGTTCAGTTTCTCACACCAGTGGTGGTGAAAGGGACAATATGTCATTAAAACAAATCAAAATCACAGTCAGTTTTGTTTTCACTCATCACATCATCTATGCCAGTGTTCACGACCCGTTTCAATTACAGCTGCAGTTGTTGGTTAATTAACTGATTTGTCAGTCAACAGAAAAATTAATTTTCAGCAATGTAGATAATCAGTTCATTGATTTTTTTTTTTTTTTTTTTTTTAAAAAAATTAGGGGTTG
>JAPZEB010000026.1:20028948-20039637 GCA_029783705.1 Chaetodon striatus
CCGATCTGATGGAAAGAAAAGGGAAAGAAAGCAAACTGACTTTGTAAAAAACAATGTCAAAAGGTGTGTGAGAGCGCCATAGATCAAGAGATGTGCTACGCCCCTGGACTTTTATAACCTTTAAAGCCTTTCCAGCAGTGCTCGATGAAACTGTTTTTTTCCTTATTTTATTATTTGCTTATATCGCCCATACCTCCATTTCTTGGCTAATGGGATTAAATATCATTCTTTGTGCCTGTAGAAATTGACACTCATGGCAGGGTTTGAAGTGTTAGAGGTGGCAAACCAGATGGGTTATATTTGTGTACTTTCCTTTACTTTATGCAACTTTAATTTTGTTCAAAAAGATGACAATCAAATCAAATTATTCCTCAAAGGTGTTGGGTGATGTCACTCATAGACAACATTAACTCTGTCAAAAATGACCTGATGCACCACCCAGGTGTGGATGTTGCCAGTGCCAGTGAAGCCACAGGGCCACTTTTGGAAGAGGCCTTTTGGTCCCTTGTGGTCCTTCCTCTTTCCCCAAAATGATGACCGGGCAGATCAAAAGGGATGCTCTAAAGAAAACTCTTAATGGTGACCTCCCCCTCCTCCCTGCTTCTTTCTCCCACTCCCCTCATATGCCCACTTAACATCTGAACTCCCTCCTTCTTTCATTCATGCAAACTCAGCCTTTCCCGTCGTATTTACATACGCCGCTGCAGGGCAAAAGTAGTTTCCCGTTTTATCTGTGCTGAGTTCATAGGAAGTAGCTTGCTGAGTTGTTTTGGTTTATGTGTTGTTAGTGAAACACAGAGGGTCAAATGCAAGCCTCGGGGGCGTGTTTAGGTCACAGAGTAAACCTGGCAGGGTCGATCCCAGCACCTTTGTGACTAACACAAAGTGTGAGTGTCAGACTGTTTTGGTGGTTGTATGTGTGAGCGCGCCTGCACGTGTGCTCATGCATGTATGCACATCAGTGCATGAATGTCAGGTGAGTTTGTGCTGTCTGTGCTGGTGCAGTCACAGCCTCTTCATCAGTGCTGACCCAGGCAGCCATCATTGTTCTCAGGCTGTAAATCACCCTGCTGCAATCAGGGCCCTGATCTAGGCTTCTCTGAGCCCTCTCCACTCCCGATGATTCCCCTCCTGATTGGCCTAACTGGACTCCTGTCTGTGGCGGCAGATTAGCATGGATTGTTTTTTACTCTGTAGCATACAGATTGAGCCATGTTAGCATTCACACCTCCACACAGTGGCTGAGGGCTCTGTAGAGGCTCTGAAATGCAGAGGAAAACCAGACTTCACTTGTAGCTTTGAAAACTTTTAGAAGAAAAACAGGTGGTGGACGAAATAACACGGACAGCTGACACAATCATGCTTGTCTATGACACAGCCTCAAGCGCTTTGTAATGCTGCATTTTTCTTAATACTTTATCAGCTGTAACAAGTTCATTTTTGAGGCATTAGCTCGTGTTGTTGTGTCAAAATGTTAATATGTTAATTCCACGGTGTAGGAAAATACGATCAGTATTTGTGTACATGTGCGACTCTGTCTCTCTCAAAGCCAAAAACCAAAGGAGTAAAGCCCTATTCACATGGGACTACTATTACCTTGGGACCTCTGGTAATTTGTAATAATTGCCCAAGGTCGTCTGTGATCTTAATCCCATGCAAATCTGTCCGTAATTTTTGAAGTAAAAATTCCACCGCAAATAACCTACTCTATTTCCCTATTCAAAGACAGAGGTCATGTGATAGTATTAGTCCCATGTGAATCTGCATCTCGATGATATGGGGTTGTGTTTGTGTTTTCTGTTTTCTCAGCGCCTTGTTTTTGCTTGTTTCCCTGTTGAGAATTACAGAGGCAGCTGTTGCCATTATTAAAGTCAGTTCTGACAGCATTTAGACCCATTTACAGAAAAAGCAAGCTCACATCAATCAGACGAGTGATATCTTGATGGATAGCGAAATAGATGACGTGAAAGCTCTGTTTGTTTAAGCTTGTTTAAGTTACAAATGACTGTGCTTCACATCTGGGGATAATATCAATAAATTCAAGTAAAATACAGGCTTTGCTTATACTGTGTTAATGCACAGTATGAAATACAGATGTGGGGGGGTGATTTCAAAATCACATGAGGTCCCCTGGTAATACTAGTCTCTTGCTAATAGGGCTTACATCTCAAACTTGTGATGTCGTCAAGTATAAAGTCCATAGACAATGAGTAGGAGCCTGATTTTTGTGAACCCACACAGTGTTTGTTTTCATGTTTATACCCAAATGAGCTTTATTCTATTGTAGTGTTCTCAGTTCTGAGACAGAAAATGTTCCCCTATACTCATTTCCCTGGGTGCTGTCAATGTCATCTATAGCATCTTTCCCAAAATATTTTCTATGGAGCAGCTCCAGTCTTGATGACATCACAAATTTGAGTTTTAGGTATCTAGTTTTTGGATTTGGGAGAGAGCTGTTCATGTTCACCAATATTTTTGGACCGTCTTAGACCACAGAAATAACAGATGAACAGTTCTTTTTTTTTAAAGGTATTTCCCTTAATTTTTCATTCAAATGCCACATTATTCACTTCATGGTATGTCACTTTGGTAGGTTGCATTACACCTTTACCCTGTTTCTTACTGGTATTTAGAATGCAGTTACAATGGTTCAGTTTCATCAGGACAACTCATTCAGTATACACACTGCTTTCAAAGAGTCCTGGCGACATATACTTGTTCTTATCAGGGGAGGCAGAAGCTCCCTTTACACTGCCTGTTCAAGGCAGGAATATCACGCTGTTATGCTGCCTCGCTGTGCTGTATATAAGGTACGACCATGAAATAGGGTGACAGAGTGGTCTCGGCTTCAAGCTGCCACGGGAGGTAGTGACAGCACCAAAAAGGTGTCTGTATACATAGGTCAGTCAGCAGAACGAGACCATGGGTAGGGCAGGTGTGACATTTTGATGACATGTTATGCATGTGACCCAACAGGGTAGAGTTAAAAAGTAGCTGTTAGCAGTTAGTGGCTAACTACACGAAGAAGAACAGTGGCTGTTAATTTTTGCAAGTTGGGAAAACAATGAGACTCAGGTGCTCCTTACTGTTCGAGGTGATGACGAGATCAGCCACTATATAACAGAGATGGTAAATGATTGTTACTGCCATCTTTTGCCATTGTTACTGTTTATATAGCACTGCTGGCACGTATGTTTTATGTCACACTAGAGGCTGTCGCTGTGGTGTTACATGTCACAACTGTTACACCTCTTTTGTTTCGGTGACGCTGGGAAACAATCTCATCACACACTGGAGCGAAATGATGCTGCCTTTGTTTGGTTGTGTGTAAAAATGCACAGTAGGCATATATCATTTTTAAAAATGTTTATGGAAGTTATGTAAAACGTTCGACATGTTGGACATGCCAGAGAATAGGCCAGGAGGCCAGTGAAAATGTTATAGTGATTACTTCTTTCATTTTTTTGTAATTATTCAGTCTCTCTTTAAAACCAGAGGCAGACTAATTTTGATCAATGTTTTAGCGCTTCTATGTGGAGACGGACGGTATTTTGCAGTGGCGCGTCATTGCATCTCACTGATTAAGAGACTAAAATTAGCACATTCACCTTGGTGGTGTGTTACCATCTCTGCCAATCGGAGCTGGACGCGATAAATATCCATGACTACTGAAGAGTCATATGACCTGGGTGTGAATGCTGACTGTAATCTTTCCCATTACGTACAAAAGCCAGATGCTAGCTAGTGTTAGGGTTTTTGTGCAGTGGGAAAATGGCTACAAAGAAGGCACAAAGTCTAGGCCCTATACTGCAATCTCTGTGTAAGAAGAGTTCCCATTTGCTGCTGTCCATGTAGTTCTAACACCTGGGGTCATTTGTTCTCCCAGTGGGGGACCATTTGCCTGAGCACCTTGTTAACAGCAGTCAGGGAGTGGCCGATGGTTGGGAAGGCCCACTGCCTCCCATGAGGAGAGACTTGCTTACCTATCAGCGTCCATGCTGCAGCCATTATAAGAACGACAGCAATCTGTGATGTGATATTATGTGCAGTTTGGAAGACAGAGATGAAAGTTATGGGTATAGTCAAGATCTCTCTCTCTAAAATTTTACATGAACACATTAGATAAATGGCGCTTTATGAGCTTGTTTACACCTGGTATCAACATGTGTCTTAGGTGATCTGTTTTCAAGTGGACAGCTCATACACCTGGCTTTAGAATGCCTCTCCACAAGTGACCACTTATGATTTGATCTGTATTGCTCGCTCCATGTGCAAATTAACAAGTAGCTCACAGTTGAAGTTAGTGTCGGAAGATGATTTAAATCAGGGCAGTGAGTTCAATGGTCTAAGTTCCTCAGGTAAGCTATTCCAAAGGGTTGGAGCCCTCATAGCAAACGCCATGTCACCCTTAAGGCCCTGACACACCAAGCCGACAGTTGGTCGTCGGTCAAAGTTGGGCCGCTGGTGAGCGTCTGTCGCCCTCGTCTATGTGGTGTGTCCACACCGTTGGCCCTTATCTGTACTAGTTGGGCTTTTTTCCGCTGATTCAGCATGTTGAATCGTCTTCGGCAAATTAAACCACTGTGATTGGCAGTTCAACTCAGCATATGAGAAGAGAAATGGAAGTGAGGAATATTCAGATAATCTGTTGATGTTATATGTAGGTTTACATAAGGACCACCAGTTTCAATTATTTCAACTTTGTCTCTGAGAAAACATGTTTCATCCACCATTTTGGAACGGCGAACGGCTCTGCATACGACAAGACCCATACTGCAAGAGCCTTAGCCACTGTTGCCATGGAGAAGAGGCAAGTCAGAGGTGGGAATTGAAGAAGTAGAGAAATCAAAACGCTTCATCATAGCAGTTGTTTACAAAACATAATATTATAATTGGTTTATTCAACCAAAGTTGACCCCCCAAAATATAACTGAAATGTGGCAGATTGTAACACCAATTTCCTAAACTGCATTATTTTTAGCTTTAAACTTGATGATGGTATGTTTCTCGCCAAAATGCACCTTCGTAGTCAAAGTTAACTTCTCCTTAATTTTCAGGTGCAGCTTGAACCCTCTGACTTTTTATGAGACAATCACTCCAACTGTGAGTCACGTAAATCTGCCCATGGGAAAATAAACTAAGTTAATGTTCATTTGTTTTGGTTGTTTTGCCTCGGCAAACCAGGGGCTCTAAAAATACCTTGTCCCTCTTTGAAACTCCATAACTGGTTGAGTTATGTTGTCGTGGAGACGGTGATTGTGTAGGCCTCATGGAATCCTGATGACATCACAGCCAGTCCAGGCTCTGTGTGTTCAGTGATTATCGGGATAACAGGCCTCAAGTCTGGGTCCTTACAGTGGATGATAGACTGTGACTAAAAAGTGACGGGGGCAGAGAGACAGACAAAAAAGTGTTATACACTGCGTGTGTGATAGTTTAAAGTTGAGTGGGGGATATCTGGTGCAATGTCATCTATTTACAAGTGCATGTAGAAGAGGAAGTAGCCACAAAGGGTCAAAACTTCAGCACTAACAACAACTTCATATTCAGACTGATGAAGTTTGACTTGTGGATCCTGATGGAGGCCACATGTATGATATAATGGACAGGTTTAGTGTGAGAGGGATTGTAATGATGTGCAGTATGACGAGATGTCAATACAATTACATGCAATCATGCACACAATATGTTTATGTGTACATCAGGACCGTATGTTTCTCTTCTTCTGTCACGATCAGCTTTTAGTTTCTTGTGTTTCTTCAGTTCTTGTTTTTATTGTAATGGTATTCTGAAGACTTTTTATTTAGTACACTGAGCCTTTATAAGCGGGATCAGAGCAGAGTAATGACAGGAAGTGAAAGTAGAGAGAAATAAGGAACAGCATGTAACATGCAGATCCCTAACTGCATACAAAATGAGTGAGTGGGTCAGCACCCTAATCCCCAGGCCACCTGGGGCGCCTCCAGAAGATCTTGTAGACAATAACTTAATTGGAAAGTGTGACTAAACACAGTCCTTACAAACTTTATCCATCTTCCTAACTTTCTCTCAAACCACATTGCAACCAACACTGCAAACAATGCCAAATTAAGCAGGGGTCAGCAGCCACGCTAGCTGCTCTGTGAGGCACGTACTGTGTTTCCCAATCCTGGTTTGGTAGCATGCTAATTTGCCAATTAGCTCTGAACATTAAGCACAGTTTAGGCTGATGAGAAATGATAGAATTAATGTGATAAAATCTACTCACTTATATAATTAGTTTTGCAAGTACCTGTATCGGACAGGAGGAGGATTCATCCTCTGGGGACCGTCCATTCGATTTAATTATTTGTAACAAATTGATTTTTATCGTAAACAAGTTGAAAGAAACTTCTGCACTGGCATTTTGTTTTACACTTTAGGGGCTCAATTTCAGACAAACTCGAGTTGATAATAGAGAGATTTTTAATAGTGCATTTATTTGTCATAGTTTAAGTATTAAATGCAAGTGAAATGTTACCAAAGGAAAGAAATAAAATCAGTATAAATTTAAAAAAGAGCACTTGGAGAACACCGACCAAGGCCAGATTCCCTAACTCGCAATGGTAAAGTTGCAGCACATAACATTCACAACATTAATATAGCAGCAAACTACTGTTATTCATGTCCTCACTGGCTAGCTAATCTCTGCTGCTATGCACTGCACACTTCCCGAACGGGGTGTCTGTGGGGAGTGGTGTTCATACAGGACAGTATGAGCAGTGCCATGAGTTAGCTCTGTCAGCGCTGTTGGCCTTGTTAGCACTGTTACACTTCCTCCTAACATTCAGGGAGCAAGTAAACTCTGGCAGATGTAACGCAAAAAATTGTCAAGAAACTATGAGGGACGACAACAACATTCAGGGGAGCCTGTTGAGCATGAGAAACAGCCTGCTCTTGCTCTGAAAATTTGTTGGAGGTGCGCGAAGCTTCACAGAAGTAGAGCAATACGGGCGTCTTTTTCAAGCAAACGATGCGTCATGCACAAAGCAGGTTTAGACATCTTCAGTGGGAAGCACTGAAACAATCGGACGTTCACTCGCATCATGACCAGTTAGAAAGAAGTGTCTGGCTATTAGCAGAAAGCCGTATGGACCCACGGTGGCGGGACAGCTTCATCATGAAAGCGTAACTCCCTGTGTGGCTGATGAGCTCATTATAAGCCCAGGCTTGGCCACTTAAAAGTACTTTTCTCATACTTAAATCATGCTTTAAGCTACCGCAAGGTAGTGGTATCATAAGACATCCAAAGATGCGATTAAAGGCTGATCGGGGTGATTTTTCTCTCATAATTCGACCTAGATCACCAGGAAGAGCGTTAGAATAATCGAGTACCATGTCAAGGTTGTGATATTAACCAGAAAGGATAAAAAACTGAAGCCCATTCAAGATTTTGCCATGTGCAGACCACAGAATACACACCCCCTTTTCCCCCAAATAAAGATGGCAGTGATCTTGTGATGTCACGTTGACTTCAGTAATTGCAGAGACAAAAATAGTTTGAGCATCCACCTCGTGATTATGATCCGGTCCAAACTGTCGGCCTATGCTACGCCTTTATACAAAGTTTCATCAAAATCAGGTCGCTAGTTTTTCCACAGTTCTGCTGACGAAAGCACAAACAGACAAACGTACAAACTGAGCTGACTCCATGACCTGCTTGGCAGGGGTAACTATGCTACAGATAAAATGTGATATTACAGTATGTCTTTCATCGGTAGCAGGAAACTAGAGAGGAATTTGCACTCACATGCTCCCTAACTGAACGATGACAGAGGATGCTAAAGACTAACATCTCACTGACTAAGTAATGAATCAGACAAAGATCCTCTGGTGGAATTCGACAGTAGGAGAGAGAGAGAGAGGGAAGGAGGGAGGGAGGGAAGGAAATTGCCTCTGGTGTACATATCCTCATGTCTGATAATCCCGCCTCATGTGTCTGAGCGAGACTCTCTTGACATGGGCGTAATGGTAATTATGGTGATTTACGACTGGTTCCTCCAGTTGCTACCATTATATCGCATGAGCTGTATGTTTGGTTTTTTTTTAAGGAAAGGCGCTGAGAGGCTCATCATAACTCTCTCTAATAAAAAAAGGCCTCACTTTGATTTGGACCCACTCTACGTTATTTGCCCTCTTGGAGCAGTTTCGTGTGTGTCGGTGTTGCTTGTGCTTGCATGATAAAGGCGTGTTTCTCAGGCCCGATCGTGTACTCCAGTGTTTGCCTAATGCTCACATGTGTTGTTGACGTGTTATGCATGTGTTTGCTCATTGAGTGTGTGTGTTTACCTTTGCAGGGTGGGGCGTGGGGTCCGAGGGGGTGGGTGGGCGAGGAGGTGGGTGGTAGTGCTTGGACCTCATCTCCCAGGAAGCTCTATGTGCTCCAGAAACCTGAGCTTGAGCCTGTTAAGACAATGAAGGGAACACGTGAGACTCTGGCACATGGTGGCTAGGGTTACCTGCTCGCTCTGAACTTTTGGCCCTGGGAGCAAAACCTCCCCACCCTTATGACTCCAGCACTGCTCCACCTGTCTCCATGCTCTCTGTCCTCAATTCGCTCGGTACCTCCCTTAATGTTCGTGCACTTCATTTTGAAATTGTTTGTGTCAGACAGGTTTGTTTCCTCGGTGCTGCTGCTCCGTACTTCAGTTCCTCATACAGTTGTGCCCCCTACTCCTGCTCCTTCACTCTGCTACAGGTCACCGTGACTAATGATGTTTTGAGTGAAGCGCTCATCGACAGAATTCCTCCATTTTTGTATGTTTGTGTGTTTGCCGTCTGCCTCGCCAGACAAAAGCCTGGCTGGGCCCCTGCCATCAGGTCTCCATCCATCCACAGCCCACAGGTGAACTCCTTCCACCAGCCAGGCAAACCTGACTTTCAAGTCTCCCACCCACACCTATTGGACTGCTGTCCTCTCACCTGTGCAAATATGAAAGAGAGAGATGGAGAGGGAGGAGGGAAAAGAGTGAAATGGAAAGATATCCCGGCCTTTGGTTACTGGGTGGGGCGCAGAAAAGAATACCGCGCAGCTGAGCAAACCTTCATACCCATAGGACTTCACTGTACACTTTTCTCTCTCTGTTTTCTCTCTTAATCCATTCTCTCTTTCTGTAACCGGCCCCACAGCGATAGCGGGCTAAGGCGTTCTTTTATGGCCGCTGAATAGAGATTTCCTTTGAGGTTATGGAGTTGATACACTCTCCAACGTCACTTTTGTGCCGTGGTAACAATGTGGAGTGATTTACTGCCTTAGGGGACACATACTCTCTTTAGAAGTGTTCCTGTGTAGGTGTAGGCATTATCTGGATATTATTCAGGAAATCCTTTTATCTAACGATATCCGCAGCAGAGGTTCGACTTAATTTGGAAATGTAACCTATAATCTTGATCACACTACGCTAAACCGACTTGATGAGTGAGGAGACCAGCCGGTGATATGGATGGTTTAATAACTGAATCTGTGGCAGCTTAAGTCAGAATAAAAGCTGAACTGTGTGGACAGTTGGAGGGGAAACTAACTTTAAAAAAAAAAGAGCACCACACAAACAGATTTTGTACACATTCCTGAAATGCGTGACTGCTGAAATACAATGTGTTCATCAACAGCGATGCGCCTGGCTGAAATGTTAAAGCAAAACAAAGATACCCCACATGCTTGCTCATTGCTCCTCCGTAAGAGAAATGTGTAGATGTGGATCTTAACAGTAACAAGGTGAAATCATAAAAGTGTATCGAGCAGAGGTGGGATGAAGTCATTGTTTTGCAAGTAAATCTTAAGTCGTTTTACTCAAGTCCCAAGTCAAGAATGACATGTCCAAAGTCCTAAACTTTGAGTCATAATGGGCTCGTCACCAAATGTAATGCCACTTCATCAACAGAGTACCAATAAATTAAAGGTACAAAAATGCATTAAGTTGTCTTAAAAATTGTGTTAACTTGTCAAAACAAGTAGAGCTGCACTTTCATAGCACTATTAAACACTGTGTGTTTCTGTCCTGCCTTGTTGTATTGAACTTATCTCATATTGGCAAAAATGCAGAGGTGCGGGCTCGAGACACGTGACTTGGACTGGAGTCACAAATTTGATGACATCAGATTCTACTTGTCAAAATAAAAAAAGACTTGCAACTCCACTCGGACACCAAAGATACCAGTGACTTGTGACTTCTCTTGGACTTAAAACACTTGATACCTTCCCCAAAACTCAAAGATTAAAAAGTACATTATTTTAAAAGTGTGCCATTGTGTGCCAAGTGTGTCATTTCTCTTCATTTCCTGAATCAAGAGATATTAACGCTATTTCGAAGTTGACACTTCCCCAGATGATCCACTTTGTTTGAACCAATCCGACAGCATCCTGTCAAGGTGCAGTGGAGAACCATGATGAGCAACAACTTCAAACAGCAATTTAAAAAAAAAACATTGCAGAGTTTTGTTAATTGATTATATTGTTACGCACTAAAACAACCGGACTGAGACCTTCTTGAAGAAGTGGTCTCGGTCCGGTTACAAATGAACTCTGCTACGGTTCGTTTGTGGTGAGAACGTGCTCCAACCTGGATCTGAAGCGACTGCAGTCACATGACACATTGTTTGGGTTAAACATGAGCATGTTACAGTCCTGGAGGATTATTAATGTGCTCCTCCTCCTGTACTGCCTTAATATGC
>JAPZEB010000026.1:20039737-20055817 GCA_029783705.1 Chaetodon striatus
CATTAGAAAGTGTCACATTTATCTTGCAAGTGTACTCTTCTTCAATGTTTTGTTTACTTCCTGGATTTTTCCTGCGTGGAAATTCTGACCAATCAAGAGCAGCTTTCTCGCACAAGGCATTTTATCTGGTCGGCTTGTAAATGCTGCCGTGAGAACACGAACCAACTCTAGGCAATCCCTGATTCAGACCAAAGCAAAGTAAATTTATTGTAATTTCTTTAAGACTACTCTTCCTTTAAAGTAATATCATATGTTGTTGCATCTGTGATGTTTGTGTCTACATGAAATAAAACATAAATGTAGAAAAAATAGTGGGGAAATAAACTGATCCGTGGCACACTTTTTAATGATGTGCCTTTTAATCTCAGGGCTTGGGGGAAGGTGTCAAGTATTTTCAAGTCAAAAGGCTCAAATCCAAGTGAGTCATTGGTTTTAAAGTCCAAATTGAATCGCAAGGCTTTTTTTGATGCTGCCAAGTGCGTCTAAAGTCATCAAATTTCTGACACAAGTCCAAGTCATGTGACTGGAGTCCACACCTCTGGTAGTGAGTGGAAACTAACCACCCAGCTAGATGCAAATGATAAGGACATGAGCACGGAGATACGTGGGAACTTACTTTTGATTGTATGAGCGTAAACTAACCTAAAGTGGTGTACTTTTTTGCTGCCTTGCTGTTTGGCGCATTAATGACTGTGCCTCACTTTAAAAATAGCACCACTATTAAGCTGACTGGACCTGTATGTGGTTTGACGGTGCCAGGAGGTTGAAGTGATGGTGAGGTATAAGTGAAGCATATCACATGAAGACAGGCAGACTCTCACACCTATTTGCTTTATGCCTCTCTTCTCTCTCCCTATCTCTGCAGGTTTGGGCCTGAAAGACGTGCCAGACCTGCTGCCAAAGCATCGGCCTCCACCTCACCCTGCAGACATGGCTGAACACACACGCATGCATACACACACAAACACGCACACACACAGCGTTAAAATCACGCATATCTCTTATATGTGTTCTCAAGCGTAACTTTACTTCCTCGTATTTCCATATATCTACCATGCATATGTGTGCGTGTCCATTTCCAGCGTGTACACACGCAAACACACATTCTTTGCATCTCTATGCTCTGTCTGTCTTCTGTCTGTGACGACAGAGTCGTCACACATGCCCCGTGTCCGACGTAGACATGATCGGGCCACATTCACACGGTCTTCCAACACACAAACATAAACACACGCATGCGTTTGGTTTGTCAGTTGTCTCTCAGGCATGCCCTATTTTTAAAACTGTAAGCACACCTACACACATTCTCCCATGCTCGGGACACACCCACTGCAGCCTGTGTCATGCTGTGAGACTGTCCTCGTCTCAGAGAGCACCCTGCACGGTTGCAAGGCAGGGGAAATTAGTCAGGTGAAGTAAATCTTGACACCTGACACTAGTGGTCTCTCTTTAAGGTTGTTTGCATCACCGCCCCCGTACTTAATGGTACAGCACCTACTGATTATAGCATGCTCTGAGCTAGTCTGGTAATTGCGCGGTACATACCTGTCCAGGGTGTAAGCCCATCCGCTGAACATGGGGCCCCTCTGTTAGTTGGCTCACGGTATTGTCGTAAGGGAGCCTCCTATCTGTCATTCACTGTCAGTCACTGTCTGTGATGCGTGTGTCGCGCAGTTTGAAAGGTCAACTCACAGAAAAGTGTGTGTGTTCATATGTTTTTAAACTGGTCTTCAGGAGAATCTCAAATAACCAACATCCATGACCTTACAAGCTCAGGATCACACTGAGCAAGAATCACCCCTTCAAAAGTGAAGTCATGATGGTTTTCGACAGTCATCTGGCATGTTCTTAAACCTGAGGTTATTTTCGTGACATCTGAATGAGTCAGACTGTGTGTGTATGTGTTTGGGTGATGGTGATGGTGATGTTTGTAGTAGTAGCGTCATGAAGCATACAACCACAGAAGCATTGCAAATATCACATCGTATGATTCTTAAGTAGTTATTTTGGGTGCTTTTCCAATATTAGTTTCCCTCTTAACTATAAATCAGAGACATTGATTTTCTTTTTGTCCCAAACATTATATTAATCTGCTCCTTTTGCTCATCACACAGTTGCAAACTGCTCTAAAACACCCACTCCTTCTTTATATGTGCTGGTGTAGTAGTGAAATCATTAGCTTTTTGACTTAAATGTAGCCATTATGAACAAATGTCTTCCGACGAACTCTTTGATGGCCTGCTAAGATGCTGAATGTACCTTAATGAGGAGGTGTAGGGAATCATTTATCGGTATTATTCACACAAATAGGGAAGAAGGAATGCGAAGGATAGGAGTAAATGAAAGCTCACAGAGAGATCAAACCATCTATGAGTATTTACCAGCTCGTCCCTGGGAGAAGAAAACTGGAATGAGGAGTGGCTGCAGAAGTTTGTCACACAAGTACGTCTGAGAACGTACTGGATGTACACCAATATTAGTGTACGTACAGAACATTTAGAGGTTAACAAAGGCAACATCCCAGTGCCAAAAGCTGCTGGTTAATTTGACTGGTGTTATGTTGCGCTGTATTATTGGCCTCTTTGTAATTGACCAGTTTTTGTGCAATTTTATATTTGCTTTTTAAATTCCAGTGCCCTTTGGGAACCCAGACCACATGGGCCTAAAGTAACAACACAGGGAAATGTATGTATCCTTATATCTGCTCCCTTTTATTACTTATCTGACAACACAAGCAAATATAAAGATTTTTTTCCCAAGATATTTTATTTCATTTACAATTTTAATAACAAAACATAACACAAAAAAACCCCACACATTACAGCAAAGATAGAAAAGAGCACATCACAGACATTACAGGACAGGAAAAAAGAAACAATCAGGGCAGCAGCATCGCTGAAAGGCACGCACATAACATTGGAAGTCACTGTAGAAAGATCATAGAGCCTAAATAAGAATTACAGTTAATTTAGAGAATCAAAATACACAGGAAAGAGCTTTAGACATTCACACGGGTACTAAAAGTATGCCAATCTGCAGTGCCATGTCCCCTAAACATAAAGAATTCAATAACTTTCTGTCTTATTTTGTTTACTCACCTATTTTTCAAAATTAGAAATGTGGATTTCTGAATTTTATGCAAACTACTAATGACATCAAATTCGACAATGTGGATTTGTATATAAGGAAAAAGAAATAATCACTACCCAGAATTAAGTTTTAAAAAATTTAGATTAGGAAAATATACCCAAGTAATGCCTTTATTTTCTAATTTTATGCAGTTTATGTGATGAAAAAGGAAAAACAAACTTAATGTTGGTATTTAAAAACATTTTTGGGAGATTTATAAATGTATATATTTGACTTAAGGGCAATTGTGAATTGTTGATTTGCTATATAACTTAGAAAAAAATGTAATCTCTGGGCTAGTTTTTCTGTGTGATGATGCATCAGTGTTATGTAAGTATGTTTGAAGTGACAGGATGATTGTAAAGAGTAAAAATAGCACAGAAATAACTCATATATGAGTTTGTAAATAGACCACTGAGCGACTTACAAATTAAGATCCACTTAAAGCTGCTTTTTTTTTTTTTAACATGGGTGTTGTTTCCACTATCCCTCCCCCCCTTTTACAAATCTCCCATAGTTGTGAGGTGGGGTTGTGTTGGTTAGGAGGTGGTTGTTGTTGTTATTGATATCGCCACAGGCCTGTGGCCGTTCCTGGGTGACAGTAACAGGAGTTAAAACCTGTAAATCTCCAGGAGACCTCCTTCCTCGCCTCTAATTCCTCATTACCTCACGGCAGGTTGTCTCAGGAGAGATTTAGGAGGCCTGCAGGGCTGCTTCAGTGGAGGAGAGTGTTTGACTGAGTGCGTGTTAACCTCTGTGGTGAGCGTGTAGGACCGCAGGGAAGGACTGTGGGCCGTGGCTTTAGGCCAGGCGTACGACCACGGACCACAGGCAGGTAACACCATGTGGAGTTTCCATCCTTGGTCGTGTGTATAAATGTGTGTGGTTTCACGCTCCAGGTGTAAAGATGCTGCACTCTGACTAACCTTTCCAACAACCACAGCCTAAAATAATAATCTGAACAAACCCCAGAGAGATTCAAACTTCAGATTTAACTGCTGTAATCTTGTCCTCCAGCTCTGTGTATCAGGGCGAGCGTCACCTCTCGTCCACTCTATTAGTTTTCCCTAAATGTTTACAGACTAATAAAAAGGCTGAGGGTTTGCTCATCCTTTCAGCCAGTGTAACCAAACACCCGGCCCCTGCAAACCCATCTATCTATTTATCTACCTGGCTGTCTGAGTCTTAACCTGTGTCTTTAAACAAACCCATGAAATCAATGTTGGTTCCCTACACTGTTCAAACAAGAACTTTTTTTCTGAGCTGGAGCCTGCAGGGGAGCCTCATGTCATCTGTTTACTAGCTCCCACTAGTGGAGAAAAGCAGCAATGTCAAAGCCGACCTGGGAGGTGAGAAGTGTTTAGCTTGTCTGTGTTCATGCATTTGATATCTTATAAGAGAAAGATCCAGTGTTTATTTTTTTTTATAGATTCAAGCTTAGCATTTACATAAACCTGATTAATGGTTTAATTGCAAAAAATAAAAAATAAAAAAGAATTAATAAGTCAAATCAAAAGGCGTTTATTTTAGTGCACACATCACTTCTGATCTTGTCTCATGAAACTGACAGCTGTAATGACTTTTCCTTTTCTTCACAAGGCTCTCCTCTTTGTGAATGCATGTTGTTGTGGTGTTGAAGTGAATCATTCAGCGGTTTGTGTGATCCCCTCTATGGCATTGTGTCTTCAGCGACAGTGTTTACTGATAATTGAGTAATTACCTGTAAAAGATAGCACTCCTGTGGTTCTGTTCAGCTGTAATCTTCCCAGTCTGTCTACTGCGGATCAGGTTTTAGCTTGGGAAGAAGCTAAATACAACAGTTTAGCACTACTCTCTGTGTGAATGTGTGTGTGTGTGTGAGAGAGCTCCATGTATATTCATAAAACCACTCTTATGCCATCACTAAACCGGCCTGAGAGACTATGAAATCACAGGAAACAAGAAAGTGTTTAAAACTCATTTGCCAACTCTGACAAGATGATGGTTGGACGTTGGAAAATTGCACAAAATCATACGACAGTAATTTGACATTCCTTTGTGAGTTTCACAATCCCGCAGTGAATAGAAAGTTGTAACAGGCACTTTGTGCGTACACTAGTGGCCTCACCCACAATGGCATTTGAAAGACAAACAGCAGTGCGTGCCGCTGGCCGGAGCTCCACTGCAGTGAAAGTGGTCGTTCTTTTTGAGTTACGGCAGCCAAAGTTCAGCATAATGTCCGTGTCATTACAGTGTAAAGAAAGCTTTGTGAGTCAGCCCTGTCCCTTTCCTGATCTCCTCAGGCTATTCTCTTTCTCTTTAAGATTTTGAACTTGCTCTTCTTTTTCTTTCTGCCTTTCATTCCTCCTTTCTTCTCTGTCAAACTCTGTTTCTGCTTCTCTGCATGAAAGGATAGATTCACAGGTTTTTACGTCTGTCTGACAACATGCATGCTGTACTCATTCCTCGTGTTCATACTGGCCTTTATCACTTCCTAATGTGTTTTCTGTGTCAGGGATGGGGGATAAAATGTATGAGTTTGTCAAATCAAGTCAAGAGTGTCTTCCAAAGTTTCAGTTTTTCTTTCCCTTCTGAGATGCAGGAGCACAATGAGATAATTTTGTTCTCAAAAGACTCTAACTTTGGAAGTTGGGAAGTTGCTGAGGCCTCATATTAGCTCCAGATAAACTTTTCACCACATGGTTGTAATGCAGATTTTGGATTTTGTACCATATTACTCCTAGACAGGGTGGTCACAGTGGGACTAATAATCCAGGGCCTCAGTGGGTAAAGCCTGGAATATAAAGTTTGGTTTTGTTTGCCGTTTTTTATTTCTAAGTACTTAGTGCCATAACTGAATTAAAATTGAATAAATTGGTTGAAGGACTGAACTTTGCCCCTGCAGTAGCATTAGTTTTTAAACGCGGCTAAATGAAGGAGTCACTGCTCGTGGTGCTGGAGCACCAACGTACGCTGTCATGTCATTCCCAAGATATGGAGATTGGAATTCCTCTTAAAAAAGAAAAGGATAAAAAAGCAAATTTCAAAGGTGTGCAAGAGACATTGATGAAGAGAGGAGGTGTGGGGGGACTTCTTATGTATAGGGACCAGAATTTGTTGCTATGCTCCTGCTCCTAAAAATTATGTTTTTATGTTACTTAACTGCTCTCTTGATTGTTGTTGTGGCAACATAATCACTGTCTGGATTATGTTCTACTGACACTGTTTCCTGCAGGTAACGAAACACCATATTTATGTATCACACAGGCTTCAGAAGGAGGTGGCTGGGGAGGATGGCATGCAGATGAATCTTGACACCAGAACTTACACTATAAAAAAATAATCTACTGGTCCAACTTAAAAAAAATGTCAGTAACAATTTGCATGTGTCTTTATAAGTAGTTCCAGCCCTGGCATTATTGAGTCAATCCTATGAGTCTCTTATAATCCGATTAACATCAATAGTTTAGTGCAACCAACATTATTTGCTCTGACCACAAAGAGCTTAATTAAGTTGAACCAACTTAATATTTATCCAAAAGTTGTGGTCATATTTAGTCGTCAAATTATTTTATTTAAGATATTCTAACTTATTATATTAATTCAAACCTATTCAAAGGTCTCAAAAATGTTTTTGATTTCGACCAACTTCTTAAAATAAGTTGTCAACTGACAAAAACACGTTAATGAAAGAAAACATTTTTTTTTTTTTTTTTTTTGAGCATTATCCACTAACCCAATGAATCACTTTTTAGAGTGGGGTTTAAATCCAAGCTACTGTGTTAGGTTTAGGCAACAAAAGCACCTTGGGTAAGGGGTTAGGGAAATATTGTGATTTTGGTTACAAAAAAGGGTAATGAAAATAAATTTAAGAAATGTACACTGTAGTCATGGATGGATTACTGAGCGGGCCTACCAGGCAAAGGCCCAGGGCCTGAAGTGCTAGGTGACTCCTGTGACCTTCACCTGCAAAATGTCTCTCAAATTAATATGTACCAACTAAAAAAAAAAGACATCAAAGGGACACAAAATAACTACAAATAGATGCAAAACTACCACAAGGAGCCACAAAATGGCTACAAAAAGACGCAAAACATCCCCAAGGGAGATACAAAATTACCACTGAGACACAAAGCCATATAAAAACAATAACAACAAAGTCAGAAAATAACAAAAAAGAGGCAAAACAACCACAAATTCTGTGTGTCTTGCTCCTGCGTGGGAGAGGTGGGGGGTCCCTTTTGTATATCCGTGCCCAGGGGCCCATTGTCTCATAATCCGCCCATGGCTGTAGTCAGTGCGAGTGGATACTGTATCATAAGATTGCCTATTTTGGCAGAAAACTACTGTAATACATTGTCAGTGAACATTGACCACTTATATATTTAGTGTCAAAACTTTCTGTGAGATACAGTACAGCAACATTCCCTCATTGTATTAATAGAAAACATCATTTGTTTGACACTAAGTTTCACTTTAAGACACATTTACTGTTTCAAATTAGTTGTCTATAAATGTATCTCCCAAGCACGCAGGGCTGATTAAAGGGATCTTCTCACAGCCAATATCAACAGGAGGAATGATCACGGCAGGCACAACCTGTTTCAGTGTTCGTATAGTCGCCTGACTTACTTGACAGGACATACTTGAAAAATTGTGAGCCCATCCTTTAACAAAACAGCTGCTCATCACACTCCCTCCTCATCTCTGGCATGGGAAGCCAGCACAGTTGGAAACCCTGCTTTTTCCGTACAGTCACATAGCCTACTTTCTTTTCCTCTATCTTTTGTTGTGTTTTTTCTCCTTCCTGTAAACTACCAGCTTCAAACTGGGCCTCAAACCAGAAACGAGTGGTACAGGCTGGAATATTTGGTTACGGATGCATTTCCATTCGATTGTCCTAAAAGGGGACGAGAAGAAGTAAGCGATATGACTTAAGGGGATCATATTAATGTAACGTGCACACACACACACATACACACAGTAATCCCACAGGACTTCCTTCCCATTCCCATTAGAAACCACACCCAGGAGAACAGGTAACAGGAGAACACCTTTCACAGGGTCAGATTGGAAGAGGTGGGGAAAACAGGCAGGGTTTCTCTCTGATTAGTTTCACCTCTTCATATCTCTCTTTTCTTTTCATATTTACTACACCTGTTTTATATTTCTTTCACTTTAAAACTATCTTTCTCTCTTACCAGCCAAGTATCTGATCCATTTTAATACCAGTATTGGCTGATAATTTGAAGTGCCTCATGCATATACCCAAACTGATCGGCCAGTCTTTTTTTTTTTTCCTCCCTGCAGCGTTTGCCTGAGAGTTGGTGCTCTCAAAGGGACAGTAATATGCACTGATGTAATGTGTGAGATAGGGATCTTTTGTGGGGTGTGTTATAAATTGTCACCGTAATGCGAGTGCACAGGGAGCTGGGCTGAGAGGGGGGTGGAGGGAGGGACTGAGCGGAGGGGTGGGTGGATCAAGCAGTGTCACTGGAATCCACAGTGTTGTGAGAGCCCCATACCTTTCAGCTTCATTAAACCAATTTCACGCCGAGGTGAGCTAAGAGAGGAAGCTCTGAATCTCAGCAGCGGCAACAATGGTGCATTGAAGGGATGAGGCGAAAGTAAATTAGGTACCACTTCACAGACGGCAAATTAAAATCTGAAAGTTGGATAGGAAAAGTTGAGGGTAGATGATTATGTCTTTATTGTGCCCTCCCTCCTCAATCTAGAAAAACCCTCCCTTCCTTTTAGCAACCACCTTTGCCCCCCTCCCCACATCCCCACAACCCAATCCTCTAAGAAAAAATAATGATCTATTTCTTGTCTGGTAATTGGTTTCTAAGATGCTCCCACTCAAAGACCTGATCTCAAATACCAAGCTGCTTATGGCCCTCCTTTCAGCCACTTAATTTGCTTGAGCTTATCAGTAAGATTTCATATCCAGGAAAATCATATAAATTAAACATTAATGTAGGGCTTATTTCTGTGCAATCATTGACCTCCCACGGCCATTGAGCTGCTTTATCGGGTTGGGGACTCGCTGTTTGTCACTCAAACTGATGTGAAGGTTTCAACAAACGCTCGTACTGTAGCCTTACACTTGAGAAGTACTTAGTTAGATATCTTTGGATATACGTTGTTATGCAACCCCAGAAAAAGCAAAAGATTCCCTGTGTTTACTCTGTGATTTTTAATCAACTTAAACTTTTATTGTGCAGAGACAGTGAGGTAGCACTGAAACAATGAGTGGTCCCACAGAGTGACTTAACTACTCATCATATTACACACACGTTGAGAAAGAAATGTATAAAAAGAAATAAGATAGCATCTGCAATTTCCTTTGTTATTTTAAGTGGTGGCAGAAGTACTCAAATTCTTTGCTTTCTTTAAAGGTAACGTCTGTATTTTCCACCCTGGACCCTATTATCTCATGACTTGTGTCTATGTGACAAATGAAGAGAACAGTTTTTGAAACTGGTTCAGGATTGAGAGACAGCGCTGCAGCGGGCAGCCACAAAATGGACTGCAATGTAATCCCTAGGGGCAATTGTGCAAAGTCAATTTACGTCCACTAAAAGTGCTAGTTTTTGTCATCGACAGGCTCAGATTATTATTAAGTGTATTTCATAATGTTATGGAAAGGACCCTACAGAGAAATGAAACGTTTTTCCTTATCATTTGCTGGCTGTTTGTTGTTTTGGCAAAGTCTCGTTCTGAAATCTTGCACATGGCCACAAACAAAGATGGAAACATTTGTGAGAGTTGGAGAGAGGAGTAGCGGGAAGAGTTTGTTGAATTGGAGCAGTGTTAATTGTGACAGCTATTTTAGATTTAGCCACAGTCTTAGTCTTGACAAAAATGCTTATTACTTTTACTCACATCGTAGTCATTATTATCCTTCATAGTTTCAGTCTAGATTTAGTTGTTGAAAATTCAAAACATTTTAGTCTTTGTGTTTTCTATTTCTATTTATCTTTAATCTAGTAAGACTAATTCATGTATCAGAAATTAGCATCAAGGTGACAGGTTGTATAGAAATTTCATTTACAGATTTTTTTTCATCAATTACCAAAAAATTCTGAACACTTACAACCTGCCATTTCTCCAGTGGTAACATCTTTGTATTTATGCTCTCAGAAACTTTGACACCACAAATATCTAATCTGAGACACTTAGGACTTGTACCCAGGTTCTTTGACTTATCGATTTCACTGTTAAGAAGCAGAAAAATAACTTAATTAAAGCCTGAATTCTTTCTTACTCTGCAACATGTTAGTTTGGAGATTTAAAATTGTGTCCTCTCACAGAGTCGCTGATTAAAACTAAACCTTCAGCTGTCCGAGAAAACTGATCTGAGTTCAGACGGCTTACTTATACCACAGCTTCGCTCACACATAACTCAGCCTGCTATCTCCCTGTCAAACAGCATCAATCTATAAACCTTCTGGAGTTGAGACTGAGTGGAGTCCTGCGAGCTAGCGAAACATCCTGGTGCCGACTATTTACTGGAGTTTACCAGCCCGCCATTCATGCGGCATATGAAGATAATTGCAAGCACAGCTGTTCTTGGCTTTCAGTGTCCGACAGTCCACCACTTATATTTTCATCACGTTTCGTCTCGTCAACGAAAATGAAACATGGATTTTGTCTTAGTTCTTATTATCAAGATCTACTTTTACTTTGTCATCATCTCATTTTCATCATGGAAAAAATGTCTGTTGACAATTTTTTTTATCATAGTTTATCAAAATGAACACCATGTTGGGGTACAGAAAACATAACTTACTGTTATCTAAAAGATTTTAAGTATCATGGCTGAATATTTAGCTAATGTCAACGATGTAGAAAACTAATTTTTCTGTAGGGTCCAGATCATAATGTTGTCAGACACTTAGGATAACAGTCTGAGCCTGTAAGTGGCAAAAACAAGCACTTGTAATGGACATACAATGAAGGTGCACAATTGCCCTAAAGGATTTCATTGCAGCCTATTTTGCCAGTGTGGCTGCCATGATTTCTTTCTATACTGGACAAATTTTAAAAACTTTTGTATTCATAAGTCAATGAGACACAAAAACATGGCAAAATCGCTACCAGTTTTAAAAATACCAAATTTTCCCTTTAAACAAAAGTTGAAATATCATGAGAAAAAATAACTTAAAGTGTGTAAATTATAATTTCTTTGTCAAGTAAAGTTAAACAAATGTTATCATCAAATTACATTTAAGTATCCACGGTAAAAGTATTCATGGTGGAAAATGGCTCCGGCCATTCTGTTACACTGTCATTTGTATACTGTGTTATATTACTGTATGACTTTTTGTACCGCCTCAAGCAGCATTTTAATGCAGCTGGTCAAAGTTAAGCTAATTCTACCTACCTTAAATGCTGTTGGCTAGTTTAATTTATAACAAAGCAGATATTTTCATTAGGTGATTGCATGTTATGTATGTAAACTCTTCATCTGGGAAGTAAAAAGTACCATAGATCCCCCTGAAATGTAATTTGTTTACTTTCAAAATCTCTGTTACCAAGATGTAACTTTTAGACCTGCTTCTGTTTTTGTTTTTTTGTTTTTTTTGTGGGGTGGTATGTTTGTGATGTTTGTGAGGTATAAAGACAGAGGAATGACTAATGACACAGAGAAAAGACATTAAACACTTATTGTTTCAAAGTGGCACACTGGGAGGATCATTACCAGCTCAGGGGACCCCCTCTATAAGTCTCCATGTATGTACATACACATATGTGCACGCTTGTGTTTTTATGTATTTTTTTGTTTCAGTGTAAATGCCCATTTGGGCGTGCGCTATAATCGCGTGCGTCAGTTTGTGGTGGGCGCTAAACTGGGCTCCCTCACTGGCTGGTGGGGTCACTCTGGGAGCCACGGAGGCCCCCACACAATGCCCTGGCAGCAGTGTGGCTTTTACTAGGCCTCGCGCCGCTGGCTTTACGAGAGCCAGACAGACGGATCCCCTTCACGCCATAAAGCCATCAACAAGGGAACAAAGAGGGCAGGTGCTGAGGGCTGCATTGAGAGCTCACCTGCACCCAGCGGGGGAACAGACTGTGTCCAGCCAAGCCAAGAGGCCCTCCACATTCACATCCCCACTCACTAGGCACTAACGGGCTAGTGTGGGTCTGCCGCCACCACAGAGAGACCGTTTCTCTTTAAAAACAGAAGCAGATCCTCAGTTGATAGTGTCGATGATGATACATGTGTACTGTATATGCTGTGGTAAATGATTTTTGTTGAATGAATGTTGGCTGCTGTAAGACCCAAAACAGGCTACAACAGGTTGCTGCTAAACTCTGTAATTATCAGCATTTGACAGGTAGCGAGAGTGAGGGCTTTGGGAGCCAGCCAATTAGGACTGCTTTCCAGAATTTTTTTAAAGAGGTAATTTTAGACAAGGACATGAGATATTAGGTGTTTGTGCCGGTGTGTGTAGTTGGGGTGTTTGTGAGGGTTAAACTGAAATAGTATGGTAAAGGTTAAAGGAAGGAGTTAGAGGGACATGTAGGGAATTGTGCAAACAGAGCCCCCAAAGGAGAGGCAGATGGTAAAGCTTGCACACCACAGCCACAGGTAGGCATGGCGTCAGGCAGGCAGGCAGGCAGGCTGTCAGCGGGGGCAGACTATGAGCTGCCGCCCCGGCTGAAGTGACAGATGTGTGGTGAATCTTTAACTCTGCTAGTTCCCCACTGTCACCGCATCTGTCCCTGCGCTCCGCGAGTTTGGCTCAGCCCCCTCCTGTGAGAAAGAGGCGACTTAAAAAAGAGAGCCATCACTGGACTTATTGATTAGTCCAGGCTGTCCTGGCTGGCTGCGTTTAATGACCTCTGGGAGTCATTATTGAAAAGTCATTGTCTTTGTGATTAGTCCTCACTTTCCCTTACCATATGGGAGTCCTCCTTCTGCAACCTCAAGGGTGAAATTCGTAATGTGCTTGAGTGGGACAAAAGCGCACTTGTTGGCCGGCTGAAAATGAATCTGAAGATATTTGATTTTTGTTTACATATCAAATCCGCTTTTAGAAAAATGAGGTAATGCTGGGGGACATGTTCGACAACAATAACATAAATAAGAGGCCAGCGTATGCTCTCAACTGAAACAGCAACCCCGCTCATTGTCTCCGTTTAAATCCTACTATAGAAAAACATATCACTGACAGTATGAATGATAACTGACCTTCTGTGCTTCTTCTACACACTGATGAGCTGTTTGATACACTGATAGATTTGTGAAGCAGCGACTGTTGTGACTCTCAACTAAAGTCCAGAGGCCGTTTGTTTCCTCTGGATCATTCCAATGTGTGGGCAGGATCTTTACAGCCAGCTCTCAGCTGATGGAAGTGGCTGCTTCCTTTTCTCCCACTAT
Organism: Chaetodon striatus; assembly: GCA_029783705.1. Lineage (NCBI taxonomy): Eukaryota > Metazoa > Chordata > Actinopteri > Chaetodontiformes > Chaetodontidae > Chaetodon > Chaetodon striatus. The sequence goes on from JAPZEB010000026.1 coordinate 20,053,233, forward strand.
TTACAGTGCTGGTGTTGATGTGCACGTCTTCACCCTCATATGACTGATGCAACATGTTGAATGAAGTCATTACAAACAGTCAGCAGACAGTAAGAATGGAAACAGGATCATGTCTTGTATGTAGGAGATCATATCTTGTACTGAGGAGATGAACTTTTGGACATCACCCACAAAAGAAATAAAAAATTGTCAGCTTGCCTCTCAGGGCTTCCGTAGTTTCTCACCACAACCACTAGTGGTTAAAAACTCCACAACCAAAGTGAGAAAAATTGTGTTTTGCCATTCAGCAACAAAGTTTGTGAAGGAGAGATTATTTGTGTGCAAAGCTGCAACCATGAAGTAGTTATCAGCATGTTCCAAAACAAACACACACTCACATATATGCACTGACAGTGTGATCTATCTAATCACAGCAATGTGGTGCAGAGCAGAGCAGATGAGTGCGTAGTGACATCAGTCAGCAGCAGTCAGTATACTAACACCTAACATCTGGCTTTAATCTGTGTGAACTAAGTGACTCATGGACTGTAAGAGACATTTGGGCAGCTGTGTATTAATATGTCTCATTGACTATATGAAGATTGTGCTGCTGTCCATTCATATTGGAGCTGCTGTATATTTGGGCCGAGGGCGCCACCTGCAGTGTGGAGGCGGCACTGGGTGGATGTGAAGAATGAGACTGATCTGAGAGCAGCTGTGTGTCCCCGCCCCTTCCTTCCTGTTTGCAGTTTAGTTTCACTTTGTGTGCTCGTCGTCGTGTCGCAGCTTCTTGTCTCCATCTAAAGGTTTGTAAGCTTTGACACTTTTCACTGTGTGACTCTTGAATGACTCTTTGTTAGTTCAGTTCCTGTAGAAACTTGTTAAAGTGGAGTTCAGTTTCCACCATGAGAGGAGGATCAGTGAGGACCGGTGTGCACGATTAACTGGTGGTTGAATTAACTGGTGATAGAGACAGATGTGTGGTAGTCGTGGCCTTTGAGAACCCGTTGTCAGCTAACCAGGAAAGAAACATTGTGATCGCTTCACGTCTCTGTTACATTCATTTAACGCTGTCGTTTGAATCATTATGATAGAAACAGTTTGCTGGACACCAGTCACATGAATGGATCAACATTTCCACTGATATCCTCCAAAATAACGTTGAGCCACGGAGATATCAGGACGAGAGCCAGGAGAGCACGTTTCCCTATGACATTCAGTAAATGCTTCACAATAATAAAACCCACAATAATAAAACCTGAACGTATCGACAATGTGAGCGGGTTGATATATATTTTGTAGTCAAATGATGTAAGTCTGTATAATACTGACATTAATCTGTGCCTCTGATCATTCTCGTTTCCTACACCTGTGCGTACCTGTGCATCCAAATTGCTTCAAAATGAGAGTTTACAGTCATGTCAAATGATTATGATGAGTTTTAATGAACTGTACAGAATATCGTTGTGTTGAGAGAAATTAAATTCTGTAGCCTTTGATGTAAAACACGATTGTTGATAGTATCCCAAGTTAATCTGAGTGGATCACGTGTTACCACAGAGAGCTCCACATCACATGTGAACACCTCTGCTCCAGCTCTTGCCTGAAAGGATTGCTGAAAAACAAAATGACCATTTGTTTACTAATTACTCACCTCATCGGTAAAGATTCTCAGTCATCCAGGCATGGGAATCATAAGAGCTATATCGTAGACAACTTCAAGAAACACAAGCAAGTCCAGTTGCCTACGATATAGCACTTATAATTACTCACTTCACATTACCTTGATTTTTTGAAGACTGTTTTTCTAGTATGCCTCCAATGTTGTTTGCCCAGGTGCACACCGGACTGTTTTTTTTAAAATAGTAATGTTTAAATGCAAATGCATGTGTCTGGGAAATACTGAGTACACGGCTGGATAAGTGAGACTTGGATTATACTACAGGAGTTCTGTTAGAGTTTGTAAATGGATGTTTTGAGACCTGCACACAAGAATAAAATGATGACAGTATTTTACAGGACAGTGTAGAGAGTGCAGATGCAGACTGCAGCAGGATCTATTTTTACTTGTAATGTCGAAGAAAAGAATACAACTCATGCTGTGATTTGCTTACTCACCTTTTTTTGCACACTATAGTACTATAACTACTTGAAGTAACAACAAATGTCACAGGCATAAAGTACAAATTGAGGTTGAACTAGTTCATATGCACTACACTGCACTACATCTCAGAGGTATATGTACTTTTCACTGCACTACATTTATCTGACAGCTTCAGTTACTTGACAGAGAAAGTCTCTTCATAGCCACACAGCTGTTCTCAATCACTCATTAGACCTGCAGTCAGGTGGAAGCTGGGTGAAGCTGTGCTGGGAATTTATTTGCAAAAATGTCTGGGTTTTTCACGTCAGTCTGTGTTGTCTAAATGAATAGGCTTGTTCAAGATGAGCCAGGCTTTCACAGATTCAATCTCAGGCGATTGCCGCACAATGTCTACTGGTTAGATTTGTGTCTGACTTCATCACGACTCGCTCTGATGTCATACAGAAGAAGAGAAAAACAATCTCACAACAATAAGACAGCTGCAGTTTTTAGAGCCAGGCAC
>JAPZEB010000026.1:20108579-20121089 GCA_029783705.1 Chaetodon striatus
CACACTCACTAATTTTGGTGAAGAAAAGGTGTTATTCTCATTACATACAAAAATAAAATGCATACACACCAACCATACCGCTAGATCCTTCATGCACAGCTCGGGCAGGTAAGGTGAATCCAACAAAGCTTTGTGTTGGCCCTCTCCCATGCCTTGGCAGAGTAACAGAAGTGTTGGCATGCCTGCAGATTAAGCACTCTGCCCCTGGCCCACTTGATTAAAAGTTCTGGTCCAGAACCTCCCTCGCTTCCTTCCAAAATGTAAATGTCTCCCCTGTGTTTCCTACTGATGAACTAAATTTAGGGAATAGTAGAATCGCCTCACAGAAACAGACTACACCCTGCATTTAGAGCACTCACCACTTCTTCTGTACCATTCCCACACACTCCTCACTCTGTAACCACAAACACACATGTGCTGCAGTGAGATTTAAAGTGATTTATATGTTTATTGTTTAGTGTTATTGTTAAATTTTTCTTCATTTTCCCTCCATAGGTGATAGTGGACACCCCCACCAGCCCAGTCACCAGTGGCCTACCCTTATTTTTTGTGATTACAGTAACCGCCATCAAGCAGGTAAGACACTGCCTAATGAGGCAGATGAGTGTTGATGATAATGGATGTTTTATATTGATTTCTATTGCAATGTCCTCATTTCCTCATATTGTCCCTCACTGCAATATACCCTTCCTCCCTCTCTATATAACATAATAACTCCCCCCTGCCTTCATAACTCCCTTGCTGTGATTTTTGTATAAAGTACGTGACTAATGCTCTCTTGGGTTTTGTATTAATGTGCTCCGCTGGTGAATTCTGATTGGGGAGAAGATGAAATGGGCTCTCGGGGAATGTGTGAGAGAGAGAAAGAGAGCAAGTCTATTACAGAGATACAAATTATCAAGGGGAGGGTCTGTTTCTTTGACTCTGTTGCTTCCATGTCCCAGCTTTAGATGTATTGTTCTAGGATTGGCTTTTTAGCTGGTCTACTGCTGGGCCTTTGAAATGCACAATAGTGGGTGGACTTCCCTCCGAAAATATATGGGACGCGCTGATAGCGCTGGACCGCCTTCAGCCAGGCTTTGAAGTGGGACACCAAGGCGGTCTGCCCGACTCTATTAGTCAGGGTTAGGTGAACTGTATAGTTCAAGTGACCATCCGTGGAATGCCTCCCCTCCCTCTGTCCCTCTCTCCCCCTTTCATCCACCTGGCATCATTTCTCTGCATCACTCAACCAGACTTTCTCTCTCCTCCTATCACCTTTCCCGGTAATCCCGCTTTCTGGCTCCGGCTCCGCCTTGGCACACACTTCGGTTCTCCCCTCTCCCCCCTCTGCATCTCTGCACCATCTCCTCTATCTCCATCACTATCTTAAAGTACTTATGAAGTCTACACTAGGCTTTGTGCCTTATTCTGCTGCAGCCCCAGGAATTATTATTTTTTCCCGACTCAGTATTATTTCACGGCATACTGTTCCAATGCACTGCTGGACGATTGCGATCCCATTCTGCTGCTGCAGGCACTCTTTTTCACATAATGATGAGATACTAAATGTAAAGATTGTATTGTATGCACAGATATTTCTTTGTGTCTTACACTCTTCCATTGTAATTGGTGAGAGGTCCTGTCAAACTTTTGCAGCTCGTCAGAATGTGCTGAAATCAATGTCCTGTCCCTCAGAGACAAAATTTTGTACTTTTTGTTGTACTAAGCAAATAATGCAGTTCTGATTTTTGATATGTTGCCGTAGGGCTATGAAGACTGGCTACGGCACAAGGCTGACAATGAGGTGAATAAGTACCCAGTGACAGTGCTCGAGCAAGGCCGGAGGATACGGAAGGAGAGCGAGAAGATCAAGGTACCTTTCAGCAGCCACATCCTTCGGAATAAATATTTCCTTAAAGACGTGGCCAGGAAAGAGCTGCTGGCAGCTTGGCATGACTGTGTTTGGATTATTACGCACAGGGGAGAAACGTGCTCTGTATGCTGCACTGATTAGATGTTCAAACATGGGTGTAATGCTTAATAATGTGTCCAGGGTGGTGTGTGCAGGTTATTTCTTCAATGCATTCTTATCTGTTTGCTCTCAGTATCAGTATTTTTCAAACATTAATGGGTGTTCAAGGGTTGACATGCATTAAAGGGACAGTTCACCCCAAATCAAAAATACACTTTTTTTTTTCCTCTGACCTGTTGTTTGTCAGTCTAGATTGTTTTGGTGTTGGAGATGTTGGCTGTAGAGATGTCTGCCTTCTCTCCATTATAATGGAACTTGAGGGCACCTGACTTGTGGTGCTCAAAGCGCCAAAAAATACATTTAACAAACTCAACAGCAATGTCTCTTTCCAGAAATCATGACCCGGTTACTCAAGATAATCCACAGACCTTGTTGTGAGCAGTTTCATTTAGGAACTATTTTCTTTCAACTGAATTTCTGCACAGAAGGAAGCATGCATCTACTCATGGATGAGAGGCTTGTGACAGCACAAGATGTAAATATTAATGGCGTCCTCTTCACCTGAGCTGTAACGTTAGCTACCTCAGCGATGCTAGGTGAGCTAGCTTTAGATGCACACTTTCACCCACGCTGTGATACAGTTGGTGGGTGTAGCTCGGTAGGAAGAAAATAGTTTCCGATGAAACTGCTCACAACGAGGTCTGTGGATTATCTTGAGTAACTGGGTCATGATTTCTGGAAAGATTTCTGCTGTTGAGTTTTTTAAAATCTATTTTTGTGCTTTGCACACCACAAGCTGAGTGCCATCTAGTTCCATTGTATTTAAAAGAAGACAGACATCTCTATGGCTGATATCTCCAGCACTCAGCATCTCAAGTCAAAACAATCTAGACTGATGAATTGTGCTACATGTAAGAAGAAAAATGTGTATTTTTGATTTGGGGGTGAGCTGTGACCTTTAAACAATAAATTCCAATATTTAAAGTGAAGCAAATGACTTCTGATGCTGTGAACGGGCTGCTAGTGCCGCTGACACCACTGAGAGTCATCGTCCAGCTGTCAAAACCTAAACAGTGTGGCTTTGTGTAAAACTTTGGACAGCTGCTCCCTGCACAGGAGCTCACACAAGTTCACCGAAGGCCACCTCCTAGTGCTAAATGGACTCAAGCTAAAATAAACATTTAGCAAGCCAAAGAGCCTCATATTCTGACAGTAGCTGGCAGAATAATGCAGAGCTGAAATGTGAGCGATTATTGACCAGTGGTCGGACAAAGGACTCTGCGGGGGCGATCATGTTTCTCTGGTTATGCTTTATCTTTAAGAAGGCAGTTGCTTGCTAACAAATAAGCCACAACAACTTGAAAGAGAATTGGCAGTGATGTAAGTTTATTTTGGAGTCCTCCTGATCCCTAGTGGTAAAATTACTTAAAGCTGTGGTTGTTTAAACTTCTGTCACTTATCTTGTGCCAAATCCGACCTAAGAAGAAGGAGAAAGCAAGCTGTGAAAACTCTTTACAAGTGGTGTTTGGTTATGTTTCTTTGATCAGGTTGGAGATGTTGTGGAGGTGGAGGAAGACGAGACCTTTCCCTGTGATTTAATACTGCTGCAGTCTAGTCGAGATGATGACACGTGTTTTGTTACCACAGCAAGTCTGGATGGAGAGTCCAACCATAAAGTAAGATGGGTCACTCTGCTGTCGCCTTTTTCCATAACAGAATTGTAGAAGTATTTTAATCCATATTTTGGCCTGCAAGAATAAAAGAAGAATAAATGAAGTTATATTAGTTATAGTTGTACTTTTATGTTTTATAGGATTAGGGGAGGGGAAGTGGGTATAGAGGAGCATATTTGTATCCTACATTAATTTAGCAGTTTTTTAAATTAATTGCAGGAGTGTAGGGCTGCCAGAGCGCATCTGAACAACAGCACTTTTTTCTCCAAGTGAGAAAATAGAATATTGGCAGTTCGCATAAGCTGGTAGAAATTTATAGCCTATACATTTTTTTAACGGGCTTTATCCAATCATTACTAAATTATATGCTTGCAAGAGAGACAATAAAAGCAAATTGAATGGTTGAAGTTGTCGTATTGACATTTAAGCTGTGCACTGAGTAACATCCGAGAAAACATTCATTTGATTAATATTAATTTGAATCTCTATATATCTTTTTTTTTTCAAAGACAGTGAAGTTATATTTATCAGCCTTGCTTTGAAGAAAATTAATGTTTCTCTTGTGTGTAGTTCCTCAGAAATAATATGTGTTTGTACCTTTTTGTGTCAAATTGTGAGTCACAGTATCTGGGTCACTTTTGTCCCTCTGTTTTCCTCTGGTGCCTGTGTGTGAAGGGTAGAGGAGGGCAAAAATGATCACTTGACCTGAGCCGTCAACGCTCACACTCCTGTCTCTCTCTCTGCCTCTTCCACTTGTCTAGACACACTACACGGTGCCAGACACAGAGAAGGATCTGGAATCTCTCAACGCCACTATTGAGTGTGAACAGCCACAGCCTGACCTTTACAAGTACGCACTTGTCATGTGGCCCCAACAGGTTTACACCACAAGCATGCGGTGCCTGTGGTTTGTTGGGCAATGGATTCACTCAACGCCAGTCGAAAATGTCCTAAATGACTCTAATATTAACATGCAGATTGTTTAGTGGAGAGATTTGGCATGCCTTATTGTAGTTATGTTTGTTTTATGTTAGGAATGTCAGTAGCTGGCCTGGCGTCTCCAGAAATCTTTGGTCTGCTCAGCACACAGTTGATTCTTATTCACTTGTAGGAGTCTCAGCCCAGTCAGCAGACAGCCTTTGGCTCCCTCTTGGGACAGGGAGTGCCTGGCTAAATTGTCATTTATCCAGGCATCAGATTGGTGTTTGAGACGTGCTAGGGCTAAGTGAGCCACAGCGCCAAATGCTTGCTATTCAGAGTCAATAAAACGACAGCGTGCTGCTGGCTAACAACCAGTAATTAGCTGGATCCCAAACCTCTGAACCCTGAGTACTTACAGTTGTGTAAAGTAAATGAACTTTGCTTTGTTTTGGCTACCTCAAGCTCAGATCCACTCTAGTATTAACAGATTGAATAATATATGCAAAACAGTTATCACATGCACTTTTTAGAATATTTTCTTCTTCTTTTTTTCTCACTTTTAATTTATTTACTCTTTGCTCAAGGTATACACGAGCCTTATCCACTCGATGTCTACAAAGAGGGCCTACAAATGCCTGCATCAAGTACAAAATTAAATATGCTGCCCTGATTTTTAACAGCAGATTTTTGGGAAAATCTTAATCTTAGTTTTATAGCGGTCAGTACTGACAAATTTTAATACTGAGGACTGTTGAAAACTCAGATGACACTGGTACAGGTACAGTTACAGTTACGCACTCACTGGCTTAAAAAAAGAAAAATTACAAATGTGTTAAAGTAATTACTGAACAGCTAGGCTGTAACTGACCTGCGATTAGTTAATTAGCTCTATAATGTCAGGGATGAATGACACTAATATCAATACTAATATGCTACCTCTAATATACAGTGTATCAGCGTATTGATCAGTTTAAACCTGAAAGCACTCCTGCAGTGGACTTTTTTTTAAGGCAGAGAAATTACAGTGTCCAACTTCAGCTTTGTCAGCGAATTCCCAGTCATTTTCTTTTATATATTTGAAAAAAAAAATTCACAAGACAAAATAATAAGAGAACAACGCCAGAAAGGAAAGAACATAAAATACTTTTTACAAATGACTTCTGCATCTGAGTGTCTTTTCGTTCCAGGTTTGTTGGCCGTATGCACATCTACAAAAACGATCAGGAGCCTGCAGTGAGGTGAGAGCACTCACGCACAACCATCTCAGCCCACTTTAAGTGAGAGCAAAATCAAAACACAGTTGCTTAAGCACTCATTTGTTTCCCTTTGCATCACCAACAAATCATTATTCCATTGATCCTTCATTGCAGACAAGCATTAAAATTAAAACAGGCTGGCATGGCTTCAGCCGCTGCTTCCAAAGCACTCCCACAGGCATTTATCATTGACTGCTTTGTAATGGCCATATAAACAAATGCCAATGTCCTTCTCAAGAACACTGGAACCGGTGTAAGCCCAGACTGCAGTCATACTGTGTATTGTCACTGCGTATTTTAGAGTGGATGCCAGCTCGCCTGCCAGGTTTCCATTTAGAGAATAGAGGAGTGTGTGGATTGCACAGCTTCTGTATGACTAAAGTGTTTGATCCACTGATGTAACTGTGCAGGTCTTTGGGCCCAGAAAACCTCCTGCTGAAAGGGGCAACTTTAAAGAACACCCAGAAAATATGTGGTGAGTCAAATGATATTGACTTTAGTACAATAAATTGTTTTAATGTAGATGGATAAAACGGATAATCCCTCTCCTTTTCCTTCTCCTCTCCTTCTCCTTCTCCTCTCCTTTCTCAAGGTGTTGCAGTTTACACTGGCATGGAGACAAAGATGGCTCTCAACTACCAGGGCAAGTCTCAGAAACGCTCCGCTGTGGAGAAGTAAGTTTAGAATAAAATTATGAAAAGTTAAAACGTGACTTTTGGTACTGATTAATTTGATTTCTTATATTTTCAGGTCTATCAATGCCTTCCTTCTGGTTTACCTTTGCATACTGGTGAGCAAAGCCCTAGTGTGCACAACACTTAAGTATGTGTGGCAGAGCAAGCCCGGACAGGATGAGCCTTGGTACAACGAGAAAACCCAGAGAGAGAAGGACACCAATCTGGTGAGTGCATATTTTAGCAAACAGCCCATCCTTGTTGTCAAAGCAATGAACTGTGGGTGTCTGATGGGCCCAAACCGAGCTGTAGAGGCATTACCACTGCTGAGAGAAGAAAAGCTAATTGGCCTATGTAGCATTGCATCAGTTCACTCTATTATATTATGTGTATTGCAAATGTTACTGAGGTAAATACTGACACTGTGAGGGCTTGTAGTTGTAACTTGCGAGGTCGCACTTTCATCGTATTAAAGTGTTTTATAAGGCTTAGCCTCTTCAGGTCCACAGTCATAAAATTCCTCTCAGCAAAGTGGCCACTGCAGACCTACATTGTGACATGGCCCATTTCATTGGCTGATAACCTTCTGCCTTAGCAATGAACTGTGAACATTTTAATACAACCTTGTGATGTCCATCATACCCTTACATTTGTTGTTTGGATAATCCAGGACTAATGTCTCAGCTTAAGCGCATAATGCACGTTAATCACACAGAGTGCAAGCTAGGATATACACTGAATGTCCCCCTCCATTAGAAAAATGTGTTTTTCTTATGTTTTTATTCCCTAAAATGTCTGACCTTGACTTGTAACTGTGCAAAGTTTGTCGCCAGAGAGGTGTTTTTGCATTCTTCTATTGAAGGAGATGACTGTGTACTTCCCTAAAATCTGAGAGTCAGATGTACACTGGGCAAGCTAGATTAGGTATGTCACTAATATGGGAAGCACATAGCGACAGGGGAACAAACTTCGACCAACACCAGCATAGAAACCTGACACCTTCAGCGCAGAGCGGATTTGTCATTACAAAGAGTGAAGTTTGCATGAGCATAGTGAAAGTTTTTTTTACAGCAAAGATGGTAGAGTGTGCAGTTTTTGTGTGTAAACTGGACCCATGTGAACATGCTCTAATATTGTAGCGGATATTATTGTGTGGTCCACAACTACTATTGATGTGTCAGCCACTGCCTGTTGTAAACAACATAAACAAAGACAAGACGTTAACTACACTCGCCACTCTGATACGTAAGCTAGTTGCTGTTGTTTGGTGCACAACAGACGCCTCATCTGAGCCTGAATCTCTCAGATAATTTCTCCAATGCAAATGCTAGCCATCTCGTTGCACACTGCTCTGTCAGCGGTCAAACTAGCAGGCACAGAAAGTGAAAACAAGACCTACTGCAAGCAACGGTGGAGGGCAGGGCAGAGGCCAGATCCAGAATTTCTCATTGAGGGTGAAAGAGTACATCTGCTCCTGCCCAGTTTTAGAGTTCTTTTTTTAAACTAATATGTGTAAAAAAAACCCCCATTTAAAACAAAACATTAATATCAGTATAAGTTACTTTAAAACATGCCTGGAGGGGGATCTTAATATATACCTGTTTTCATTTTCCCCCAACAGTACCTAAAGATGTTCACCGACTTCCTGTCCTTCATGGTGCTCTTCAACTTCATCATTCCGGTGTCCATGTATGTGACGGTTGAGATGCAAAAGTTTTTGGGATCCTTTTTCATCACGTGGGACAAGGACTTCTTTGACCCTGAGATCAAGGAGGGGGCACTGGTCAACACGTCAGACCTCAATGAGGAGCTGGGACAGGTCAGACAGATGCTCAGAATTCAATGAAACAACATTTGATTGGCTGAAATTTCAATGTCAGTGTCTGTAAAGTCAACAGTCCTGTGTGTATTTTTTAATTAACCTTTGCAGTAACTGGAAAGTCCTGAAAAAAGACAAAATGGAACAAAACATCCTGGAACACTGATTGAGCCTGTAAAGGGACACACTGATTTTAGCCTGTGGAAACTGCTCAGTAATGTCTTTTGTGGCTTGAAAAAGCTGAGTAGGCCCCAAATAACCTTGATGATTTTTTTTGTTTTTTAAAGTGAAAATGTCTCTCAATGGTCAGTCTACAGTGTCCATGAACGTCTCATGTACAGAACAACTAGCAGTATACAATTCAGACTTAAGAGGATGTGATATACGAAGAATGCGTGAGATCTACTAAGTGTGTAGATAGAACACAACTGCCATTATAAATGCCATAAAATAATTAGATTTTTACACGTATATCACTCAAATCCCAAACATTCAAAGGCAGCATTTGATGCTACAAACTACAATGTCAAGCACAGCTCACCTTTACTAACTTGTAGACAGGTGTGTGGGAGAAAAATGTTGGTAAGAGAAGAGAATTCCTGCACACTGTCACACAATAAACTTTATTTAAATACACAGCGTGTCAGTCTTTAGACCTTCATCAGGTAAAGTGGAAGTCAGATAAACACTTTACCTGATGAAGGTCTCTGGACTTGAAGGTCGTGTATTTAAATAAAGTTTATTGAAAGTAATAAGACAAGGTGTGGAAATCCTCTTCGCTTAGCATTTAATGCTTTGAAATTAATAGATTTTACCTGGTTCATGAAAAAAGCTTTGTTCTATGTTGTTTCTATGATGAACTTACAACACTACAGTACTACAGTTGAGACCAAGGTAAGATTGAGTCCATCAACACTTTGGCCTCCAGACTGATCTGCACAGCTGCTGTAAAATATGAGCTGCTTATAATAACACCAGATTGGCCGTGCGGTCCTGAACTCTTCTGTTTTTATGGCACTTCCAACTCAAACAGTGCTGCCATAGATCAGTCACACTTGGTTTGCCAGATGATTACTTCAATTAAAGGTGATGCTTCGTTAAACTGATTAATGCAGTGTAATTCTTTCTGGGAGTAATTGCCTAATCTTATTGTTGGAACCTGTTAAATGGGAAACTGAATCTTTATAGGTTTGGAAGAGTCTGTAATGTATTTTTATCACATTGCCTGCAGGTGGAGTATGTCTTCACAGACAAGACGGGCACCCTCACGCAGAACAACATGGAGTTCATCGAGTGCTGCATTGATGGATTCCAGTACAAGTACCGGGACGCGACCTCGGAGTTGGACGGATTCTGCGTCACAGATGGACCTGTGAACAAAGTGCAGCAGAAAGCTGGCAGGGTGGGTGTTGTGGTGTCCCTCCATCTGTTGTAAAAGTCACACATGCAGCAGCATATGGTCATTACATAGCTGGCTGCTCAGAAAGACCCTTCCTAGGTCACCCACATACAATCTCCTTGACATGTCAACATAGACTCAACATGGAGGGGGGGCAAAGTGGCTGTGTGGTCTTCACATGAGCGCCTGGCTTCACAGATTGTTGCACTTCAACAAGCATGGTGATAAGAATTTAGACAAATGGTTGTAAAATCAGTGCTTTATCTCAACTGCAGCTTCTGTTTATGGCTCCATGTGAGGCTGTAAATTAATTTAAAATAGTCTGAACACAATTTTACTGCATCTCATTTGCCTGTATCAAGTCATGTTCATGTTGTGTTTACAGGAGAGAGAAGAGCTGTTTCTGCGCGCCCTGTGTCTGTGCCACACGGTCCAGGTGAAGGAGTCTACAGAGCAGGGTCAAGTCCAAGGGGATGGACTGATAGACCAAGTGGATGGCTTAGGGGTGGATGGAGATGTTATCCACCCACCCCAGGAGCAGAGGGGCTTTATAGCCTCCTCACCTGATGAGGTCGCTCTGGTCAAGGGTGCCATGAGGTAATTCAGTCCTATTCAGAACACTTAACTTGTGCTCAGGGGGCAATTTGCAAAGGCATGTGGAGTAGCACAGTAGAAAATAAAAAAAAGGAACTTGTAAACCTAGTAATGCAAGGAAAGCTGTGCACATCAGCCCCTTTCTCACCTGACAAAAAGCCCACTGACATCCACTAACATCTGGCTTTTGTCTTTCATGGGAAGGGTTATAATCTGCATTCATTCCCAGGACAAATGATGAGTTGCATTGGCATTTTTTTGTGTTGCCAGCACATAATTTTAACACATTTTGTGCCCTGACAGTAGTCATGGGTATTTGTCAGCTCCAGCTCTGACTGGCAGTAATGAAAACATGACACCCGGGTGGACACACTAATTTTCACCTCTCTTGCAACACAATGCAATGATGCTCTGCCACTAATTGTTGTTTGAACATTGTTCCAAATTAGTCAGCACCAAGTTTGAAAGAATGGATGAGCAAGACACACATTGGGGAAAAAAAGCAGTAACATTTTGACTGGCCTCCATGCTGTTTTCCACTTTTTACTCACCCTGTTTTTTAGCACAATTCGTGACACACCAGTTACAGAAGCAGAAAGGCATAGCCATCAAGCCATATACACAGCTCAGGAGTCTTATTAATAAACATTACAAAGAGGCGCACGCCACTTCCCACACAAAAGTTGTGATCTATAAAAACAGGCTTGATGGGAGAATTTTTGACTCTTGCTTCCGCACATTTTGGGGACAGGAAATTTGGCGACGCAGATGGTGAGGTGGAAGCCTGATTGTAGAAAATATGTTTTAGTGCATGCCATTTTTGGCTTTTGTCTGTACGCACATTTTTCGTATGGATCCTATGCATTGTTTTATAAATGCAACACCTGGCTTACTGGTAATGGGAAGTGAGACTATCACCTATTTTATATTTAAAAAATTTGCATGTGCATGTTAATTATGTTGGAAGAGGGGTAATCATGATACCAGTGTAACACTTAAATGCAAAAATAAGCTGCACACACCATGACAACTATGATAATGATACAAGCATGACAGCACCATTACAAAAAAAAACAATACCATCTCCCAGAAATACGTAAAATGGACAGGAACCCTAACAATGGTGGACACAAAATGTGTGTCAAAATGTGTTAAAAACCATTCCAGTGCCAGTGTATTACACAGGGCCGCAGTTTTGTTGTGAAATGGTCTCAGTTTGATTAGGTAAAGGGCAAGAAAAACACTTGGTTAGGTTTAGAGAACAAAAAAAACTCAGCTATGTTCAGAAAAAGATTGTGGTTTTGGTTCAGATAACTACATATGGGAAGTAAGTGACGTAAACTGCCATGCATTGCATTGTTATTTTAAGTCACATACATTGGCATGCAGGAGTTTGAGTAGTTAAGTAAGAAGAAGATAAACTGATCTCTAAAAGGTATTACGTTAGAGATGAAACATCCATTTTAAGCAAGATTAGTGTAGTATTTTTGACTTGTACAATTTTAGAGTGAAAAAAGGAAGGAAACACCATGTAAAAGTTTGGGCAACCCCGAGATATTTGAGCTCTCAGGCAACTTTTACCACAGTCTCAGACCGTGATCAGCTTGTTAGGGCTTTGGCTTGTTCACAGTCATCATTAGGAAAGGCCTGGTGATGCAAATTTCAAAGCTTTATAAATGTTCTGGCTCTTGAAACCTTGTCCCAGCAATCAGCCGCCATGGGCTCCTCTTAACAGCTGCCTAGCACTCTGAAAACTAAAATAATTGATGCCCACAACACAGGAGAAGACGATAGGAAGAAAGCAACATGTTTTTAGGTCGTAATGTCATTAAGAAATGGCAGTAAACAGGGACTGTGGAGGTCAAGTTGAGGTCTGGAGGACCAAGAAAACTTTCTGAGAGAGCTGTACGTAGGATTGTTAGAAAGGCTTATCAGACTCTGGAGTGGTGATGTACTGTTCTGCTGTGCAGCGACACCTGCACAAATACAACCTTCCACAAAATGAAGCATCAGAAGTTTTCAAAGGAACATCTAAATACAGCTGATGCTTCTTGGAAACAAGGACTGATGAAGTTAAAATAGAACTTTTTGGATACAGTGTGCAAAGGTCTGTTTGGAGAAAAAAGGGTGCAGAATTTCATTAAAAAACCCACCTGTCTAACTGTTAAAGATGGAGGTGGTTTAATCATACTTTGGGCTTGTGTTGTAGCCAGTGGCACA
>JAPZEB010000026.1:20131869-20143454 GCA_029783705.1 Chaetodon striatus
ATTATGCAGGGTTCGAAAGCTTAGGCTATATTAACTAACACTGAATTAATCAACTGAATCATTTCAGCTACAGGATGCATTGATTTGATTGATTTCTTTTGATGTAAAATGTAAAAACATCCACAAAGCTGCTCTGCTGCTTCTCATTGCCTCTGGTACAATGAGGTAATAAATGTTATCATTTTTAAATCGACTGTACTAATTTTTTACGCAGTTCTGTGTAGTTTTGGTAGCATAATGGTGCAGTGGTTATCATTGTTGCCTCACAGCAAGAGAGTTCCTGGTTCAAACCCAGGGTGGGGGGTTCAAATCCCAGGGTGGGGGAGCCCTTCTGTGCAGAGTTTGCACTGTGTCAGTGTGAGTTTTCTGTGGGTACTCTGGCCTCGTCCCGCAGACAGGTTAGGTTAATTGGTGACTCTAAATTGTCTGTAGGTGTAAATGTGAGTATGAATGGTTGTCTGCCTCTCTGTGTCAGCCCTGTGATAGTCTGGGGACTTGTCCAGGGTGTACCTCGCCTTTCTCCCAGTGTCAGCTGGGATAGGCTCCAGCACACCCCTGACCCCTAACTGAATAAGCGGTTGCGGAAAATGAATGAATATGTAGTTTTATTTGAGGGTCGTGGAGCGGCATCTAGAGAATAAAAACAAGTATGCGCTCAGACATATAGCGCCACACCTGTGTCCCATGTATTTTGGCTTTTACCCCTTTAACTAATAGCCAACTCTTCTCAGTGCTGAATTGCCAAGTGAGAATTGAACTGTCTTCACTTCTTAAACTTAAAAAAACATTAAAAATGCCTTCAGAAAGTACATTTCAACTGATATGAACTGCTTTAGACTCCTACACTTCATCAGACTTAAGACACTTCAAGCCCCTCAGAGTGTCAGCATCAACTGCAGATCCATTACAACAGTGTGAGGTAAAGTAAGCTGTATTCAACAGCTAGATGAAGATGATACCAAGCCTACTCAGAGCAATAGCAGATAGATTTTATGCCGATTGATTTGACTACCAGGAGGTTCTATACAATTTCATACAAGTATGCCTGTGCACACATGTTCATAGCATATTGATAATGAAAGTCAGACCTTGCAGCAACTATGTTTTTATCTGTCTCCTTGTTTTTGGCATGCTGAGCAGGATAGAAATGTTGAATAAGGTCTGTCACCTGCTGTGACTCTCTTGATCTTCTAACTCTTACAACATCAATAGTGCAGTGAAGCTGCCCAAGGATATGTCATGCCCTCTGTAAAATCTTCCAGGCTCTGTGACCTGGATGCAGCACAGGCTGTTGGAAATAAGACCCCTGTGTAACTACCTTACAGATTATCATATCATGTCATACGTAAACATACAGCGTGGGAGAGGATGTGTGTGTGTGTGTGTGTGTGTGCATATGTGTGTGGTTGCACACACATGTACACGCCATCCTGTGCGTTTGCTTTATCTGTGCAGCTCCACTGTTAATCCCAGGATCAATAAGTGGAGCCACTCTTTCATGATCGCTTCACAGTGGCCTCGATCTGTCACACAACATCATGTCAGTGCCTGCTTACACACACAGACACAGGCACACAAACACACGTGCAAACACACATTTCTGTATAAGAACACACTCAGTTTTATTTATCTTGATTTTTTCTTTCAAATATCACAGAGATTTGATCCAGTGTGTTTGTTTCTTATTTACAGGTGGACTGACCACAGTCTTTGTCAGCCTTACACAAACCCTCACTATCATGCTGGTTCCAGTACAGCCACATCTTCTACTATTCCCACAGTATGCTGCAGCATCTTTAAAGGCACCTTGACCGTAATATTGTAGAGACATGGTTACTCATTCACTTTCCATGCACACACTCTCTCTGGCAGGCTGGAAATTTGTGCTGGCACTGTTGCAACTTGCAAGTTCTCTAACACATAAAAGTCTTTTCATTCTGGTCACTTGGACAGAGTTGGGAGAGAAAAGCCACCTGGCAGGCCATGCGCTTTTATTATTTTGCTGAATAATATGAAAAGAAAAACCTAGATAAACAAAGATAAAGGAACATTAGTAAAGGCATCATACGGCTATAAACAAACAATTAATTTGTCATTTTGAAAATAATTACAACAGTTTAACATTTAGTAAATTGTTAAATTATCTCTCTCTCCACATCTGTGCAGCTCTTCATTACAAAAACATACATATAGTACATACCCCATATTTAAACCTTGACTTGAGTGCTTTTCTTTCGATATATGTTCATTAAATTTGGGAGGAATGCTGCTCAGTGGGCCAGTGTGTGCCCAGCTCTGCCAGCAGTGTGGAGTAGGACCGGGTGTCCAAACGTGCAGTCAGTTGTCCATTCTTGTCTGTCCAGTTGTATCAGTCAGTGTTTCCTCCCAGCTGCCTGTGCTGCTCCAATGCCTGCTGCCTCCGCATGTCAAGTCAGGTGAATGCAGCACGCAAAGCACACGAACTTATCTGCATGAGGCTCAAGTCAACAACCTCATCCTGGATCCTCACCACCAACCCTGCGGGCCACTGCATTTTGTCTGTGCGCGTGTGTGTGTTATATTGTACATGCTTTTGAGATATGTGCAAGGATAGTATGTATTAATATGGACCAAATAATATACAGCCAAGGCCTCTGGAAAAATATTATTGCAGGGAGAAGGTGTCTAAAACAACACCAGGACTGATGATCATTATCCGCCTGTCCAGTTTTGAAGTCTTTGTGTATGTATATGTTTGTTCCCTGTGTTTCTGTGTTTGTCTGTGTGCAAGAGAGAGCACAAGATGGAGAGTGAGAGGCGAACTGTGTGTGTGTTTGTCAGCATAGTGATGTCATTGGTGTCTCTTGCCTCACCCTTCTAGAAGAAGCCGGTTCAGTCGAGCGTGGGGGGCCACCAGTCTCCCCGGTCTTCAGCCAGGCCCCTGCTCATGAGAACCTTTTCAGATGAATCCAATACTGTCATTTAAACAGGTACCAGCCCACCTTCAGGCCATCTAAGCCAATCAAAGACTCGCTCCCCCAGTCAACTTCTCCAGCAGTTCTGGTCCCTAACTCTGAGATTTAACATGAGAATTAAAGGCATAATGGCACACAGGCCACATTCAGCAAGACCCAGTGTGTTCTTCTGTGTTGTGTGAGCTGATATTGGCTGGCTGAAGAGATGCACGTATTCCACATCAGAGGCGTGGACACGTCAAATACTGTGTCAATATTTTAAGGTTAAAACGGTGCATTTATTTAACGTGTGTATGCATCTCTAGGTCTAATGTTGTATTTCTTAAAACCATGCTCCTTTCAGCCTCCCTTTAGAAGCCCAGCTTATATTACCCTCTGCATGTGCTTAAAAACCCAATTTTTAATTTGAGTCCATCTCATTTTTGTACTAGGGGTGTCTGAGTGTGAGGTGTCGGTGTCAGTTTGTTTGCTGACAGTGTGAAACAGCAGAGCTGGTCTGTGATTGTAACTTCATGTACCGTGTGTAACGTGGTGGTCTGGTCATGGTCGTTTCGTCCTGTGTGCTCATGCAAACTTGTGTTGGTGGTCGCTGTCTTGCTTACTTTCTTGGTCAAACAAAATGGATGCCTTTGTGAGTGCTGAGCTTAACTCACTGCATGATGTGACGTTGCCTTAACCTCAGACCAGATGCTGCTGCATTACATACAGGGGGTGACAACAAAATAAATGAAAACATCACATGATAGAAATTAAAAACTTTTGAATTTAAATGTGGAAAACTAACCACATAAATAAATAAATGAATAAATGAGACATTATGGGATAAAGACATATGGACAAAATATGAAATATATATGACATTGCAAAGTTATCCAATACAGTTTTGAAAGTCAGCTCATTATTGTATTTATTCCATGTTTTTCTAGGACAATTTTTTTCCCCCTTATTTGGTATCACTTATAACAACAGTTCACACAGTAATCTCTAGTTAGGTACTTATACCACACAATGATATATATATATTTTTTTAGTTTTTTACATTATAATTACAAAACACAAACACAGAACATGAAGTGTTTTTTTTTTTTTAATTTACAATGATTAAATGAAAAAAAGATAAAGAGTGCAGTTGCTAATTCTGTATAAATCTCACACCAAAAAGCATTTACTTTTGGACAGGCCCAAAACCAGTGATAGGTTGACTTCATGTGAGTCACAATAACTCAAGCAGCTGGAAGAGCCTGACTGGTGAGACCTCTAAGTAGGTGTAATGAAAGATCCACTAATATTTTCTTCAGACATCCTCTAAAATGTAACTGTTAGTTTCCCTTCCCCATATCAGTTTCATATAGGTGGTACCTGCTTTTCTAACCTCCTGATGTCCCATATATGGTCTTAAAATTACTTTAAGCCCTGAATCTGTCTTATAGGCACTAAAAAACTTTAAGTTGTTTTCAAACGCCTTTAATATTGTTTTGTTTTTTAATATGTTATTTTTTCAAAGTCAGTTTTTAATTATTAATTATTTCTTTATTTTATTGTCATTTTGTTGCCTTTGGCGTGTTTTTTTTTTTGTGTGTGTTATGAAAATAAAACATTCACTTGGAAGAATGACACTGTGATTGAAAAAACAAAACAAAATGACTAAAACTGAGTTTTAAAGGTCCAGTGTGTACGATTTAGTGGCCTCTAGTGGTGAGATTGTGGGTAGAACTATGGCGGCTAATGTTGAAATGTTAAAGGCCCTTCTATAGCACATGTAGATATAAAAGGCCCATTCTAACATAATGAAAACGTGTTGATTCCTATTTTCAGGTGATTGTATACTTAGAAAAACATAGTTCTGAATAATCCAATTTCGGTCAATAGATGCCCATAAATCCAACATTTTAAAATGTGTCTGATAATTTCACAATGTCATAGTTTTACGTATATTTTGTCTGTATGTATTCATTTTGGTTCTCATAGATTGTTTATTGCGTAATGTCTCTTTTATTGATTTAATATTAAACACTTTTAGTCTCAAATATACAGAAGACTTGGGTAGATCGTGTCAAATTGGACATGTTCAAACTTATCTCAAGCACGTTCTAATATTCCACTAGATGTCTTGCCTGATGTATGGCCACGATATCAAGGGCACTGGAGGTGTTCTGAGGTGAAAGGGCATCTCTGCACCTTTTGGCGCACTTGATATTGTGTTAAATGTCGAGGTGTTTTCATTTTTTAGTCAACCCCCTGTAGGTAGGTCTGAATATCAAACCTTCCCATCACTGTTGACCAGGGTCACTGAAACCTGTGGCTTAACTGTAGCACCAGGACTTGTGCAACAGCTTTCATTGTTTAACCTGCATTTCTATTCTCCCACTAGCTGTCAGAGGACGCCCTCCTACAAACATCCAGGTAAACTACAGCAAGATGAACCTGATTTTAATTTTCTATGTCTGTTTAATGTCTCTGCTGAGCTTCGACAGATCAGTAAACTTGGGTGAAATATGGAGCATTTCCTTTACTAATTTCTGCTCATCTCTGGTGGCGGGGAAGGTGTCATTTTACTGTTTTTCTCATATCGTTGTATGTGGCTAATCCAACACTTACTCTCTTGAATGATGATTGTTTGTTTTTTGGTGATTTCATGGTGCTTCATCCTCTTTCTCTTGTTGCCACAAGCACATAATGCAGACGCCGAAGTAATACCCGTCTGCTTGTGCTTTTCCAGATTGCAGCGGTCACACCACTATCCTACAAGCACCTGAAGGACCGCGAGTGAACGGCAGCATGGTCTCGCAACAACGGTGGCATCGGCCACTTTCAGGGTCTCGTAACCAGTCGGGTCAGAGATGTCTGCCGTCATGCCTGATCTGAAAAAAGGAGGAGAAGAAGAGGAGGGAAAAAATAAGAAGAAAAAGAGAGATGTGCTTACTGGGGGGGGAGGGATAAAAAGGGGTTAAGCAGTCTTTTGACATGCGTCTCTCTGCTCCGTCCTCTGCCCCATCCCAACAGCTCCCAACCCCCCACGCATGCCTGCAGAGCAGTGCCCTGCATTATTTTTTAACATATCTACTCAGATGACAGGCATGACTTTTCTTTCTTTTACTTCTTCCTTTTTTTTCTTTTTTTTTTAAAATACTAGCTTATAAATGAATGCATACACGGCTGCCTTGTCAGTAGCTCTATCCAACTGCTGTGTTTTAACAAGCAGTTGTAATAATATCCACTCCAAGAATGGTTCACCTGCATGAAAGAAGGCTCTAAAGAACGCTTCACTCCACTGATATTCAGTCACTGTATTCTGCAAAGTTTTTAATTAAGACATAATGATCTCATCCTCTCCAACGGTTACACTCCAAAAGGTTATTCTACTTTAGCGTTATGAGGCTTTTAAACGGTTATTCTTTAAATGGTTAATAGGCTTGGGCGGTATCAAGGTGTCACAGTATATAAGGATATTTACAAATTCTGAAGATATGACTTTTAAAACCGTGCCGGACCAGGAAACAACATAGTTGTTCCACTTAGACATCCGGTCCAGCCACTACTACATGTAAACAGCAGATCAAATGCTGAAGGGTAGACCTCCTGCCCTGAAAAACACACTGTAGGAAATGCTGAAATTAATTTTAGGACCTCACTGCTCAATGGTAGGTTGTTCCCTTTGACAACTTTTATGAACTTGTCAGAAATAAAAGTCTACTGATTCCCTGAAGAAACAAGCCAGTGCAAAGCGTGGATTGCAGTGATCAAAT
Organism: Chaetodon striatus; assembly: GCA_029783705.1. NCBI lineage: Eukaryota > Metazoa > Chordata > Actinopteri > Chaetodontiformes > Chaetodontidae > Chaetodon > Chaetodon striatus. The sequence goes on from JAPZEB010000026.1 coordinate 20,138,570, forward strand.
TAAAGAACTGGACATAGTCAGAAAACTGCGGAGTCAATACAAATACAAATGCTCCTCTCTTTTCATACACTGTTGGCTAGCATTTGTTAACGTGAGCAAGCTTACTTACTGGTAATGAAATCGGTGCCACAGGTCCTGGAGCCTCCCGACAGTGTCCAGTTCTTTCTGAAGTCAAGTTAGTACCTTGTTGAAGGGAACAACCTACCACTGAGGAGCAAGGTCCTAAAACTAACTGTCATTTCCCACTGTGTATCTCAGTTCAGTCGGACTAAAGTTTAGCATTTCATATACTGTTTTCGTCCAGTAGTGGCTGGACCGGAAGTCTAAGAGTAACATCAATGCTGTGTCCTAGGAACCAAAAGACGCTTTAGCCCCGTTTCCACCATCACTTTTGGTTTAGTACCTTTGGAACCAAAAGTAACCCTTCAGACATGGTACCTAGACTCAGCTTAGCGTTTCCACCATGAACAGTCCTCTTAAATGTGGGTGGGGTTGTTGTCACACACTGCTCCGTCCAGCACTCACTGTATGTCCTCATCACTGGTGACACAGATGGAAGTCTGTGCCTTGTTTATTGTCCACAGAACAAGGCTGCACGCCAACATTTTCAGAACAAAATAGAACAGGCTGCAGTGAGAGTCTCTCTCCATGGGATATTTAAAAATAGCAGGTTTGAGCATTTAGTCCTTTTCAGGCAAGCTCAGGGGTTTAGTGTTGCTGTAGCCCACAGGAATTACACTCTGCAATGCTTTTCTTTTCTCCAAGTGAGGATTAGAATATATGCAGCTCACACAATCTGGTCGAAATAATTATACATAAACGCTTGAAGATCCACTCATTACTAAAAGTGTATGACAAATAAATCTTAAGTGATGGTCAAAGTTGTCACATTAAATTTAAGGTGTGTTGATGGATTCACGTCCTCACCTCATGCATTAGGTAACATTACAAGTTAATGTTCCACCTTAAAAGTCACCGGCAGTCGGCCCAGTGTTTATAGTTATTTTTTCTCTGACTCCAGCTGCTGCAAGAGGCAGCAAAACATCCTTTATTTTATAGCTACAGTTTACTAATAAAACTCTCCACAGTATGAACAGTGGTTACATGAGCCTCAAAACCAGCCTCAACTCAGCCCTGAGCAGAGTGACCGTCCTCTATTGACCAATCAACAACTACAGTGTTCACAGCTCCACCTTTTTAGTACCAGATCTGTGTGCCAGGTACCCCAACAGTAGGGGGGGACCAAAAATGAGGACAGTACAGAACGGTTCAATTGGTACCATCCACAACTCTTTACAGTGGAAGCAGAAAAAAAGTGTACCGAACTGAACTGAATCGTACTGCTTGGTGGGAACGGGGATCATCTGTATCTGTAAAATGACAGGAGGTTTTGCTTCCTCCTCATCTTTACCAGTTGACAGTCAGCAGCTATAGCCTGAGAAAAAATAATTTAATTCACTGTGCCCCTCAAAGGCTACTGCCTGCAGCTACTGGCAACTGTAAAGGTGGAATGTATTCTTTCATGTTACTTAGTGCATGAGTTGACGTTGTGAATCCATCAACACACCTTGAATGTCAACATGATAGCTCGGAGCGTTCCATATTTTTTATTGGTTCTCTTGCATGACATACACTTCAGTGACAATTGGATCTTTCAGCGCTTAAAAAATGTATGAATATCAACCACATTATGTTAGCTGCAAATCTTCTATTTCGTCACTTGGAAAAAAGTGGCAGAGCATCGTTCCTGTGCACTCCAGCAGCACACCTGCTTTGCCCCTCAACACTCAAACCGAAAATGTAGTGCAAAACAGTTCCGTTGATGATGAACAAGGGGTATCGGTAAAATCAAGATAAGATAATACAGCGAGAGCTGAATAGAGGTGGTTGAAAGGCCAAACAGATCTACAGTTTAGGTACATGTCTATTCAGATTACTCATGGCTCTGTGGGTGCTATACTGAAAGGGTTAGAGGAAGCATGGCTTATGTTAACACTACACAACTTTCACAGCTGTAAGATGGCTGTACTTCTCACATTACACAACTTGCTGTTTGTAATTGGGAGTCTTGAAGTTGCTGTGGTTTCTGCACTACAAGACTAACTGGCGACAAGAGCTCACACACTACAAGATCTTTCGCCGGGAAGAATCCCTGATGAGTAGGCTATAAGCTGAGTGGTTTGTGAAAATAGAAAATATCACAGGTTCAGCCAGACGGGTCAAAAAGTGTTATTAAGAACTTACAGAAACATTGTACGTAATAGTCCACCTCCACCTTCCCTTCTCCTCCTGCTAAAACACACCCACACCCACACCCACACACACACACACACACATCTGAGAATACAGCAGTGCTCAGCCCTTGTCTCTATCCTCAACCTGTGTCTTGCACTCTCATTGGCTGTAGCTCTCCAACAAGTCCCCCACAGTTCCAGACATTTAGCCTGTGACTTATCTGGAACGCCTCTGTGATCTTTGAACAGTTCACACATAGTAATTGAACACCAATTTGTGGGCGAGCCAACACTGATTTTCCTCTAATCTGGGGCTTTTGTCGGGGAGCTCCAAACACTGTTAGCAAGTGGAAAATCAGGGCTAAAGTCGTGCAGTGTGAACTCAGCATAAGCAAGGTAGCCAAGACGTCTTTGCCTCCTTCAGTTCTTCTTGAAGTATCCTGAGGAGCTGTCCGGAAAATGCAGTAAGTGGGATATGTATCCCACCAGAGTGTTCTGGGTCTCCTCCTCCGGAGAGGGCATCTGAGAGGCATCCTTCAGGGACACAAACCATCCTAACTGGCTCCTTTTGACACCAAGAAGCAGTGGTGCCATGAGTATAGATACTGGGCGGGGACACAAGGAGCAAATCTTCATATATTTATAACATGTGCATTTGTCCCCCCCACAAAAAACATGGACGTAACAGAGGGCTGTTATATTGAAAAAATGAAGGCAATATAAATGAATACAGAAAAGGCACAAACTAGTGCATAAAAGTTCACCACAATGCGGGAAATGCAATGTTTGACACCCAAAATTTTCTGGCACAGGACTCCCAAACCCCTGATTTCCTATTTGTCTACCCAATGTTGAAATAAAACCATTAAATGGTCCTACTCCGAACCCACAAGGGACCAAAAGTTAACTAACGTAATGCTGATGTGATGCCCTGATTATTTGAACATATAGGCTATCACTATGTTTATCCAGTACATTGTACAAATATTCATTTCCCCTTTGTTATCATGTTGATGTTTCTCCTCTTGAGAGCAGCAGCTCAAGTCTGTCATCAGCTTCAGGTCTCCCTCACTTTCACTCAACACTCATGAATGGCACAAAAACACAAACACACTCTACTTAAACACAGGCTATTTTGTGCAGTGCCACGCAAACAGATGTACAAACTGTATTTACAAGTGTGAAATATGCATCCTGCCTCCCCACCTCCCTGGAGGCTCCGGCCAAGCTGTCACTGTTAGTGTGTGTTTTCAGTGCACCTGCGTTGGCATTGAACTACACGCCTGATCCGTTGCCGCCCCGCTGCCTGGCAGGGCAAGCAGGGACCACGCTGACATCACGCCCTCCTGCCACATCCGTACGGGCCCGGTGCCACTCTGCCAATGCCCCCTTTTGCTGAATGGCCCGCTCTATGAGGGCTTTCATGTCTAGTGGGCCATGTCATGGGTTTAGCTATGAGTTCATTTCCCAGGCTGGGGTCCAGGGGATGTTTAATTTGGCCCTGAGCTCTAATCATTTCACTGAAGTGGAGGTGATGGCGACGTGTTTATACACTGCTCATTTCGAGGAAGTGTGTGGACTCACTAAATGCGTGCGTATTTGCCGAGGGAGCTAATACGCATGTGATTAGAGAAGTTTGCACACTTTTAAATACCTGCAGTGAAAGCTTTTACTAGTCCTGTGTTTTTGTGTGGAAGAGACAGAAAGGACAGGCGCTTGTGTTTCTGTAAGTTAGCATGGTAAGTACTGGGTGTGTGTCTAATTAAAGACTTAAAGAGTGACGTAATGTGCATGTGCAGCAAACGTGTGAATGGCACGGGAGTGTTTTGTGCCTCACAAACACACACAGACACGGTGACACTTTTCCCTCCAATTTCCCCTTCCTTCCCACCTTATGTCCTATTTTGTTCAAATGCTTCAGAGAGGATTAGTCAGTGATAAGTGACATCAGGCTCAAACTGTGGACTTTGACCTTGTGAGTCAACTTAACACATACACCCACACGCACACACACACACACGCACACGCACGCACACACACACACACAGTGTTGAGTCATGCTTGTATAGCAATGCCACAGAGGCAAAGAACGATGACATCATCGCAAAATGTCTGCAGGAGGGGGGCAGCTGCGAGGGGTGAGGCTATTGTTTGAGCCCAAAGGCTGCTAAGGTGCGGGGGATTTGTGTATCTCAGAATGTGCGTGCGTGTGTGTGCGCATGCCTTTTATATCTGAGCTCTGTGCTCGGGTACGCCAGTGTGATTCAGAGGCTGCAAGTCGGTCGGCTGAGGCAGACTCTGACTCACCGTCTGTCTGCAAGAGGTGACTTTCCAGGTCTGTCTCAGTTTTCCCGCCAAAATTTTCCCCTGCTGTTTGTTCCTCCTCCACCCCCACCGGTGTCCTGCACTCCTCCTCCCCCTCCTCCTACACCCTCCACCTCCCACTCGCCTCTTCTGTCTTTGGGCATCGTTCAAGCAGTTTTGACCTTTGACCTCCTGCCCCTGTTGACTCAAGAGGCCAGGAGAAGCCACTGAGAGCTCCTCGTGCCTCTGGCCAGAAATAGAGCTTCTAGAAACTCTGTGTGTGTGTGTGTGTGTGTGTGTGTGGGTGTGTGTGTGTGTGTGTGTGTGTGTGTGTGTGTAGTTATGTG
>JAPZEB010000026.1:20150414-20167520 GCA_029783705.1 Chaetodon striatus
AGCTGTCTCCAACACTTCAGTTTGAACTGACATTTATTGCTTACTTTTTTAAAAAAATGTTTATTTATAAAATTATTTTGGTCTTTTACACTTCAAATGACAGTTACATTGCTTTCATTGCTCATGCTTTAACAGACTTTTCAGTTGCTTTCATAGCAGAGACATCGGCTAAGATTTCAGTTGCTTTTATCTCTTCTCAACTTACAGTTCCGCTGCTTTCAGCACTAATTCACCTATATCTAGTGCTGTATGCCTAAGTGTATGGGGTATACCCTCTTGTTCTGGTGGTTTACAGTATACCTATCTATCAGCCAAAAAGCCACTGGAATATGTGGAAGAGTGCTGACTTCCACGTCAGTAACCTACCCATCTACCCAGTAGTACACCCGCCTCTTAAATTACTACCACACCACTGCTTGTGTCTGCCAAACTTTAGCTCCCTACAAGGTTTCAGTGTAAAACTGAAATCTGAAATACTTCCAGAAACTACACCTTACCTTCTGTCAGTGCTTAAACTTCAGCTGACATTTCAACTGCTTTAATTGCCCCTGCTGCACCTCCCACCCCTCTCACATGCAAACAATTAACATTTAAGACATTTTAACCAGTTTACCCTGGTTTTACCCTTGCTTCTGACATTTTCAGCAGAAATGAGCACAGTGAGTTTTCTTTTTAAAATGTTGCCTTCCTAGTTCCTAATTCCTAGTTTTCTCTACAGCAGTTTGGCAGACACCAAACATGCAAGACAGCAACTTGAATCAGAGTAAATCATGAACACTACAGAGGCTATCAGCTCATATAACAGCAAAATGTTCCTCCCTCCACAGCACAAAATATTTTGATCTATTGGTGTCAAATATCCCTGCAAAAACTACCAAACATCTTCAAACCAAATACCCACATAACTGTCACAGGGGCTGCCCAGCTGAAGATATGTGAAGCTATTGTCTGGGGTTTACTACCTAAGCCTTTCTGGTCTAAAACCAATCTAGTTTTTGTGTGTCCCTGCGGGTAGAATACACAATTTTCTTCTCCCCTTTTCTATCAGAATGCAGCCACACACCAGTCTAATCCCCTTAGCATTGAAAGCTTTGTTTAGCAGAAATATCTCATGACCTAAAAGCAGTATGAGTTTAGGCCTCTGTGTACTATGAACATGTTTGTATGTGTAAGAGGGGATTTCTTGCTCTGCGAGGGATTACATGTGTCCGCTTTTTGGGTCTTTATAAAATCAGACTGAATACAACATCCACATTGTCTTTGTGTACTCTCTACACTTAAAACCAGCCTCTTGTTGCTGTCCCTTTTTTTAAAGCTTCACTAAGATGTACTGTATTATGTGAGTAAAGTGTGGTGCTGCAGCTTCAGTTACTGTCAGTATATAAAATAATCTTGTGTCTCCTCTGTTTTTCTGCACAGAACACTTAAGTTAATATTCAGACAGAAGTCATGTTCAAACAGCCTCATGCGTGGGTTTAATATTTTACCAACCTATTAAACTGACGTCTTATAGTGTCTATAATTGTACCCACCCCTTTGACTCCTTATACATGGCTTATTTAGTTTTTCCCACTGATCATTATTAAATAAAACCTAAAAAAAATCCTCTGTGATTTAGTGCTGTAAAAGAATAAGATGTGAAATCTACGAGGGGGTTAATGTCTTTTATAGGAGTGTTATGTAATGAAATCAGTGTAGATGGTTATCACTGTTTGGACAACAGAGATAAGCTCTCCGCCTTCAGCTTTGTATGCAGACCGAAAGGATTGGTCTTGGAGTCTTGATCTGTTTGACTGGCAGCAAATCTCTGTTTCCATCCACACTGGCAAAGTTTCCTCTGTCTCTGTGTGTAAGAGCAGAGGAGCAAACAGAGGTTATTTGACTTTCGCCTGTGCACACCATCCTGTATGTCACCGGGAAAGGTTGTGACGCAAACTCAAAGAGAAGCACAACATGTTCTACTCTGATTAGCTGTCGCTGTTTAAAGTGTGTGTGTGTGTGTGTATACGTGAGATTCAATGAATCAAATGAATCAATGAGGTGTTAAGAATCTTTTCACATTAGAGTCCTAGTTTTTGAATAACGATAATGTTAACATTAAGAGAAGTACGACAATGTACAAGACAATAAAGGTCCTTAGAGTGTCTGGAGAATATGAGTGAATGTCTGAGGAAAACTTAAAGTTCTGAAAGACACTAGGAAAGTAATGAGTGAAATGTACATATTTATACATGAATACACAAGTCTGGTATATGCTCACGTTAAAACCTGATAAGGGTTGATTTCTGAAGAGAAAAGCGGATGATTTGCATTTTTTTAGCAAAGCTAAAATTTTTGAATTAGAAAAATCTTATTGAGATAAGTGGGACATGTGGCAGCCCAAGCAGTATTACAATACATACAATGAGGGACCAGTGAACTAACTCTACTCAGGATACCAGTTGACTTAATAGTCTTTTTACAGACAAGTTGAATATGCTATTTACAAGTTAGTTTTTCGTACACTATGACCCCAAGAAATTTAATATGAGGAACCTGAGCTATTTCGATGTTGTCTATGAAAATTTTGGCTTTATATTTGCTATTTTTATTACAAAATATCATGAAGTTGGATTTTTTTCTATACTTAGAGAGAGATTGTTCATCAGAAACCCTTTAGTAACAGATGATAGCTCTTCATTTGCTTCTCAAATTAGTGTGCTAACATTTTCATGTCAAGATACCAGACATGTATTATCAGCAAATATTAAAGGAAGTTCATTTTTGCAGATAGTAAGGGGGTCATTTATGTAAATCAAGCACAAAAGAGGTCCAAGAATAGAGCCCTGGGGTACCCCACAAAGTGGCTTAGCTCTGTTTGAATCATACTTATTAATAGAAACTGAAACTACTGTTCTCTGTCCATTAAATAATTGAGAAGCCATGTTTATGTAATTTCACAATGAGGATGTTATAAGGATGTTAACAATGTTCTTTTTTAGAAAACTTTAGAAAACATGGTAAAACAGATATAGGACGATAATTATCACTTAAACTAGAATCACCTGATTTGAATAGCAGAATGACTTTAGCTACTTAAAGGTCACTTGATACCTGTTCTAAATGATAACGTTAAGACATACGTGAGAGGCTCAACGATACACAAGGCTTATTTCATCCCTTGTATAATGTTCTGCACTTCTTTAGAGGTAGGAGGGTCAAACATGCTTATGTAAAGATACTGGTTGATATTTAAAGTGACAGATTCATCTGTATTTACAACATTTTTATTGCTTCAGTGCTTTTTACTTTATAATTTTTGATGTTTGATCAACAGGCTACGAGGCATTTCACTTTGTAAGTTGCAGGTCAGGCAGGGTGAAGGAGGAGTGCAGTACCTTCACAAACTGGCAAGTGTATTAACAACGTTGCAGTTTGCAGCACAGGCTGCCCTTCCTTTGATCAAACACTGTAGAGGTCCGCAGTGTGTGTGCTTGTGTATTAGTGTGGGGTTTTTTCACATCAACTTTAGTACATACAGAACTCCTGTGATAATTTATCAGATTATATCATTGGCATCCTATTTATAAGATCTGTTACATTACATAAAACCCAAGAAGCGTGTGCTGTTCTGCATCTCACCAGCTCACACATTGTTTTATATAAATAATTCCCAGCATAGCAGGCCTGCATATTGCAGTTATTGCGATGGAAAATGTTAACAACATGACATTTATTTGTTTAAAACCTGTCTCAGCTTCCTCTCGGCTCTCGTGGCTCAGGGTATAAATGGTTATGTAACTATTCCTGCGTGACGGTAACTTTACCCTGCATCTGTGTGTGCACAGGCCGGCCATTGGCCCTGCTGTGGCCCGCCTTGGCTCAGCTCCTTTCTGTTACAGACGCACATCAAATATTCAGCAGGTAGCAGTAGAGCTCATTACTTGCTCCCTGACAGCCTGACGGACACTATTACTGCAGTCGACGCATGGAACATAACACCTTCTCCTCCTCTCTCTGTTTCTTTTGCCCTCTGTCATCTTTTTCTGACTCTGTGTTTCGACTTCTCCAATTCATTTTTAATGTCTATCCATTATGGATGAGGAAAGGATGAATTGTGAGCAAATTGACCGCCCTGCTAATCTGCTGCATTAACCACTAAACAGTTTAGTGCCTCAGTACTGTTTAATTTTTGTTCCTATTTCCGCCATTAATAATTATTGTTTGGAGAGAAAGCTGTATGGTTACATGAGAGTGCCCTTTACTGTGGAAAGGTGCATTAAAGGTCCCATATTATGCTCATTTTCAGGTTCTACTGGAACATGTTTACATGCTTTAATGTAAAAAAAAAACAACATTATTTTTCTCGTACCATTTACCTGAATGTACCAGTGTTCACCCTTTATCTGAAACACTCTGTTTTAGTGCCTGTCTCTTTAAGGCCACCTCTCTAAAAAGCCCAGTCTGCTCTGATTGGTCAGTGTTTCCACTTCTTCCACATCTGCGCTCTCAGTGTCTCTTAACTGTCAATGGAACTATGCTGCTGGGCAACAGCAACCTGTTTACTTCCTGTCAGCTGATGTCATTCACTTGTAGGGTGAAACATTCTGACAAGGAGCCTATAAAAGGAGGAAGGGTCATTACGTCAATGACAGCATTCGAAATTTGCACCGGTGCCAGACTATGGTGCCACTTCTATTGGAGTTATTGGAGCAGGCATGTCAAATCACACTATGACCCATCATTTCTGTGCCGTTTCACCTTTGACAAAACAACACTTTCAGGTGCCCAGTAGCTCAGTGGTTAGCCTGGGCGTCCCATGTACAAAGGCAGTGTCTTTGCCGCAGCGGCCGTGGATTCGATTCCAGCCTGCGGCCCCTTTCTGTATGTCAACCCCCTTTCACGCTTAAAGTCTGGTTTTGGCCAAGACAAAAAAATAATCTGTCTATGGGGATTGACTGGCTTCTGGAGCCAGACTCGAGTGGCCGTTCAAGGAACTGCAGTTTTTGGCACTTTTCTGTTGGTTTCATTTTTCAGTCCCAGATGTTGCTGCTTGCTCCAAACAGATCACGGCTCTGTCCAGCAGCTGCATATAACTCAACTGGAGCCTGTTTTTTTCCCAATACACCGTGATACATGACCAAAAGGGGCAGGTCTGACCTATTATCACTGACCATACTGCTACAAAGCCTTACAGTTTGTCTCAGTGATTTACATTCATGCTAGTCATCTAGCCTGGCAGTGATTAAGCTTGAGAGGTTGTAACATTTGCTATCACTCACCAACACTGCAGCTCCCTGTCTGTTTCTTTTACACCTTCAAGAGGATTATTTTTATTACTAACCTTAATGGTTTTACAAATGAATGTAGGGCAACTCAGCAGAGATATTGGTGGGTAACGTTAGCCAAACAAAGTGTAAATGCTAACTCAGTTCATTGACTAACGAAGTAACAAGTGTTGGTAAGTGATGAAGGCCCAGATTTATAATCATTTGTCGATTCGCGCCACCTCCTTACAATAATAGGAAACCATATGGAGAGAGTTTGCTAAAGTTAGCCCTCCTGAATATTATTTAATATCATTAACAGTTTGAAGCTTGGTTATTTATTAATAATCAAATGCATATCTCTTGTATCCAACATAATCGGTTGGACCTTCCTCGTTTTGTCATGTGTCATGATTTATTAGACCAAACCGGCTAGAGTGAGCTCATGTCATATACAGCTGCTGGACAGGGCCATTTTCTACTAACTACTACTGCTAACCAGGAAAACAAATGTGGACAGTTAGATAAAAATGTCAGTCAACATCACGCAGTGTAGGGTTTTTTATTTTTTATTTTGTGGGAGGATATTTCTGTCAAAGGTGAAACAACAAAGATATGATGAGTAATAGTGGGACTTGCCCTGCCTGCCCCATTAACTCCAATAGAAGTGGCACCAAAGTTTGGCACCAACGCAAAAGCGGAATGCTGTCACTGATGTGATGACCCTTCCTTCTTTTATAGATTCCTTGGTAGCTGACAGGAAACACAAAGAGACACATTTACAGCGTTTACGTTTACACTTGAAACAGCTTGTCTAGTATAGTTATGACATCACAATTTCACAGAAATCCTGAGGACTTGGTTGAAGGCACAGTTTCTGAATATGGACTTTGCATTTCTTTGTGAATGTTGTGATACTTTGACAGTATTTATATAGCACCTACAAAAATGGAAACTTTTTACAATTTGGGGCCTTTAAGTCTACTTCAAATGCAATGTGAGCTTATATAAAGAGTCTCAGCTGCTCCTACACATCTGGTTGAATGATTCTTGGTGCACCAAAGGGCAGATGAAAGCCTGCTTTGAACTGCAATGACTGCTCTATAAGAGACTGTGTGCATTTATTGGCCACTCAGACACTAATGGCACCGAGCATGAGACAGCGGGCCATCTGCCAGTAACTTAAACTACACCAACATCCCTTCAGATGCTGTACAGTAAATGAGCTAATGCTTCTTAATGATGTCATTGTCTAATTTGCACCAGATGTAGGATTTATATCCGCCTCATACATACAGCTTGTGCTGAGTGTCATCATGGAGTATCTGTTACTAAAGCAAGACAAGACTTTATTTTCAGATTAAAGCTGACAGGTGTGAGTCTCTGTCTTTAAATGTGAGCACTTTGATGTCAAAACCTCAGCAACAAAGGCGTCAGTGTGGTTGTCACCATGGAAAAGCCTTTGAACCATTATTTAGGCCATCACGTGAACAGCCTTTAAAAAGACTGGGGTTTGGTGTGTTTTAGAGACTGTGAAAGATGGGAAAAATTCTCACTCGCTGCTCTCAGATTAACAATTCTTTTACACTTAAATCACACATCAGATCTTGATGAATTAATTATTTAAGTTGAAAATCGTCACTGATCTACATTGTATAATTTGTTGAGAGCAAAATGACATAACAATTGTCAGTAGAAACCAAATCATTAACTTATTTAGGGCTGGATTCAAAGACACACCAAAAATCCCAGGGCCCGCTGCACCAGCGTAAGGTCTGACAATCGCTCTGAGGATTTTAATCCAGGTACCTACTCAGTCAGGGTACCATTGGCTGTGGCATGGAGGTCTGTACGACCCTCCAAGGATCTGCCTCCCCAGACCATCACTGACCCACCACCACACTGGTCATGCTAGCAGCTGTTACAGGCATCATAACATTCACCAGACTTTTAAATGCCTGTCACATGTGCTCAGTGTGAACCTGCTCTCATCTGTGAAGAGAACAGAGCGCCAATGGTGAACATGCCAATTCTGGTGTCTCTGGCGAAAACCAGTCAAGCCACACGGTGTTGGGCTGTGAGCACAGGTATCACTAGAGGCTGTCGGGCCCCCATGCTACCCTCATGGAGTCTGTTTCTGACAGTATAGTCAGAAACATGCACACCAGTAGCCTGCTGGAGGTCATTCTGTAGGGCTTTGGCAGTGCTCCTCCTGTTCCTCCTCACACAAAGGAGCAGATACTGGTCCTGCTGCTGGGTTGATGCCTTCTACGGCCCTGTCCAGCTGTCTCATGTAACAGCCGGTCTCCTTCATGCTTGAGACTCTGCTGGAGACACAGAAAACCTTCTTGCAACCGCACGTATAGATGTGCCATCCTGGAGGAGCTGGAATACCTGTGAAACCTGATTGGGCTGCAGGTGCCGCCTCATGCTACAAGTGGTGACAAGGACACAAAACTAGAGAGGGATCAGTCAGGAAGGTTAAGGAGAGAGCAACTGTCTGTGGCCACCACATGTAAAACCATTCCTTATTTGGGGGTTGTCATGCTTTTGCCTCTCCATTGCACCTGTTGTCACTTTCATTTGCACCAGAGCAGGTGAACCTGATTCACAATCACTTGTGTTCCTAAATGGACAGATTAATATCCCTGAAGTTGGACTGACTTGGTGTTAGACTGTGACCATTAAGTGTATTTTACATGGACACTTGAAGTGACAAGATATTTTCACTGGTTTGTAGTGGAGTCCAGCAGTTTTCCATTGCACACCACTTCCCTCAAGCCTTAATAATTCATATGTCTTTTTCCAGAGGTGACCGTCCCTGTCAGCATGAAGGAGGTGGGAGGCTACATAGAGAAACAGGTGGCGTACCTGTCAGGTGAGGCCTTGCTTAGTCATTCCTCAACACGTGGTTTTCAGTGATTAAAGTGTCTCATCTTTAATGACACGAAATTGATTGCTTATATCTGTCTTCCCAGGGGGCCGTGGGGAAGACTCCAGCGTCATCATCACCCTCCCAGAGTGCTCGGCTTTCAGCGACATTCCAGAGGAAGCTTTAGCCAAAGTCTTTACATACCTCACTCTCATCCCTCGGTGCGTCCCCCCCTTCATCTGTTCCTGTCTGATTCTCTCCCTCTCTCTTTCTGCAGTGCACCAAAAGCACGGCGCTTGTATTCTGAGCACAGCTGGTCCTCACTGCTCCACAGTGTCAAATGTCCTCCTGATGCCCTCTGTGTCCAAACCTCACTCTCCCAAGAGAGTAGGAAAGTTCACATTGTGTCAAATCCAGAGCTTTCCCCCCCTCACGTGCCATTGCAGTGAATTTTTAATGATAAAGAACTAATGTATGTAGTTGTATAACGCCTATTAGTGACATGATTTGACCTGCTCTTGACTGGCTATCCTTTCTAACTTTCACCGCGACATCACAGCTGCCTGTTTTTTTCTTGCAGAACGAGGCAACCCGGAGTAAAATTCATCATCATTTTAGACCGAAGACTGGATACATGGGCCTCTATCAAAACTGCACTTGCAAGGATAGCAGTGAGTTTCAGATTTCCATTTTCTTTTCATCAAGGCCATTTGTATCTAATCAATATTCCTTCCAGACAGTTCAGACATCTAAATGACAGATCACTGTTTGGGAGCTGCAGCAGGCTGTGTGCACAGGCTGCTGTTTAATAGATGAGCTGCTGTCCATGGTGCTGAAAACCTGAGCTGTACCTGGACAGCACCCATCATATCTGACTTCTATTTATGCGTTTAGTACAATCAAATGTGTGTTTCAGTTTGGTGTATACTTCCATGTGGTGTGTAGTTTGAGTAGAGGCTAAACAGTCTGTCCGTACTGAATGTCCCATTGCATATTGCTGCAAATGAATGAGTAAGCAGAAACTGTGTGATGACGCGGGGTGCTGAGGAGAGGAAGGAGAGGATGAGGAGGGGAAGGAAGGCGGGAGGGAAACGTTGCAGTCAGCGCTGCCACCCTCCGTCTGAGAGGCAGCAGCAGCAGCAGCAGCAGCGCTGCGGCTGTGGTCAGGCAGCCGGACTCAGCTGCATACCTTCAGCTTGGCACCGCTTTCCACCGGACAGACTGGAACTTACATGTAACCGAGATGGCTTCCAACACCATGGCCGATTGCTTTTACCGGCGAGGAGTGCCGAAGATCCGCCGGAGCCCGGTAACGAGCTGCAGATTAGTTTTAATCACCGTGTGGAGAGTTTGGCGTGAAGTTTTTGGGCGGGCAGGGTGAATGCGGCAGTGGCACCGGCTGTGGCTGCTGCTGCTGCGGGGAGTGGAGCACTGCGGTGCACAGCGCACCTCTGCTTAGTCATGCGACCTGCTGTGTGTGAACCCTAAACAGACTGATGTGTGGCTTCTTTTTAATGCATGTTTGTCCTGTAATCAGGAGGCTGGAGTGATTGAACCTTCATGGTCGAGTCAGGACAAATGAATGTCAGAAGTTGCGTCACATGCAGATGGATGCATTGGTGATATTTCAGGAACAAAATACAAAGAAAGCAATGTTGCATATAAATCCTGCTGCAGGGGATGCTTCTGTACCACCTTTACCTGCATGACGTAAATGTGCAACATTTTAACAATACCTAAATATTAAATTATTTAACTTTATTTGTGGACAGTACAGCGTGCTGCAGCAGTTATTTACTGTTGTGCATTAGGCTTGACTGGACATATACTGTTGTCCATGTCCCTTGAGTATGATGCAGAAACTGAGCAGAGATTCCTGCACAGTCAGGCGACGACCTCATACGACCTGAAGATGAAATGCAACATATGACATGTGTATAAATGGTGAAGTGACTGAACCTTGACTCCATTAGGCTGACAGTAATCGTCTCAGTGACAGAGTGGCTGAGACCTGAAGTCTCTGCTGTCAGATGTAGAGGATGAGAGCTTATTAAAGCGTTTTTTTTCCCTCACCCTCCTGCGCCAACATGCATTCAGTAGTTAGTCTGTGTTCCACCCTGAGCTTAAATCCACAGTTTTATACCGAATTCTCCTCCATACGCAGTGTCATCAATATGACAGTGAACCTCTCTTCCCTCCTCAAGGCCTCCTTTCCTGGGAACCTCCACCTGGTCTTGGTGCTCCGACCCACCAGCTTCTTCCACCGCACTGTTACTGATATTGGCTTTCGCTTCAGCCAAGAGGACTTCATGCTCAAGATGCCAGTAAGGCAGCTCCTCCTCAGTTACCAAACATGTCCCACATCACAACAAGGTACACCTCGTTCTTGTTACAACCTTGATCTCCATGAGTCAAAATGTTCAGTGGTGGACACGCAGCCGAGAACACATTTTGGTTTTGAAACAAATATAATATAAAGCAGGTTATTTTAGGATGTTTCCAATGTTTATGGTGATCTAAGTATTTTAATTTGTGAGATATCGACAGTAAAAATATGTTTGTCGTGCTATTTTCAACAACTGTGACCACTATGATCAACTTTGTGTACATGTCAGTGGCTCCAGTGACCCTTTAATGATCAATCATACCTCCTTCATTATGGCAAAGAGACTTAACCCAACTATGTTTCCTGGTAAAACAAAAATCAATCATGCAAATCAGAATACACAAGGTAATAATGTGCATAAAAGGAGAAATGAAACCATTTTGCTAAAAGTACAAAATGTTCTTTGTGAGGTCTCAGATTTTGTCTGCACCTTTAGGTGGTGATGCTGAGCTCTGTCACAGACCTGCTGCGCTACATTGATGAGAACCAGCTGACTTCAGAGTTTGGAGGCACTTTGGACTATTGTCATAGCGACTGGATTGTTTTACGAACAGTAAGCTATAAATTCAATTCTGAAACACACCGGGACCAAACATTAAACAATATCATCAGCATCCTCTCACTCATTTCATTTTCTGAGGTTCACCTCTATAACTGAGCCTCTATCTTTATATTTTGTGCCTGTCTGATAAAGCTGCTGCTTCAAACTCTGCATATAAGAACATTACATACAAAATTAATGGGAGAATGCAGCTATTCCACCCAAGTGCCTCTGAGTATCCAATGCGATGTTAAAGGCACAGTTCACCCCAAAATCAAAAATTCATATTTTTCCTCTTACATGTTGTGCTGCTTATCACTCCAGATTGTTTTGCTGTGAGTTGCAGAGTGTTGGAGATATCGGCCGTAGAGATGTCTGCCATGGATTTATGTCCCAACCTTCCCCTATGGTCATGAGCTATGGGTAATGACTGAAAGAATGAGATCGCCGAAATGAGTTTCCTTCAGAAAAGTAGCTGGGCTCAGCCTTAGAGATAGGGTAAGGAGCTCGGACATCTGGAGGGAGCTCGGAGTAGAGCCGCTGCTCCTTCGCATTGAAAGGGGTCAGGAGACAGGCACTAAAACAGAGCGTCTTAGACAGAAGGTAAATACAGGTGTTCCAGCACAAAGTGAGAGAAAAATAGTGTTTTTTGGCCATTAAAGCAAGTAAACATGGTCTGGCAGGAACTCAAAATACAGTATGAACCTAAGAAAGAGCATCATAGGTTCCCCTTTAACTAATCAACATTATTATCTCTCCTTCTGTTTCAGGTTAGACGGCTGAGTTGTGGATATGAGTTACAACAATGTGTCATTATTCTCCTAAGCAACACAGTTGCAAGTGTTTTTCTACCAATGAAGCTTCACGTTAGTTCATGCAGGACACGGAGGTCATATGCCCCAACAGTGATCAGCTGATAGCCAGCTGATTGGATCATCATTTCTTATCAGTCACACACCAATGACAGCCATTCTCACAACAAGGTCGTCCATTTAAATATGGCTTCCTACTCACTGATCCCTTCTACACCAGTGTTGGCACACACCGCTGCTGCTGCTGCTGCTGCTGCTGCTGGCAAGGCTTTGCCTCCACCACCTCAGCCTCCACCTTTCTACTCCAGAGTCCAAACATGGCTCAAAGGTCAAAATGGTATTTAATGCCTCTCTCTGGGCCCACTCTCGTATACCCAGGTGGGTTTTCTGCATTGGGCTCCCTGTTTTGATGTAGCACGCTGCTTCTCTAATCCAGGGAGCATCTTCAGAGTGGAGCCTTCAGTGCCAAGCATAACTGTATTTACATTTGTTGCAATAAATGATTAAATCTAGACGAGTGTGTTCCTGACTGAAATCACATTATCGATTTTGCTACTACAAATTGCTACTATGATTTTGCTTTTTGTTGTTGCATGAGCTCATTTCTACTCCCCTGACACGTAACAGCACAGAGAAGAGATTGGGAATAAAGTTGGCGGAGGAGGCTGGATGCTTTGATCAGCAGAGATACTCTCATTATTTTAAATTTATGTCATATAAAGATAAGAATATTGCAGTAAAATTAACCAGTCAGAGTGAGTGTGTCCGGGTCAGAATGACTCGACTACAGCGGCAAACTCAACAGAGCACGTTGTTAAAACAGAAAACATGTTGTACTGATGGTCCAACAGCATCAGAGACCCCCTTAACCACATACACAAAAAGCCAAACATTCCCAAAAAGAGAAATGTTGCCCTACATGTGCATAAATGATAAAAATGATGGTGATGCATTTGCTGTAACACCTCCCTGTTCTCTACTTATCCACATCATCACATGCTTAGACAGCTGAGTTGTGGCACTGTGTTACGATTATGGTATTCTCTCAATAAGTGACACAGTTAGCATTACTGCTGACTTTTCACCAATTACATTACATAAACTGCTGTTACATATTTAATGAATTAAACAAGAAAAGCACACTTAGAGAGTGCAGATCTCCAACAGGTGACCAGACGGCTGCCCAGTTCGATCGCAGCCCCTTTAGACAGTTCACCTCATCTATTTTTGACAAAGCCGCAGCATGTTGCGTAGAGCAGATCGTTTCTTTCTGCTAACATGCACTGTATGTGAAATACTGAATAATCCATGTCAGTCATTACTGAACTTTTGTTGGACTTTCTTCTGTACTTAAGGTAGAAGCATGAATATCAGGCAAAATTGACCATATCAACAAAATCTTCAAGTCTACAAAATTAGCAGGCGAAACGCTTAGCTTGTAAAGTAAACAGAACAAAAGGTGGTGCAAGCCAAGGCAGCCAGTACACAGCATAGATAGGCCCAGTGGAATTGTCCCTCCTGACTCCCTTACTGTTAAGATGGTGGCAAAGATAACAGAGATAGTGATTTATTTATCTCGTATCACACCTAACTTTAGTAAATTAACATATCAGGTATGGAATTAATCTACAGTCGCTCATTTACGTTACGTAGCATGATGTAAATACATCACAAGTGACTTCAATGTGTGACAACCGTACACTCGTCAACACTGACTTTTACTTTCACACAGGACATACGTAAGTTATTTAACGTTATGTTAAAACAACAGTGACTTTCACACAGGACACAAACTGTGTTCTCCTGGGTGAAAGTCTGGTTTTGTCTGACCAGTCCACCTCCCATTCCTCCTGTCTTATGCGGACTTTCTCGCTCTGCATAGTACGTATACTACTACTATGTGCTACGTTGAGGAGCGTGACAAAGTGTTGGTATTTGATGACCTGGGAATAGGAAGGGGTTGGAAATGCAGGAGAGGTCCCAAGAACAGAATCAAACCTATTATGCTGCAGTTATATGGCATACACTGTGACCACTTGGCTATCAAGGTGCTCCAGGAGTCTGGAGTGTTTTGACTGGACTGTGGGATGATTTGTTTGTTGAAATTCTAGTTTAATGTTGTTTGTTTTTATTTGTATTCTCAGTTTAACTGTATGAGACTTTTACCATTTATTGTTTAAAAATGGACGGCGCCTCAAAGCGATAGGGTTCCTGGGGGTGAATCAGGGGAATGGTTGGGGAGCCCTTCTGTGTGGCGTTTGCATGTTCTCCCTGTGTCACCATAGGGTTTCTCTGGGTACTCCAGCTTCCTCCCACAGTCCAAAGACATGCAGGTTAATTGGTGACCCTAAATTGTCCGTAGGTGTGAATGTGAGTGTGAACGGTTGTCTGTCTCTATGTGTCAGCCCTGTGATAGTCTGACGACCTGTCCAGGGTGTACCCTGCCTCTCGCCCAGTGTCAGTTGGGATAGACTCCAGCATTCCCGCGACCCCCAACAGGAAAAGCAGTTACGAAAAATGAATGAATGAATGAATAAAAATAATACTAACAATAATCTGCAGATGCTCTGGTTCAAAATGAGACCAAAGCTTGCTATATGTCAGTTTTTGAGCTACAACAAAGGCCAAAACGTGGCCTGCAACAGACGGCAAAGCTTTTTGTTTTTAGCTGATTTCTGAAAAATCTGCATCCCCTACTGGCCAGTTAAGAGGAGTGAGGAGTCTGGCGTCAAAGACAGTATAAAACAGTCAATAAAAGATGCTTTTCAACAACTGTGAGTCACTGCAACTGTGAATCCTTGAGGATACAGTCATAAATCTGCACACAAAATATTAGGCTGATTGGTCGAGTAGTTTGTGGGATTAGCAGAGGATCACTGGAAACACTTACTCACACACACACACACACAAACGCTTAAGCCTCTGCACATTTTCCAGGCAGGAAGACTGTGAATAAAGTTGGCAGAGGAGGCTGGATGCTTTGATAAGTGGAGATGCTCTAATTATTTTGAATTTATATCATATAAAGATAAGAATATTGCAGTAAAACGAAACGATCACTTTGAGTGCATCCAGGTCAGAACGACCCGTCTACAGCAGCAGACTCTGTTTGTGTTAAACTAATGGCAAAAGTCCACGTCCCACTATGGAAAATGGTAAGAATGTCAGAGCTCCTGTGAAACAGGTTAAGATCAATTTTCCAAATGTGCAGCAAATAACTCAGATTTAACTAAAGGGACTTTTGTCAGACTATATGTTACAATCTTTGAGTTAGACTTTAAGAGATTAATGCTGCCTTTTCATCCAAAGTAGTGTGTGGAGTATTATAAAATGTCTCAAGGTCACTCTGACTCCAAATTTTAGCATTAATATAAACTCTTTTACAGAAAGTATTAATCTAAAATTGGCATAAATGTCAGTAACAGAGTGTCTGGCTTCAGTGTTTTTTCAGAGAGGAAGCATTGAGTCATTTTTTTTGGACTTTTTTAATCACTGACTGGGCGTTCAGACTGTCAGAGGTGCAACAGTCAAAGAGTCAACCCTTTTTCGTGCTTTAAGTGCAAATCATTAATCTGCCATGAGCCATGTGATAACACCATCAGTCTCTAACGCGAGTGTGTACACATCTATGTGTGTTTTAGAGCTTTTAGTGCATGGAAACAAATAAGACTCAGCCAAGTCTTTCAAGCCTTGCAGCCAAAAAGCATGCCCGTACCTATTTACTCTTTTAGCTGGGAATACAGCTTGAGAGAGGCGAGGTGAACACACACACACACACACACACACACACACACACACACCCTTACAACACAAAGTGCTTCAGACAGACCAAGCAGAGGTTATGATTGCAGCAATACTGAGCCGCAGAAGCCGAAACAACACCACAAAGTTGAGTTGATAAGAAGATATTTGGCACTGACGTGTTAATCCAACACTGCCGGTCGCTGTGCGGTTTAAAGTGAGGGCAAAGTACTGACTGACATACAACAAGCAAATATGCATTAGCCAATCACAGCGAGCTTTACGCAAACTGAAGGAGTGACACCTGAAAAGTTAAACTGTGTGTTGGCACAAAGGTGTGTGTGTGTGGCTGAACTCACCTGCTCAGTCTTGTCTGGGGCCACAAACACACACACACATACACACACACAACACAGATCGCTGCTTGAACAGGTTTTATAAAAATAACCCGACACTATGATCCATGTCTTTCTGCCCCGCGAGGCGTTTGTAATCTTCTGAGGTCATATTTGCCTTATGACACCGCTATGTACAACGGAGGTCATTACTCGCACATCATACATGAAAAGACTAGTGTTCATGCTAATGGAAAAAAACCTACTTGGAGCAGCGCTGCAGGTCGTATTGTGGAGCAGAGTTAATGCATTGCTGCCTGTGTTATGTACTATAGGCCTCAACTGATTGATGTCAACTGCTTGTGTGTCTGTGTGGGAAACATGACCGGTCAAGTGCATGGCTATGCCTGGACAAACACGTCAACTGATTAGTTATTGGTCTCAGATGACTAGGGAAGGTAAACAGAGGGCAAAGGGTGCAGCACTTTAACGCACTTGAAACACAAGAGCTATCACACACACATGAATGAAGCCCTGCGAACAGATACACATACAAGGGTGGAGTGATTTACTAAACATGCACTATAATGTGTCTTTCACACACACATACACACACACACACAACTACCTGAGATTTTTGTGTTTGCAAAAGGAGGCCACGTCGTGTCTTATTTGAGCAGGAGGTGAAGGATCTTTACCCGCCTTCTCTCTGTCTCCATCCCTTTCAGCTTCCACCTTTCCCTGTGGGGGTGGGTGGCGTTCTGATGAAAACATTAATCACCTCTGCGGCAGACATTGTTGAAGTGCAGCCACAACTTTGCGATGAAAGAGGTGTTTTCTTTTAAACTTCATAAATAATAACTGTTGTCATTTCTTTCAGCCCACTGTTAAAAAGCTACAGTCACTAAACACTGTTGCACCTACTGATTTACACACTTGTGAAGTACTATTCAGACGGGATTAGTTTTACATAGGGATGTGGACTAATGTCAGATTACCACAGGATGTCTGTAATATAAATGTCTGATTCGCATGGCACAAGAAATCTCCATAATTCTACCAGAGATGGGAGTGGTAACTCGGTTTGCCCCCTGGCATCACCTCCCTGTCAGCATGTGCATGCTACATGGTGGAGCAGGGCATAAAGCATCAGCTGAAGGATAATTATTAATG
>JAPZEB010000026.1:20171983-20190246 GCA_029783705.1 Chaetodon striatus
CACTATGCAGCAAGTAGAAGCACTCACACACACACACACACACACACACATGCACACATAAGGCCTACACACCCAGAATCATATCTCAAAAGACATGGCTGAAACAGAGATTGTATCATCTTCTGCATGCACACTTGTAGAAAGGATCTTTGTTGCAGTTGATCAGACAGAATTTGTCTTTGGTTGCTGCCCCAGTTTTTTAGTACACACAGTGGGCTTCCTACAGATCAACTAACTCCCTACCCTCCCTCCTGTGTTTCCCAGGCCCAGTATGGGGTCTTGTCCTAGCCCTTATGGCCCGGCACCAATCCCTACCCCCCCTTTGCATCTTTCCTTTAGGCACCACAGCTAAATTAACACATCACAGGGTCCCACTGAGTAGGCCTAAGGTGTTCCTGAATGGACCGAGGGAGTTAGCAGGCCACCTTCACAAACAAGCTGGAGTGAGGGTTGAAGGTATAATCAGTCTGCTGGGAATTACCTGACTGCTCTATTAGTCAGGATGGCAGCTATAGAAGCATATGTGGCTCATATACATTAAAGAAGCTTTCATCTCCCTTTGTGTCTCCAGGGAGTTTGCACAAAGCTAACCATATACAGTACAGTAGTGCCCAATTAATACTTTATGTGTTATCTGATGTCTTTTTCTTTTGATTTGATGTGTCTATTATGCCACTGACTGTGTCTCCATCGAGTTTAAAAAACAGGTTTTTCTTTATGTCTATTCATGTCTTTAAGGTTTTCCATGAAATACAGCCATGCTAATGAGAGTGATAACAACAAAGAATGAAAGTGAGCATGACCTCCCCCGGTGATACTGTAGGGACAGCAGCTATTTAAAAAAGGAGATGAAGGGAAAAGTGGTTAGCTTTGATCGATTGGATCCGGTACATGCATACATGTACAGTATGTATGTGCATGCACCTACATGCAAATGTACCACTGATAAATGAAACATGGCACATGCAAGGGCACAGCAGTCATCTGAGCCTGGACTACCCTGTAAGGATTCAGCTGCCAGGATCAAACAGACACTGAGAGTCGTGCCAAACGCGGCTTTAGATCTTCACGTACTGGTTCCAGGCCGCACCTTTAGAGGAATCAGCCCTCTTAGCATAGATTACTTCACATGTCGATCATGACTGATCAATGTCTGTTTTAAGTGACCGAGGAATAATAAGAGGTCATAGAAAGGGCAAGTAAAGCCCACAGTCATAATTTTTTTTTTTTTTTTTTTTTAATCAGCGTGGGTGCTTTAGTTAATTATCTCTTTATGTATGCTTCATCAGAGCCAATGGAAATATGCTGTGTGAATTACACTCATACACTTTGATGAGCTGCTGCTGTGGCTGATGATCTCGCGTTTACAGGTGATGGTCTGAAGTTCACATTTGACCTCTCTCTGCCTGGGAAAAGGGCGTCCCGTAAGAGCCCCAATGCTAGAAAGGTAAAGCAAAATGAAAACCTGTCATTTGTTAATTGTGTCATAATTTTCTCATCATCCTCTTTCTGTTTCGTCCAAAAACTTGTTCAGTATAGTAACAATTTCTCTACATCCGAATGAAGTGTCAGTGTTGTCTAACTGTGTTCAGATAGAGGTGATCCACGACTACCAGGAGAGCCGGAGCTACGTGTCGTACAGCCTGGATGGAGAGGACAGCCCCGATCTCTTGAAGCGGTGAGGAGGAGGAGGCATCTGTCCACCCATCTGTCTGTCCTCAGTACGGCTCTTGATGCTGTTTACTCTGTGATTCTCTTTGTTCAGTGCTAATGATGCCCTCTGGTTCTCTCTCTGTCTACTTCTCCATGTGTGTATGTTTGTGTCACAGTCATGTGATGAGGGAACTCATAGAGACAGAGAGGATCTATGTGGAGGAGCTGCTGTCAGTTCTGCTGGTGAGAAAACACACTTTGTTTTGTCACACAAATATAGAAAACTTTATGGTTAATTCTTTCATGTGTAACACTGCATATCCACAAAGTATATTTTCCCTAATTGTGTTGCTGTGATTCAATATTACAGGGTTACAGGGCTGAGATGGACAATCCAGCTCTGTCAGGGCTTCTGCCCCCGATCCTGCGCAGCAAGAGAGACATCCTGTTTGGAAACATGCCAGAGATCTACAATTTTCATAGCAGGTAAGTTATCAGTGACTCACATCACACATAGACGTGTCTGAGATATAAAGTTAAGCATGTTAAATGTCCTGTTTCTGACATTCAGAGCATTAATATGGCAGCAAACCATTATTTTGCTAAGTAAAGATGTAATGGAGTAATGGCGTCCTGAGCAGAGAACAAAGTGACGCTACCTCTCTGCGTGTTGCACTACACTACTACTGTGAGTGTGTCCCACTGGCTATCATATTCCTGCCGCTCTACACTGTTCTGACATCATCATTGGAGAGGCGTCGCGGCCAACCTCCTGTTGCCCCTCTGGTTAACACCCTTTGAATCAGGAGAGACTTGTTTTGAGAGAGAGGAATATTTATTTACATGTGCACCCAAGTAGACCCCATCATGATGTCATGTATTCCAGGAGGGTGGTAAGAGATCCCCTACGTAGTCTAGATGCTGGTGGTGTTGAGATGAGATGAAGAGGGAGCTGAGGATCTGGATATGAAGAGGTGTAGGCTTCTGATGAGCTTGTCCTGGGCTCTGGATAAAGTGACCAGAGGTGATTAGGGCGGAGGAGGGTGCGACGATTCAGTCTGAAATGACAGCTGTCAGGAGCAGAGAGGAGGACAGATTTAAAGTTTGGCAGCAGCAACATTAATGGCTGAAGGAGATTGTGGCAAAGTTTGATTGGCTAACTGGTGGAACACTTATAGTCAGCTGATTGGTGGAAGTGGGATAGAGAGAGAAATTTGAATGGATATAGCATAAAGAAAGTCTTCCTGACTGAAGTTGCGCTGAACTTCATTAGCTCTGTCAGCACTGTTGCTGTTGTTAGTGCTGTTTTTTGAGTTAGCACCATTAGCTGCTAGCTGCCACCTCCATGTTGAGAACCATGTGCAGACAATCAGAATCACAGATCTGCTCTGAGTGTTGTATACAGTTATTTTAAGTATGCAGAAGATACAAAACACACTTTCTTAAGGACACAAATATGGTTTAATTGTATACTGACAGTTAATAATATATTGAGTGGGTGGTCTATCAGTGTATAGCTTAACAGAGTTAGTGGTATTTAGAGCTTAAATATAGGAGTGTTTGTTCTTTTACTTTGAAGTGTTAGCTTTGAGGAACTGCACTTTTCAATATTTAGTCTTACCAATGCTGTCACACTGTTTCACTGAACTACAGGTGGTGGTTACACAGTGAGACATGCAGTATGCCCAGCACAGGCAGGGAAAAGAAAATGTCAAGCCAGTAAAAACGGTTGTAAACAACAACAACCAACCATAAAAAAATCAGCTTTACAAGTGTTTTATGAGGCAGGAAATGCACTCAACACATTTGTAAGACCTGAAGGTTACAGATGTTTTTGGAGAGTAACACTGAATGTAAACATAACTCTTATTCGTTTACAAGAAAACTCCACAGGACACCTTTAAAATGGCCAATATACATAGTGGAATTTTTAGTGTTGGTATTTCTATTCTGGTCTACAGTGTGTGCCTTCCTGCTGAGGTCCACTGATCATTTTCAGAGCCAAATACATCAAGCTAACTGGAAATGAGTGTGTGGTACTGGGAGAGATTCATTGATAGCTGCAGTGTTTCATGTAGCATGATCTTGTGCACATGCCAGAGCTACTGCCCAGCTTTCTTTGGGAAAGGGAAGAAACATAAAACCTGATTTCTCATCCACTGCATGGACTGGTCATGGGGAACCTGGGTTTATAAATGACAGAAAAGGGCTTCACATGCATGCAAAACACTGAAAAAGATCAGTCACATGAAATAGACATCGGTCAGCGTACCAACAGCCTGATGCATGGGAGGGTATGTGTAAAGATGACTGAGATCTAATTCTTGACCTTTCTGGGAATCCAGGGTTTTCCTTCAGGACCTGGAAGGATGCCTGGAGGCTCCTGAAAGTGTGGGAGCTTGTTTTCTGGAGCGGGTAAGATGAGAAATGTCGTCATGTTTTGTAGCTTCTGCATATTTTTGATCATTTGAACATAATTTGTTTCCATATTTTAGTATGTTTCTCTTTCCTGTCTCCCC
Source organism: Chaetodon striatus (assembly GCA_029783705.1). Taxonomy (NCBI): domain Eukaryota; kingdom Metazoa; phylum Chordata; class Actinopteri; order Chaetodontiformes; family Chaetodontidae; genus Chaetodon; species Chaetodon striatus. The sequence continues at coordinate 20,176,156 of JAPZEB010000026.1, forward strand.
CAGAAAGAAAATTTACAAATGTACGAATGCTACTGTCAGAATAAGCAACGCTCTGAGGCGCTGTGGAGACAATTCTCAGACTGTGGCTTCTTTCAGGTCAGTTTTGCCATGATTTTTCTTTCAATCAGCATTTACCATTTTGGTGTCATGAAGAACAGGTTTGAATATTTGAATATTTGTTTCATTTAAAAATATTTTCATATAAAAGCAGTGATGTGTCGAACATTCCCTTCACTGTGCTTGTGTTTGTCTTCCCTCAAAAGGAGTGTCAAAAAAAGCTGGAGCACAAACTGGGCCTGGAGACCTACCTGTTGAAACCAGTCCAGCGCCTCACCAAATACCAGCTGCTGCTTAAGGTCAGACAGAGGACAGTCTCAGAACACATCTGCTGATGGTGTGATGATGATAAACCTCTGACGGTGACAGGCAGTATTTCTGAAGATTGGTGTAGCAATACAGATATGAGGGCCAGGACTTCCTCTTCCATGCGGCCGTTATTTTGGCTAATCAGATATCTACTTCTGAATGCAGATAAATTTTAAAAGCGCTAATTTTAAACTAATGCAATCAGATGATAGCTGATGGGTTTCGAGATTGCCTTTCAGCCAGTGTGTTCTGCCTCTCCACATGGACTGTTTACCTGCTGCTCAGAAGTGTTTGGTCAATAATACTCAGACTACACATGGAAACCAGAATGTTTCAGAAACCAAAATCTTTTCCTGTTGCCTAAAGATTCTTCACATATATGCAGATATCTGTTGATAAAGATCAGACAGAGGGTGGTGTCATGTTACAAACAGACACACACACAATGTCAATCACTCACCACCAGTGGCTCCCAACTGGTGGGTTGTGGTCCAAAAGTGGGTAGCAGGTCCATTCTGAAAGGACCACAAGTGACTAATAAACATGTTAAGTTTGTAAAAAAAAAACAACAACAGATTTTATGTTGAAGTACAGTGAATTTCAGGCACAGAGCTTTTACTTTGAGGTGCCGTTTCCTGCTGTAGAGTGAGTGAGTATTTTAAATACTGAATTCTCTACATAGGCTTTTCTGTATCATAAAAATCCAAATCATAAAAAATCAGCAGCTGTCCCAAAGTGCAAACACTCCATGTGTTAGAAAGTTCTGGATGATGCAGCCACTGATTCAGATTATTCCTCTGTTAAAAACTCTCATGTTTGTTCTAAGTGTTTACCACTAGAGTGTGCTGTTTCAGCTGCTGTATTCACATGTGGATTTACATGATTTTGTGTGTGCATGGCTTTGCAAACATGTCTGTTGTTTTGTTTGTGTGTTCAGGAGCTGCTGAAATACAGTACAGACTGTGAGGGGACGTCAGAACTGCAGGGGGCGCTAACAGCCATGCTGGACCTGCTTAAGTCAGTCAATGACTCCATGCATCAGATAGCCATCACAGGATATGAGGTGAACATTCTCATATCCTGAATTTGAATTAATGTTCTCTGATTTAGATTTGCACAGACAATATATTTACAACAAAGGCTCATATATACACATAAACACCTCTTTCCATTATACGCAGGGTGACATTTGCGAGCTGGGCCGTGTGTTGATGCAGGGGTCATTCAGTGTGTGGATCAGCCATAAGAAAGGCCCCACGCGCATGAAGGAGATGGCTCGCTTCAAGCCGATGCAGAGACACCTCTTCTTGTATGAGAGAGCTCTGCTCTTCTGCAAACGGAGGGAGGAGCACGGAGACGGCTGCGACAAGACCCCCTCATACAGCTTCAAACACTGTCTCAAGGTTGGTCTGTGTCTTTGTTTGTGTGTGTGTGTCTGGGAAGAATACACCAATCTTTTTGAAATGTTAGCCAGTTGGCTAAAATCAGTGGTGGAGCATAACCAAGTACACTCACTCAAGTACTGTACTTTTTTAGGTACTTGAACATTTTCATTTCATGCTAATTTATACATATACTCCATACATTCTTGAGGCCAATATTGTTGAGTTTGATAGTTAAGTTACTTTGCAGATTTAGATTATTTAGAGATTATTTAGATTATACAGTTGGCTAAGATGCCCAGAAGTATATAAAGTAATCAAAATTAGCCCCACCCTGACCAGCTGCAACTTTATACTGATGAACGCATTAATGCATCACCTTTAATAATCCAGTAACATAATGTATATGAGTCTGACATGTGCCATTCTCCATAATGAATACTTTAATTTTTGGTACTTTAAGTATATTTTGATGCTAATACTCGTACTTGTACTTTTGAGTTCGTGACTTACTTGTGCCATAATATTTTTGTGGTATTGCTACTTTAACTTAAGTAAAAGATCTAAATGTTTCTTTCACCACTGGTTAAAATATGTCACTAATATGTTTTGACAGATGTTTTGTTGAGTGACAGAGTGACTTGTGGTTTCTAAAATGTGAGAAAATGGCACCTTGTGGCAGCTGCAAAGCAAAGTCTTTGTTATTTTAAATGTCGATTGTGGTTATTGTGTTGGAGGTTGGTACAATTCATATAAATAATAAAAATTACTAATTACTAAATTACTAAATTACTAATGACAGACTACTTTCATGGGTGAAAGTTTCTTCCTGTGAATGAAATCACTTTTTATTTGCTACTTATAAGTCTACATTTACATCTTGTGATGTTATCAGAGTGTAAAATGAGTGCCTTATGTGAGGTTTATAGTGAACACAGAGTTCCTACAGCAAAGGCAAGTTAGATTTAAGACATTTTAAAACTCCACTGCTGCCACTTATGAAACTTTAGACCATTTTTACTAAAAAAAATTATAAGGAAAAAAAATACATGAATTGACATCATTTACTTAGGGACAGGGACAGTTTTGTCTTTTTGGGGAAATATCTGGCATTTGTTGGCAAGTTCTCTTGGTGACTTTGTGTTTCTCATGTTGCCTGTGAGATTCCACTACCTACATTTCCATTGTGAGTTTGAATTTTTTTGCATGAAACACACTGAGCCTCGTATGCATTACCTTGTGCTGTTTTCAGCCATGCCCTGAAATCTTGGTTAAATAGCAAACTTACATGAATTTGTACTTCCCCTTGTCGTTCAGGGTGCAGTGACAGCTAGAAACAATTTATTAATGTTGTTGGTTCTGCTGTCTTAATCTACGTAACATTATTGCGAGGGGCAGGTAAATTATTTTTAAAAAGTAGTTAAAGTTACCAACTATTTTCAGATTTTACAGTGCAACATCAAAAACAAATGATTCATAAAATCCTACTGCCCATGTCGTAGCATGTTTAAAACTCCTGAACGATTAGTTTAAGACATTTTACCACCAATTAAGGCCTTACTTTTAGATTAATAAATTCAGTGCCCTTTAAAACTTTTTAAGAATCTGCAGGAACACTGATATGGTATAAAATACTTTGATTAAATGTCCTAAATTGCAGTTTTCTGAATTTTGATGTTTGTAATCTATGTAATATACATTACACCAGTCAAATGTTGATTTAAGCATGAAAAAACTCAAGTTATTGCTCACTATAGTGTATTTATTGTGTAGACAACAGTAAATGAGTACTCTAGATAGTGCTTTTGAGGACTGGCTATGTACAATAAACACACTGTGGATGAAAACTGATGGTGTTGTCCTATTTGACACATCCAAAAACTGTTAAAGTAACACTAATAACTTAATACAACAAATGGTTAACGGTCATCACACATAATCACTCATTACCCCTGACATGATCCATACTTAGGTCCCAGCACTAAGTAATGAAGTGACTGATCTGCAGGAGACACCTTGTTGATGTCAGTGTCTTTTAACACATGTAAGCTGCCCAGCTGGCCACAGAACCTGCTGTATTCCTGTAAGACGCCTTTTGTTGTATGTGTTGATGTGCGGAGGGTGTCGCAGCAGGTGTCACACCAACAGCTGCTGCTGCTGCTCTTGATTTATTATTGAGGATGTGGGGAGGAAGCAGTCGCACAGCGGAGGTGTGTGTGAGTGTTTGTGCTCTGACAGGACAGATGTGTTACATGATGTAAGTCTTATGTGTGATGTGCTGTTTGTGCTGCTGTGTGTGTGTGTCGGTGTAAACAGTATATGTCTCTTGGCAGATGACTGCTGTGGGGATCACAGAGAACGTCAAGGGAGATGTGAAGAAGTTTGAGATCTGGTACAGTGGCAGGGAGGAAGTGTATGTGGTTCAGGTAAGGAGGCGAAAAAAGTTTAAAGAGATCGTTTTCAGTGGTTTAAATACAGTATGTTGCTATTAATTCCTTAGTTTTACTGTAGTTTTCGACTGTTTTAATTAGAGCTACAGATAATTAATTGGCATCAATTCTGATAACTGAAGGAATACTTTATACCCCATGTATGTCAGTTAGTTACCCTGTGTTACGTTGAATTCATGAAGAAAACTGTTTTTTCTTGCAAGCCTCTGGTCAGCAAACATTTCCAAAAACTGAATCCTTGATTAATTTAAGTCATGACAGCAGAACTATAACAAAGCATCTGTTTCCAAACTCTCACACAACTTGTGCAGATTATTCCAAGTCTTGTATAAGCTCAGTATTCCCCAAACAGACACCCTTTCTGACAGGAAACTAAACTAAAAGTGAGACTTAGCTATGCTGTCTTCAAAGCCAGACTCCATTAACAAAAACAGTCATTTTACCTTACTGAACACAGGAGCTGCTGGTCTACCGCTGCCTTTATTTGTAGTTTGTTTGTGTTATTGTCTGACCTCTGTGTTGTAAAGGGTCAGTTTGGGTTCACCAAAGTCACTCAATAATACAAACAAACTCACTGATTAAGGCAGCAGTAGACCAGCAGCTCCTGTGTTCAGTCAGGTAAAATCACTGTTTTTGTCAATGGAGTCTGGCTTTGAAGAGAGCATAGACAAATTTGGAAAGGGCGGTCTGTTTGGGAAGCACTAAGCATAAGACTGGATTAATGAGACTTGTACTACACTGCAAGAGTTGTGTGAGAGTTTGTAAACAGATGTTTTGATACAGCTTTGCTATTGTTTGCTCTGTTTTATTAAGAATTATCTCCTTTTTTTGGATCCTTCATTCACCTGAGGCATGTTTCTTTCACAAATTTAACATAACACAAGGTGAGGGATTGATATACACATGGTCCTTTGGGGGGTAAATTATTGGTTTAATACCAGTTTCATGTTCTCACTTGTGAATTAGCAGTTTTCTTAGTCCTCTTTACAATAAAGGCTGAATATCTTTGGGATTGCGGCTGTTGGTAGAACAAAACAAGATGTTGTTTGGACCCTGGGAAATTCTTCTTGATATTTTTTAACTACAGACGAATTGTTATCTGTATAAACTACAAATAGAGGTTTAACAAAAGATATTGCAAGAAATGCATACAGAATGTTGTGATCCACTGACCATCTATTACAATGTTTCTACTGTGTCTCAGGCTCCTACCGTGGAGGTGAAGATGGCCTGGCTCAATGAGCTTCGCAGAATCCTGACTAACCAGCAGAAGCTGCTCAGAGGTCTGTAAAAATCCCAAGTTAATGTTGGACAGAGAATCTTTGAGTGAATCCTGCTCATATCTCTGAATAAAATGAATGAATACACACACTCACATACACATGTATCTGTATGCAGTATTCAGAGAGGTATTCTTTTTAGGGCAGCTATGGTAGAAAGGACAAAAACTCAAATGACAACCTGCACTGAAAACGAAAACCATGACCTCCTCTCTCCTCCCACAGATGAAGCATATCAACATGGCCAAATGGTCGGACACATGCAGCTTTCTCCACCACCACTCTCTGAGAGGTCAGTGTTTACTGGTTGTTTACAGATATGGTGTTTACAGCTGTGTGTTAGGTGCATGACTGTTGGCCATAGTTGCACAAACACACAAACACACACAGGCAAATGCAAAACACACACATGCAGCCACAGCACTACTATCTGCATTTGCTGAGTTTTCATATCTGATCACAGCTTGAGTGAATGAGACGATATCATTTCACGATGCCCACGTTGAAGCTTTGTGTGTTAGTGGTGTGTGCGAACGGGCGCAGGCCCCACTCTGTCCACTGCTGTCTGGTTGCCTATCCCCACTCCTCCCATCCCCCACCTGCAGGGGCATGCGGCCGTCCAGAGGGGTACCCAGGGGCTGTCTGCCGGGGCTGGACTTTGTCTCGCTGTCGGCCGACGTGTTTCTGTGCCTGCGTTCCCGGAGCCCCCGTCCCAGAAGCCCCCGGCAACGGCCCCGGCCGCGCCCCCGCCACCGCCCCCAGCGCCACTGACCTGCCCTAACGCTCAGTGGTAAACTCAGCCTGGCTCACCTCGCCTGGCATGATCCACCTGGCCCGGCTTGGGGACTAAAAACCCAGGGCTGCTGTGTTTGCATACTGATCGTCACCTGCTTCCCCCTTTTTATAACCTCCATTCTGGTTCATAACTGACCCTCACACTCCCTTGCCGTGTTGAAAGACCTGTGTCTCAGCAGCTTCTCCATGGTATCTCTAACATGGTATAAAAAATATTGCTCTTATATCTGCATCTCAGCTGTTTTGCATGTAAAGAAAAGAGCAAACAAAAACAAGAGTTTTGGTTTTCATTCCATGGATTTTCTTAATTTACTCATGACAGCTGTGTTTTTAAGATGGGGCTCGTTTTTTGAGATCTAATCAGACTACTGTAGAATTTGAAATCCAGAAACCGTCTTCCTCATCATCTAAACATAGAATGACCAAATCTCTAAATTCGGATCTTGATAAACCGAGACCAGATCTTCCCTTATGTTGACACCCTGTGTGAACACCGCGCTGGTGGTCTGTGAGTCCTACTTCCAACTTTTACAGAGAAGCTTGCACATGGCTGATCTGTGTTGTGTGCTGCTGTGTGGCTGTCACCTGAATGGTCATGGCTGTATGAGAAACAACAGGACAGAGTTGTTCCTTGACACTCATCTGGGGTCAGCTACACTCTTGGAGGTATACGGATCAGATTCAGGAAGCGACAGCAGACCCGAGATTGTGTGACTGTGGATAACATCTATCCTGAGCGTGTCTGCTGACTGTTCATTCACTGACATTTGGTGTTTTGTTTTGTTCCCCCCAGCAAGCAGCAGAGTGCGTCAGTGAGCTCAGAGTACACTGAGTCGGGGAGGAGCAGTCCAGACCCCCAGCCTCACTCCCCTAAACACCAGCACAACCGCAGGAGTGAGTGACTCTTGTTTGCACACATGTATGCCACAATCAAGTAGATACTTAGTAACTAAATCAAAAAGAAAATTTTAGGAATTGATGCAAATCATTCTTGCTTTGCACAGTATTGCACTGCTGTCCCTGATTTCCTTTATAATCTCTAACTGATGTAGATATTTGACTTTTCCCCCCTCAGCAGTTCAGGTGTACTTTGACCTGAAGAACCAGGTACATCGAGGAATTTTGGGGAAAAAGGTCCAACTACTGAGATTAACTTTTGATTCTACGTTCTTGTTATTTTCCCAGTAAGTGACAAAGAGGTCTTTATAATGTTGATACAGTTACTAAGTATCTACATGGTGCCTTTTAGCTGTAATGTTTGGACAAATGCATTCATCATTACCTCTAACAGCCTAAGTGACGTGTGTTTGTCACAGGTTGGCCCGGAGCTCATCACTCGGTAGACATCTGCGAGGGTCTGGAGGAGTGGTCTGGAGGTCGGGACGCTTTCCACCCATCTGACACGGAGGAGGAGGTTTTGGTGCAACTGGTGAGAGCAAAAACAATCACATTAGATACACTGTAGTACATCAAGTGATAGTAAAGACGAAAGTAAAACCCTCCCAGTTAATACCACGGCAAACCACTATCTGCTGTGTAATCCGAGCCTCTCTGTGTTTTGTTGTCTCATCGCTGCTGCTTTGCACTATGCTCATACAGCAGTTAATGCTTGTATTGGAATAGCATCACAACAGAAGTGTAGCGCCCACCCTCTGTTCTGTCAGCACCACTGTTTAGCACTGTTTATGGACTTAGCACTGTTAGCTACTAGCTGCAGGCTCAGCCAACTCTATGTTGAGAAGTGAGCGCAGACAATCCCGCCCCAGACTCTGAATCATAGTTATGCTTTGAGTGTTGCATACAACTATTTTAAGCATACAAAAGATACAAAACACACTTTCTTAAGGACATAAATATTGTTCCAATGTATACTGCACCATTAGCACTATTAGGTGGTAGTGGCCAATAAATAATATCGCAATATTATATAGGCTATATCGCAATACACAATATTTATTTCGATGTTTGCAGTTATCAGAAAGTAGTTTTTTCCCAACTTATTCAATTTGTGCATTTACAGAGAGACATCACCACTTCAAACCAAGGCAATGTGTAAGCAGACAAAAAACAACAAACAAGCAAAAAAAAAGTAAAACAAAACCAAAACAAACAAACAAAAATAAGAAAAAACAGATTTAGTCACCCAGCCTCCACCCCACACCTGCTTATGTATTGTGTTACTCAGCAACATGACCGTCAGACAGTAAGGAACAGGGGCTGATAGACAAATGGACAAGATAGACAAGATTAGACGAGACAGACGGGATAGGACGAGACGGAAAGAGTTGTGTAGGCAAGTCATCAGAAAGTTAAACTGTCACAGCAATGCCAATAAACATGAGGATTTATTCACTGAGAGCGGAAAACAAACTAACAGCTCCCCAGTTTATATTTAATCATTTTCAAAGTCACACTGATGCTAATAATAATCGATAATTGAAATATCGCCCACCCCTACTTTTGTGTCTTCACACCTAGATTACTGTAATTCTCTTTCCTTCAGTGTTGGCCTTTTCTCATTGTATATGTCTGAGCTGTTGTGTCTATACACTACTTTAAAGTCTTAGGCCTGCAAACTGACGTCTACAGGGTGTTCCCAGCGTCAACTGTAAATGAACAAAGCATGTATTTACTGTCTCTGCAGTTTGTTTATCTCTCACCACCAGGCTATCCACTTCAATTTCAGTACTTGATTTAAGACACTTTTCTGAGCTGATGTTTTTGCCGTTATGTTTGTCTACTGTTTGTCTGTTTTAATTCTATTTTGTGGCTCTGGTTCCCGTCACTATCCCGCCTCTTTGTTATCTGGTGCTTCATTACCTTTATTTTGAAGAACTTTGTAACTTGAGCTTTGAAAAGTTCTGTATCACGTCGTCGGTATATAAATAAATCTTTACTTTGTTCCTGACAGTTTTCCTTTCGTGTTAGTCTCCAGGCAGATACAGGGCTTTGGCTGACTGTCTTCAAAATGGACCAGACAGCATCACCATCAAATGCGGAGACGTGATTCAACTGCAGTGTGAAGACAACAAGGGCCGCTGGTGAGTTTTCAGCCTGTCAACACACATGATGTGAAGTAAACCTGTCAGTCAGGGTGATTTAGTGATCAGCCAGAATATCCTATATGTGACAGGGTATGACTAAAGTGGCTATATATGGTTTGTTTTGGAGCTAGAAGGGGACACCCTGCTTCCTGCTTAGCTAAATGCCCCAAAAATGTAAAAGTAAATGTAAATCTCAACATTGTAAGAAAGTGTATTTGTCTAATTTCTCCCCCGTCTTTTGTTTTCACCATTTCCTGACTCTTTATCCTTCAGGCTGGTGAAAAACCTGAGTCGGCGACAGGAGGGCTTCATAGCTGCTGCCAGCCTGCAGCTGATTCTAGGAGACAGCAGTCGAGGACACTCCTCCAGGCTAGGGGGTAAAAAAAAAATACATAGACTTTCAAGATGACAATATAATATTGAGCCACAGTTTTTCTTTACTTTTATTTTCCTTTGTTAAAAGCCTGTATATTCTCTTGTAGACGCAGGAAACCTGAAGGCCAGAAAGCTCAGCTCCCCGTAGAGAAGAAAGCACAGAATGTGAATCTAATACTTCCCCGTGGATGATGAACAGACAGAAGGAACAGGTTGAGCCATACAGTAGCTGTTTCATGACTGATCAGCCACCCACTCCTCCCTCCCCGGTGACTTTTTTTCTCCAGCACAGATCAATCATAAAAGAGAAAAAAGCGGGAATGTACAGACCTGATTTTCCTCCAGGTCGTGATTGATGATCCACTGGGACGGTGTTTTCTGATAGTGACGGCTCAGGAACTGTTTTGCCCTCTTGGACAATCAACAGCCGATTCGTGGACTCTGATTGGCGTTCTTCTTTTCGGATTGGTGAGGAGAATCTTCCATCTGTCACACACATAAAGTCAGGATGTGAGGCCGCTGCTGCAGCAGCTGATCATTACACAATCTGTGGAAACATTTTTCAACCCTTCCTCATTCCAGCTAGTATTCGAGACTCTAGTATCTCCGAGTGTGTGTTCCTGTTTGTCTAGTGTGTGCTGGATGGATGGTCCAGGATTTGCCTGAAACATTTCTTAAAGCAGAGACTTTTGTACATATACAGTATCATTTTTAACATTTATTGTACCTCAGTGTTTCATCTTTGTGTAGTTAGTTGACATTTTTTCCATTGGATGACTTTATTGTATTTTTCTTACATTTCATTCCTCCAGGCACCACTCTTCTGTAAAGTCTAGGAGTTAGAATGCCAAAATGTGCCATGCCATAATGCCTTTTTTTATTCCCGCTCTTTTAGAGTCTCCCGTATGTACTGTTTGCAAAATCAAATACTCTGTTATTGCTTTAACCTGACCTCACAAATATTCAACAGGCACTTTAATAAGGTGGATGGACAGGAGAGACAGAAAAAAAACCCCACCTATTGTCTACTGAATGTGTGCTTTTCTTGCCGCTTTACCTCTCTTACTGTGGAGCTCCTCTTATTCATGCTGTTGTTTCCTTTGTTTATCCTTGAATGTATGATGTGTTAGGGAGGCAGGGGGGACATACCCCCTGCACGCAGGCAGCAGTTGACGTGTCAGTGATGGTAATGTAAGACACTGGCGGACGTGAAGATTGATGGCAGTGTATTCCTCAGTGTGTGCTGCTGAGTGCAGCGTACAGAAGGAAGAGGGAGGCAGAGTGAAAGAAAGGCAGACAGAGAGAGACAGAGAGGGGGAGATTATGCTCCGTGTACCGCTCCATCACAGAGGCAGATTGTTTCCTCCTCACCATTACAGCTCAGTTAATCTTGGGCTCCCCATTAAAAGGGATCATACAGCCAACATGAAATACACCCTCTGTGTCGAACGCTTAATTAAATATTGATTGCAGACTTATATGAATTTACCACATCAAATCGAGGCCCCGGTCGGAGGGCTGCCTTTGATTCGCTGTGTTTGATATGGAAATGAGTCGAGAAAGCAGCAGGGGCTGCTCCGCACTACACATTTCCTATGTTGTTAATTTATTTATTTTGCTGTCATGTTGTTCCTTCATATTGTGAGGTATGTGTGCAGCTCCCAATGAAATTACATCTCCATATATTTATGGGAGCTACGCTTGACTGCACATTAAAAACCCCATTTTATTTCTTTTTTAAGCTTAAATGACAAAAATCAGATGGTTCCTTTGTAACTTTAATCCAAAATGCTGCACACTTTGCACAGATTTTCCAGGTTGGAAGACACAAAAAAAAAAACCTGCTTGAAATATTATGTATCCTGATGAGCCAAGTAGCCTGAGCTTGTTGCTGAATGTTTCTTTAAGATAAAAATGCATGGCAACTGAACACTGAGCAGGTTTGTATTGTCCGACAGTCACTGTTCTAAACTGGCTTGTTTTTTGTACAGCTTCAGTTCTGCAAAAAAAAAAAAGAAAGAAAAAAACTATTTATTGCAATAATTGATTTGGTAATTTAAATAATTCAGTTCTTGTTTTAACACGGTGATATGTTCAGCTGAACACTAAGGCTGCTCTTTTTTCATGCACCCTGGTTTAATCTACTGTTTCTTTATTCTTGTTTTAATGGAAGCCAACTGAAATAATTAAACTGTGCATACTTTTCTCTCTTCTGTGAGTAACTGGTCACTTATCATTCCAAGTTTGGATTTCCAAAGGTCCTTTTTTTCTCCTATTGAATACCACTACCACTGCTTGTAAAACATTTATTTACCAGCAGATGGGAGTGTTGTGTTTTATAAATGTATTATTCGATTCTCTACATATTAGGCCTTTAACTTCAAGAAACTGTCTTAAATTTAAATTTTCGAGGTCTTTAATGCCATTAACAATTTAATTTCACTTATCCATCTTTTAATTTCTTGTTGTCAAAATGAGTCAAGCTCTTTTGTGTGAATGTCCACATTACTGATGTTACAAATCTGTAAACCTTTCATTGAACCTAATACTTTACTTGAAACTTTTATTTACTTGTTGGCCAAAATCTGAGCATGGTGTTAGTTCAGCCCAAAAAAAGCTGATTGCTTTAGGCTTTTCATGGAAGGGCAGAGAGATGTGCTCTCTGTGTCTTAGGCTCTTCCACGTAGGCGCATGGGCCCAAAATATATATTACTTACCTTTAATCTCACCCGCAAGAAAAAGAAGAAAAGAAAGATTTGTCTAAAGTTAAAAATATCTTACAAAGGTCTTACAAAGGTCTTAAAGGTCTTAAAAGTATTACATTTAAGTGTCTGATACCTGCAGACACCCGGGCTTTGATATGACATCAATGTTAAGTGATTAATTTCTTATTTTTATTTGTTTAATACATACCAAATCATCAAAGTATCTTCTCATATCTTGTGAAGATGAAAGAGTATCAAACAAAAACAAAAAAAAAAAAAGAAAGAAAAATTTGTTAACCACTTTAAAATCTACAACCCTTAAGTTTCAGGGTCAGGTTCTTCCACGTCAAGTGCCAGCCTGTGTTTAGTTAATCCCATAACATGGTTTATCCAGCGGTAATAAAGGGACAGCCGTGTGTACACACCATATTTCCCTTGCTTTGCACATTCTTCCCCCCAGCTCACAATGCCCGTAAGGAACCAAGTGTCATGAAATTTGTTTGCGTGAGGACCTCCACTGTCCCCCTGACAGGCATCTTTGGCCACATCGTAGTATCCTGCGCAAAACATGAAGGGAGTGATCCTGGAACTGCTGCTCTCCTTACACTCCGTCCGATCTGTGAAGGGAACCTCCACCTTCTGCAAAGAGTCCGCTGTGAATCCAAGGAAGCGTGTTCGGCCCCACCCGCTGACCGTGGCCGGGGAGGACATCTTCACCAGGGCCTCAGTGAAAGCCATGGGCCCTATGCAGATGGGTCGGACTCTTGTGGAGAAGGTGATGGGACTCTTGAGATACAGCAAGGCGATGTCATGGTTGTACAAGCTCACAGTGCCGTTGTAGCGTGGGTGTACGTGCTGCTCCAACACCTCATAATCCTGCTCAGTGTCCTCGTGGATATAGATGTTATGATCCCCTGCAGGCAGAGATGTAAGATACAAATATCGCTCATTCCATGTACTCATTTACTTTACAATAGAACACATGCAGTGTTAGTGTCAAGTAGTTTATCTCACTGTTTGTCATCTGCTTTGAGACAAAGACTTATTTTATCCGCCGTGGCAGTGAATCTTACCTAATCTGACAAAGAAGGAGCCTTGTGCTTCCACTAGGCAATGAGCAGCAGTGATAACCCACCGTTCGCTGAGAATAGAGCCTCCACAGAATAAATGACCACTGGGACGTGCTATCAAGGCTACCTAAATAAAAAAAGAAGAGATGAGCTGTGAAAAAAAGTGAAAATACTGCAGCTCCTGTTTTTCTCCCTCATGTATGTCCTGTAATAAAGCCTTACATGCATTAATGCTTGTACTTTCAGACAATACCTGCCATGGGATCTCTCCTGGCATTACCACCTCGCCACCTACAATGCGTTTAAAAGGCCTCAGTGGCCTCAGTGGCTCCTCAGTGGGGACCTCAGCGTCTCGGTACACCCACAGGGGCAGTTTCTTAATGGATCGGGTCTCTACAGTGATATTTGTGGCAGGAAAAAGCACGCGGGCACTGGCTGGAGTCGAGGAAGAGGTTGTTGTAGTGTTGCTGGTCAGTGAAGTTGTGTTCTGCAGGTTTGCATTTCCATGGCCGAACAGAGACCTTGTTATTCCCGAGCTTACCTCTGTCAGGGCAGTTCTGCCACAAGGAAATTCAGCTGGTGATGTGAGAAAACAGGAGTCACAGTCTAGAACTCAAGAGTCAT
>JAPZEB010000026.1:20210459-20223133 GCA_029783705.1 Chaetodon striatus
TTCGATTCTTGTCTAAATCGGGAATTACACATCCAAACTGGGATCTATGAGCGGAAAAGTGGCGAAGCCTAAAGAAGACAAGGATGCTTCCAAGGGTAAGAGGCGAGCCTTTGCCTTGCACTGACTGCTTTAACCCTAAATTACAGGTTTTACATCGCGACCACGCACCCATTCATCCCCACCCCCCCCTTTACATGGTGCTGCTACAATCACCCCTTGAGGTTAGACTGAAAACAATAGCAGCCACTGGATGGTGGAGCCATCATTCCCAGCACGGTGCATGTGGATGTTGCTGCTGTTTGAGATCTAAGCAGTCGCTACTGTAGGCCTACACGCTGCACGATGTGTTGGTTTGAGATCACATGCTTCACTTGCATCGACTTGGTGATCGTTAAAAACAATTAGGTGAAGCCATGAGCCGATATGTTGCAGAGCGTGAGGCTACAGATGGAGAATAAGCACGGCGTGTGCAGTCAGAGTAAACACTATAAGGTTGAAATGATGGCAGTGGTATCCCATCGTGTCACTGGCATCCTGTTGAAATGTCCCTTTGTGTTTCTCTCTCGCACCTTTTCCGCATCACATCTGTATCATCATGACGCGCGGAGCCTTTTCGGTGTCGTAGCCTGAGCTTATGACCCATGGCGTAAAAAACCATCTCCTTCACCTCCCAGGAAAGAAAGGAAGTAAACTGCCTGTCCATTGCCATGGACACGGAGCGGAGACAGGGTTGCCAGAGAAACCTGGCGGGACTAATCAACCGCTCCATCTACACACACGACACTTTACGCACCGGCGCACACACATCACTGCACCTCTGCCCTTATGCTATTAAGCAATTACAAAAAAAATAATCAATGAATCATGTGGTGGTTATCAATGACGCAGCCTCAGTGCGTCAATCATAAAATTAACTCCACGTCCATCAGATTTAAGCCCTTTGTCTTTGTATCATTTCCTGTAAACAGACTCTCTATAACTTGATGATATCTCTGTGGTCATTGAGTCATTTTCCTGAGTGTAATATAATAAGGAGCTGCACTACACTGTGGCAGCCTGCCCGCTGCAGCCCTCCTGTTTATTTACAGTATTGCAATTGAATTGGATCCCCTTGTTGTCAGGTTCCCTCTCTGTTTAAGGTGCTCACAACAAATCAATACAGCTAATTGGCTTATTTTGGCACCACCGTTACAAGTGATGACGTGATGTTACTATAAATGGCATATACAGTAATGGCCTGAGTGCAGAGACTTTCCTTAAACTGCTCTTTAGAGTCATTAATAGTCCATGTGAGTTCCTATCCTCCAGCATTACCAGCAGCTTAGAGGCCAACTATTAATGGATAACGAACTACTGCGATAATAAGAATATTAACATTGTCACCGGCGACTACAGTGAACAGACTGCGCTAACTCACACTCACATGATCAACCAACAGCCTTGGCACAAATACAGAATCTAAAAAATATATTTTGTCAGCTCTGTATGTCATATATTACATAAGAGGCCTTAGTTTAATGTTTATCTTCATTTTTATGTTAGTAATGAGAGGGCTGGGTCGATACCTTTATCACACTGACTAAAATAACTCAGTGCCAAGTGGTATTGAAACTTCTCCAGTCAAACAACACCTTCATTTGATCTTTCTTGTGCCCAGATCTGGAAAAAAAATAGCTATTTGTGTGGTTTTGCTGGCAGCCAATCACTGTAAGCGTTCTTTGATTTAATGCGACATGTGATTGGCCCACAACTGCGACAGCTAAAACCTTACAGTCTGTGTTCTGGTGAAGTGAAGTTGACAAAGTGGTGCTACAAAAACATTATGAAAGTATGGCTAAACTACACACTTGTGATGTCTGATAAAAACAAATGTATAAAATGCGGAAGGCTTATTTCAAATTAAGCACTCTACTGGTATCGGTATCACTTTAAGGGTACTGGTATTGGTTCTGTATGACTCAGCCCTGGATGACAGCATGTATTTGGTTTAATCTGTCCTGATCAATTTGAAAATCATTTTTTTTTACATATCAGCCCTGGGTCTGCAGAGCTAATATCTAAATCTGGTACAGAGCATCCCGTCTCTTTTTATGTGATACATGTGTTTTTGTTAGTAGTGCCTGATAATAATTGAGCAAAACTAACTTATAAAGCTAGAACAAACAGCAGTTACAGGATAGAGATCGCCTGGCATGTCGTGCTGACAGCGCAGCGGGCAAAATACGCTCAAAAATAATTGATTTCAAGATTAACCTCCACAGCAACTTTCCCTCTCATCTCCCACTGGAAATCAATGGCATGTGTGAATGTCTGACTCATTTAAGCCCTAGGGCAGCTCCATCTCCAAAACTCTCAGATGAGATAAAAAAACATCTTTCACCTTAACCAAGAATGCTCAACAAAGCGTGCTCTCGTTTTATAGGCGCGCAGCAGGAAGCTAAAAGCTGGTGTGACTCTGCTGCCTTCCAAAAGGGGAAAAAAAAACAAAACTGCAGTTCATTATCTGCATCACTGAGAGGGTCACTTGGTGCCAGCTGCCCTCCATTAGAGACTTGAATGGCACAAGAGCAGGGAATTGCACGAGGGGAAATCAGCACTGACCCTGCCAACGTTGGCAACCACCTGTCCCACAAATTATTTTAGGGAAACAGTCCATTAAAGCCGGAACCACCTGCCATCTCCACAGCCTTTTTTTCCCTGCAAGCTGTTGGCCTGCAGAAGCTTCTGACTGCCCTGCTTATTCACAACAGAAGTGATACCCCCATTTCCTCTCATCCCTTCCCCTCATCAGTTTGGAGTCTGGATCCTGAGCGTCTCGGCTTTCTCTGCTAATTAACCAGGCTGCTAAAATTACATATGAATGTATGTAATCATTATTATATTAGCTTTGCTTCTGCTTGTTTATGAGGCTTCCAGTTTCACTTACCTTATATTAAGCGCTCTGGACAAACACCCAACACCCATCTAAAGCTGATTACTGATTCAATATAATCCATAACTACAGAAGATGTGGGAAACTGACAGGTTTATAGACCCAACAAAGTCCCTTGACAGAAGAATTTAGTGTTTGTTAGAAAAAAATTGATAGAGACAAGCCGAACACAAATCAGAGAGATGGAGAGGAAACTCTCTCAGGAGTTACTTCCCTCCAAATAAAATTATATTGAACTAGAAGGGCACACGGAGAGTGCGGACCTCCGCCAAGGCCAAATGCCCTATCATGCAATGGTAATGACAGTGAAAAATAATTTGTGTGGGTTCCTCCTTCTTCCTCTGCTACACCTCTCCAACAAGTTTCATAAAAAAAGGGCCAGTAGTTTTCCTGTAATCCTGCTCCCGCTCCTAATCCTGCTCTAAAAGGTGCCTCCTTGTGTAGTGGCTGTTTCAACATACGAAACTTCTTAGGCCTTTTAGCCTGCGAGGTGTCTCGGTTTTGACTTGTGTTTCTGTTCCTTTTCAGATCCACAGTATTCACGCGAGGCAGGGAAAAGTTAAAAGAGGTCTATTGAGAATACAGAAAAGGAAACAAAATGACAGGCCAAGTCCTTCAAAAATGACATCTCATACGATCCTCTACCAACTCGATGTCTGATTTCTATATATTCTCATCTTATTCCCGTTATTATACTTAAACACTGCATAACGCAATCAAAAGCTTATTACGATCCAAATAAACACAAACAACTATGCCTGTATTCCAACACATATACAGAGTAAATACGAACATAACCTCAGTATAGTCCACTACCATACACCACTCAAAATACACAGAATCACTTATTGCCACTTCAGTTTTTTAGTTTCCTTCTCTGTGGCTCAGTCAGAAAGGCCATAGACAGCACATGCAGAGACCAAGAGAGAGACATGGTGGGGTTAGAGGGAGGTGGTGTGCAGCGAAGCTCCAATATCAACACCAGTGAATCACGTTGTGTTAGTTTCCCCCTGTCCTTGTGAAGCTAAGCTGTGCAGAAAAGTGATGTGTCAAAGCATGACGTACACACTCTCTCAGCTTTACAACAGAGCCTGAACACTCAGATGAACTCTTGTTTATACCCATTAACAGAGCTGCATCGATGCTTTGTGCATCGATTATGCAGATGTTTCCACCCCAGCTGTCTCGCCTCTTGACTTTACTACAATCTCATCTAACAGTCACCATCACGTTTTACATTGTCATGACAGTTTTATAACTTAATCCATATGCATTTCGTGCAGATCGTTTATAAATCCCGCATTCATGTGAGCAAAGAACTTTAACTGCACTTCTGTTACTCTCCTCACACTTCATCACAGAGCAGCACGTTGATAGACTCCACTCTTGGGTGTTGAGTGTCAGCCAGTGGATTCATGTGTGCCTCGAATTGCAGGTCCGAGCCGAGCAGAAGGCATAAGTCTTGCATATTTGCAGGCAGATTAATTCAGCGCGAGGCCAGCCACAGAACTGAATCAATAGATGCCCAGAGAGGAGTTTCGAGCTGCTTCATTAATCACAATGCAGGCAGCTCACTCCTCCACAGCACTGACACCTGCTCTAATCTCATCGGCACAACCGCACACTGTCAACAGTGTCGTTAAAATCTTTCGATCTAATAGCTGGATTTCAGAGGAGCCCCTCTGAGTAGCATGTGGTTCAGGGAGAATTTGCCCACTTTTTAATTATGACATCATTTCATATGAAGTCAATATCCGTGCTGTCTGCTTGTCATCACTTACCGATGTTTGACAGATTGTTGTTGATGTTTGATGGAATTATTAAGCCGAAGTAAAGTCACTGAATAGATATATACTATTAAAATACATTAAAACCGTTAGCGGAGTCAAAAGTTACCGAGTCTGATTTTAGCTGTGACCAGCAGTACGCATCCCACGGTGCATACATTGACAGGTTACAGCCACACACACCACCGTTTCTTGTGCAGGCATATTAATGTGTGTGAGCTCAACTGGTAGTGCAGGAGATTTTCATGTGGGGGGTCCTCCAGTTCTAATCCCAGGGTTTGGAAAAATGATTCCAAATAAATCTTGAACCCAGCAAGCTCACAGGATTTCCAGCGATTTGACAGGGTCAGCTTAAAATTATTTTTCTCTCTAAAATATTATTACAAAATTCAGTTTAGGCTTCTCTCATTTATATCCGTCTTAGTGACTGTACAATCTAGAGAGTGAACTTTTTGGACTACAGCATGTCACAACGACTATCTCAGCACAATATATCACAATTTCCCCAATTCAAAAGCTATGAGAGCACAGATTAAAGGACAGTGACAACATAATATAGCAGCAGAGGCGGGTTTGCCTTCTCGAGGGTGTAAATAGCAGATGACAGCTTTTGTATTTTAGCATGTGTTCTCCTTTGAACACAGGCGGATTTCTGAGGTGGCAAGTTGAATTACATGCCGCCACCCCATGGGCCCCAGTATAACTGTCTATATTAACGCCCCTGGCCCTGACACATCAAGCCAGTGGTTGGCTGTTGGTCAATTTTGGGCTGTCGGTGAGTGTCTGTCATCCTAGTTTTTGCAGTGTGTCCCACACCGCTGGCACTACTTGGCCCTTGTCAGCTTTTTTTTTGGCTCATTCAACATGTGAAATAGGTACTAGACCCGGCGTAGCCCATCGGCAAGTGAAATCCCTTTGATTAGCAGTTCAGCTCAGTGCATGAGAAGAGAGGCGGAAGTGAGGAAAGCAAAAAACAACTAAAGTCTAGAGGACGTGAGATCAAAACACACTTGTGATGTTAGGTAAGATCATGTATTTTTAGCTGAGGATCTGTTTAGCAGAAATGGTTCATAATTGTTTGTGTTAACGTTCGCTGGCGCACAGTAAATATCCTTTGCTCTTTCAGCATTGGGTTGTGTTGTTAATGTGCTAACTGGCTAACTAGCATCTTGAATCCATCGTGTTTGTATCAGATTTCCCTTTTTTAACGATGAATACAGACTACCACAGCCTGCTGGCATGGAGCGTTATTTCCGCTCGTAAAGGCGCCAGATGTGCATGCTAGTTGGCTGCTGGCTGTAGTCTTTGCAGTGTCTTCTAGTTGAACTTTTTGGCAGTGACACAGATGGCATTAAGTGGCGCAACAGTCCACATTAGTTGCCACTACTTCTGTGATGTTTAGTGCTTGTAGGTCCCTGTGTGTGTATCCCACTGGCTAGCTAATATACTAGATCATATGGCTGTTACACATAGTTACCACTGATAATGGCGTTCTTGCAGAAGCATAGTGCCCACCCCCCTGATTCCCCCCAAGTCAACACCTACAGCTCTGTAAGCACCGTTGCTGTTGTTAGCACTGTTTGTGCTGTCAGCACTATTAGCTGCTAACCCAACCTGTACTCACTTTGAAGTTGGCAAAATCCCCCTGGCAGGACAAGAATGAAAGTTATAGCGGTGAAAGTGCAAGTGGGGTTTGCAGGAGGGGTGGTGGTTGGGTCAAACAGCCATGGACTTTCACCCAGGAGAGTGTTGTTAGTGTCTGGTAAGATTATAAAGCCAAACCCTGTTATTTTGCATTTGCTACCTAAACCCAACCACCATGCATGTTAGTTGTTGAAAGAAAAAAACCCATCAATTTACAGTGTTGTAAGGACGTAGTGAGTTTATTTCAAAAACTTCTTGTGAAAACGTAAGTGTATTTTGAAAGAAGACAATGCATGTGACAGGCAGAACCTAACACGGCGTCTTATAACATCAACAACCAACGCACCCAGGGTACCTTTCACATCATATCTGGATGTGGAAAGTCCATGACCGAACATCACTCCAATGATGTCGGAGTGAGAATGTATTGGCTAACTGCTAGCTCAGTCAAATCCATGTTGAGAGCCGTGTGCAGACAATCACAGCTCAGATGTGGTATAGAGATCCTTTAAAAAGTGGTTTGTTCTCTTTCTCTTTTGGTATACATTTGACTCAATCATTAGTGAGTAAAATAAAAAAATACTTCAAAAAGTTCAAATAAATCAAAAGTTAAAGCACTCAATTACAGTACAATCAGTTCTATATTCACAACAATATATTCAACACAGCCCCAACAGTTTGTCACATGTAAACACCGGGGTTTGTGAGGCCATGTTCTTGTGGAAGTATTCGTGGTGTCAGGGTGGTGGAGTTGTTGCCTGTCAGATACTTTCCCGGTACTGACGCAGATCCGGCCACACTGCCCGGAGGAAACTGGTTCGCCTCGCATCAGAGATCTGCAACTCTACATTGCTAACTTGCACGCTGATCGCTGTTTGGGAATGTTGAGAGCCCCCTCTCTTCAATTCCTCTGTCAGTTTGGGTTTCTGAGTGACACGGGGCGCCCTGTGACTGGTGCACTGGCTCCTGGTTCTCGGTCTGGGATTTTGTACAATTTGCTTCTTTGAAAAGAAAGTTTTGTTCTTTTAAGTATGCCGACCGCATCACTGGAGTTGGCTGTGCCAAAGTTTGAAGTGGCCAGTTATTGATCAGTTAGTGGTGAAATATATCTGCCAACAAGTCCGGGGGAAAACACATTTATTTCTCTTGACTTTGAAATGGAATCACGCTGTGATTTAGCTACGTCATCACTGCCAGAAGTGTTCTGCCCTTAAAATCTTAAATACCTGACTGTTGTGGTGCATTAGTCAGCTTGCTGCTAGTAATCCACAGAGCTGCATGTCTTCTGAGGTGAATGTCTGTGTGAGCCGTCCCCTCGATGCCTACTGGGACATGCCTGCCTCTGGTTTTAATTTCCCAGGCTACAGAACCAGTAACAACATGTCAGCAGTGTCACTGGTTCCCTGCGTAGCTCTTTCTCGTCCTCATTGTTGTTCCCAGTCATCCTTTTTTTACTCTTGTCATTTCTTGATGTGGTAATACTTCTCTTGGTAGACATTAAGTTGCTCATGTCATCTGGCTTCCTCTCTAAATATCGTCACTCAGAGGGACTGGAGGGTTTTAATCCTTATTTTTAACAAAGTGGCCATGAATGTTAAAACATCTGGCTCTCCGCTGAATCTCGTTGCTCTTTCACAAATATGGGAACACACAGACAAAGCAGCTGACGTGGTTATGTGATAGTAGATTCTCACAAACTAGCCATCTAAAAATGTGTTTTTAAGTACATATTAGTGACACTGTAGCTGTGAGGGACGCTAATGTTGATGCCAAAGTACCCTCATGATATAAAAAGTTGATGCACAAACATATTTTTAAAGTTACTTAGTGCAATAAGTTTTATAGATTTTAGTGTTGAAGTGGATTTTGCAGCCAAACACTGACTTGGCACTGACTTTTCTCTATAGGCCTGCTGCAGATTTTTCTGTTTCTGTTGTTGAACATTGCTCATGATGATAATTTAATTTCTACACTTGAATTCTTTCATCTAAATAATAGTACAGATCGGATCTCTGACAAATAAGTGTGGCATCAAACTACTACCTGTGGAGTTTGTATTACTGCTGTTTTACTTTCAGAAATGCACCCTATGCTACAGTCATTAATCCCATCTAAAGATAATCCCCCGTAATTGTGGCTATGTGTGTCAAACTGCCCGGATAACAATAAATGATGTCTCTCCACAGGGCCAGAACACTCAAATATTTCAGTGTTTTCCACTGTGTATTCAAAACTATGTCACATAAGGCTTTTCACTGACATCAGCTATATGCGATCTACTAACCCGTTCCCATAAATGTTAATACCTAAAAGCCAAGTTGAGGTTAGCTGTCGTCATCTGGTGCAGGGATGAGGAGGACATGACAGTTTTTCCAATGGATTATCTGCTAAATTGGACAAAGATGACATCAGCAGAAAAATGGCCCTTAAGTGTACTGTATCTTTATCTGGTCTGCTTTCCCCAGCTGCTCTTAAAGGGACACTTTGCTCATTTTCAACCAGCTTTGTATCATAACAATGTGGGCAGTATGTGTAAGTGAATTGTGGTAAACATCATCCAGTAGGGGTGGAGGAAAAAATCGATACAGCATAGTATTGCAATATTTTTGTGTGGGGATATCATATTGTCACACAGTGCCAAGTATAGATTTTTTAATATAGAAATAATTAATATTTAAAACTACACATTAAACTTTAGGTAGCCTACTAGAGTAATATAATCAGTTGCTTTTTCAGTCCACAAGTTACATTTTGCTGCAAAAAAAAAAAAATTGCTGAAGTGAGATGAACAGACTGGAAACATTAGCTTATTAGATATTACAGATAAATAAGACAGATGTTGACAAAGTTTTCCTTTGGGGGCATAATTTACAGTTGAGAAAAGGTAATAAATTGCAGTATGTCACAATATATTTTATCGCAATACTCAGCATATCGCAACATATTTAAAATTGCACTAATATTGTATTGTGACTGAAGTATCGTGATAATATCATATCGTCGATCCTCTGGTGATTGCCACCCCAACTCAACTACAGATTGTACAGGCGCATTTTCGTGCGCCTGCCACCATGAACGCAAACAGTATGAGAGTGGATTAAGAGAGATCGGCCCCTCTCTCTTTCTCTCTCTCTCAAACACAGACCAAACTGTAAAACTAGGCAGTGCTGATCAGATACATGCCTATTCCTCACCTTAAATGTCATCTGAAACACACTTTAGTGCACTGTTTGTCTGTAATTTGAGAGTTTGTGAACAAGAAGAGGCATCATGCTGTTTCCTGTATTGTAAAAACGAGCAAACTAAGATTCTGTTACTGTGTTGCCTACTTCTCGCCTGAAATGTTTTAAAAAACATTTTTTCACTCCTCATTTATTTGAGATTATTTGTTAATGCCTGACGCCATGTTGTTTCGTGTGGAAAAACAGCCAGGCTTGCATGACAAGTTTATTGTTCCTTAGTGGTGTAGTGCAGTGGTTCCCAACTGGTCCATGGGGTCCAGATTTCTCCTTCGTCATTAGTTCAAAGTCCACACAGTTTAATACATTCAGTGTCATACTTGTGTTTGGCCGTGTTGTCAAGCTAGTTTGCGGTCTCTGTCAAATGGCTGTCCGTTAGTCGCTCACTTTACAGCAGGAAATGGTACTTCAAAATAAAAGCTATGTGCCAAAAATTCACCGTACTTGAAAACAAAGTGTGTTTTTTACAAACTTGATACATTAGCGAGTAACTTGCAGTACATTCAGAATGGACCTGATACCCACTTCTGAACTGCAGTCTACCAGTTGGGAACCACTGGTGTGTTGCATTGGGGTAGCAAAAGCGAATGCCGCAACCATTTTCTGCTGTTATCTCTGGTCGTGTAGCTAAATAGATAGATGGACATTAATTAGTCCTTTTGGAAATTCATTGTGTATTGTACAGCATTCATAGGATAAATAAACAGACAACTATAATAACAGCAACAAAAAAAACTCACAAGGGCACCTCATCCATATTACAGACCTATTCACCAAATATCATTTAAGTGCTCTACATATCATAAGGTGCAGCATCCCTACACACAGAGGTTACTTTTTTTTTGTTTACTATTTGTTCAACAGTGTAGCACTGATTTAAAGGGCATTTGTGTCTTTCTGCTGTATAGACAGCCCTATTTTATGAAAAAAAAACATCTTCCCAGCAGTAAAATAGTTTTTTAAGAGAGCACACTGTCCAGTTTCCTTTCTTACACTCATTGTATACAGGAGATGACAAACGGTAAACTGAATCAATTCGTCCCTACAGACTACTTTTGCCAGGCGTGTGACAATCCAACTCTGAGTGCTAATGGGCTCACTGCAGATCAAATGCTTTTAGCCCATCTGAGATGAAGGAAAGGGCTCGTCTGTTCAACTGAGCATGTGGCGGCAGTGACTCATTTGTCTGTAAGCCTTCACACCACCCTGAGCTCACTTTCAGATTGTGTACAGTATGTGCCGCATGCATTTCTGCCGGAGCTGAATACCAAAGATGTCTACTTCGTTTATCTCCAGACAGGATAAGTGCACCACTGAAGGTCTGAAAATTTCAAGTGGTTATACTTGTAACTCTGAAGATGCAAGTACTTCAAGAAAATGCCATCGTGTTTGCCTCAGACATTTCTTTATTTCATTTAAAAACATAGAAGTGAAATCTGAACTATACTTTTAATGCACAGAAACACTATACAATATGCTGTATACCACAACAAGAGACCACGTATGGCTCTGCTGAGAGCTTTTGGATGTTTTGAGGGCACAGGGAGGTCAGGAAAGCAATTACTGTATTCCAAGGTCACTGTAGTAACCACAAGTTGCTGTAGTCATCAAAAACAACATGCACAGAGCCTGGTGGGACTGAAGAGAAGGGCGTTTTCTGGTCAGAGCATCACGCGTGAAATACTAGTGAATGAAAGGTCAAGGTCTCCAAATCATGTAGTGTACAAAGGTTTTATGGCCTGATGGATTCTATATTTTAAATCATGCTCAGGATTAATAGTTGCTCTGGACATGAACTAATTAAAGTTGGTGAAAATTATAAAGGGGATTAAGGCGAGGTAAGAAAGGGAGGCGATAAGGCTGGACCAGTGGTAATAAACAGGAGCTACAGGCTGGAACAGAGCAGGCCTGGGAGACAGCGTCTAACTGGCCAGCAGGCCTCTATAGTGGTGATGGTAAGGGCAAATGATTGCTGCTGGTCTGAGCAGAATGCAGATTAGTGATTGGCAGTTTCTAAACTTTGAGCAAGGCTGTAGTCTCTGTTGTGATGATTCACCAAGAAGACACCAGAGCAGCAAACCACCATCTCCTCTCTGCACACATGCAGAGAATAGTTAACAGGATTACTCGCCTCTTGCTCTTCCCCAATCCTGCAGCTCATTTCACAAGCAAGTTACAAACAGGGCCTCACATCAGCTCGCATCAGTGTTCCACCTCAGTAGGTCTCACTGTCTGAGAGGAGAAACATCAGCACGGAAAGAAAACAGGAAGTCCTCAGCTGAACTGGTAAAGGTTATTTTTTAAGAGGCCGGTAATGGCTTTAATAAGCCCGATCCATTGCTTGTTGTAACCTATGGCACTCTATGCCAAATGTCAAAAAACGCCCAACTGTGCTTCTTAAAATCTTTGGAAAGTGTTTCTGAGCATTGTGTGTGAGTGAAGTGTGAGGCAGTTAAACACAATAGCAGCCTGCGGTTTCAGTTAATGATGTCCGCACTGACAGCGAGGAGTGAGCAGAGCAGGTTCGGGTTTAAGATATAATTGTTTTGCATTTACTTTAATGACACTGTGCTGGTGCTCTGTGTCTCTAAAGTGCTGCTGTTGGCTGAAAACTGCATTTGAATTTTCACATTTTGTTTGTGTTGCATATAATATTTATTATAGAAACCATTAAAGGAAAGCTGTGATATTATCCTAAGGCAGAGCCACTCAGTTGCCAGACATATTCAGTGTAAACCCAAATGGCTTGGACTCATTATCAGCACATCTAGACTCCTGCTTTCTTAGCAAAGTAGACACCTTATTTTTTTATTGCAGCTCCACCTGTAAATTACACTGATATGCAATGATTTTGTGTTAGAAATCAGGTTTGGTGGAAATGTTGGCCAAAAATGTGTTGTGGTAGTAGTAGAGTGATGTTAATAGTTTTAGCAGGGCTGCCCCCTGATAGTCGACCAAACGTTAGCCGACCAGAAAGGTCATTTGTCGGCAAGATTTCATTGGTTGCTTAGTCGCAGAAAAAAAAACCAAACTATTAGGATCAAAACCTACATGACTGGACCATGTGCTAAT
>JAPZEB010000026.1:20231839-20242182 GCA_029783705.1 Chaetodon striatus
CACACACGCACACACCCTCATACACACACACACACACACACACACACACACACTTGGAAGTATCTGAGTTCCTTTTACCCAGCAGGCTAACCAAGCTGCCTACTCTGCGATAACCACTAACCCTGCTGCTGCAAGTGACCTGACCCAAGCTGGAATCTACAGCAACACGCTAATCGCTGCGACAGGCTACTGGCTCAGCAGGTTTTTTCATTAAACTTAATGGCATCACATTACTTTACAGGCTCACGTAAGCCTGTGATATTTACTTTAACATGAATTTAACTTAACAGTGTCCACATTGTGAGTTCTCCTTCATTACCATAGCAGCAGTGGGACAGTATGTGGATTGATCTTTCTGTGAATTACTTCGTCAGTGCATTTCATTGTCTTAGATCATCTTATATACTCTTTTGTTGTTGACATTCTGGCAAATTGGCACCATTAACAGTATGCCAAATTAGCCTTTTGTAGTCCCTGTTAACAGTGTACTCAGGCATGTGCAGGCAGCCTTCACTGGATTACTTTGATACTGAAGAAAACTTGAAAATGTGATGATTCTGAAGCAATTTCTGCCGTCATAAGGAGTGCCTTTATTCTATGATTTCTAAGCGGATTTATGGATCCTTTGCTTGCAACGAACATCAGAGATCAGTGTAGCAGACGCTAAGAGTTTTAAAGTACCTTTATTGCCTCCACGAGCCGTGTGTCAAAGCCACAGCAGCTGCCTGTAACTGCTGACTGTGTCGATGAGCCGGCAAACTCAGTGACATAAACTACAATAACTAACTTGCTGCTGTTTTTAGGAACACCTTGCACCTGTCCCTTTCACCTCAAGCACTATCATCACCTTGTGTCTCTTTCTTTGCGTCTCCCTTTAACTCTTGTGCACCTCGTAGTTTGAAAACCTCTCTTAGATGTTTATATTCTGCTCCTACTGCATTATGTCACCACAGTATTAACAGTAATAACTGCCCAAATACTTGTTTCTCATGTGCAGCTGAATTATGACCTTTGCAAATGTGTTGTAATCTTAATTAGTATCTTAATGCAGTGTCACCACTTTATAACTTCTTTTCTGAGTTTGCTGTTCTCAGACAAATTCACCCCAGTGAAAGTGCGTGTTAGAAGGCAGTCCAAGTCCCTGATTGCGTAATTAGCCACTACCTTAATAATTAGGCACTAATTACCAGCAGATTGCGAGCTCAAATTGAATGAAAGATGCAGTGCGAGTTGTGCTCTGCGTAAATCTGGCCCCAGTGATCTACAGTTTACAGTGCAGAGACAGTGGAGTGATGAGAAACGGTTAATAAATCCCCCGCTCGTGATAGATTTGATGACGGCTGCACCATCTCTTCTCATCCTGCTCTGAATAAAACTGAAAACCCTGGCGGGTGTATATTTGCATGTGTGTGCAGGTGTGTAAGGGTGCAGAAGTGTTTTTTATTCAATCATCTATGTGTTTGCTCTGCTTTGTAGGAGATTTTGAGACGGATAAAGAAGCGGGGAGTGCACAGGAAGCACGGCGCTTTCTCTCTTTGCTCCTAACAGTCTGAGCATGTAC
This sequence comes from Chaetodon striatus, assembly GCA_029783705.1. Taxonomy (NCBI): domain Eukaryota; kingdom Metazoa; phylum Chordata; class Actinopteri; order Chaetodontiformes; family Chaetodontidae; genus Chaetodon; species Chaetodon striatus. Next base: position 20,233,401 of record JAPZEB010000026.1, read on the forward strand.
GCATATACCAAAGTACACAAAAACACGCGCACACAGGCTGTATCACACACACACAAAACCCAGCAGAGGATATGGGTTGTCATTGCAGGTGCATACATCTTCTAAGTCCCTCAAATTTACAGTGTTAGGTGAATTTGTGCTTGTGGAAGTGACTCAAACATGAGGTTTTTCTATGTGTACACAGACATGCACAGAATAGCAGAATGTCATGTTACTGAAAGCTCATGAACATCATGTTCTTACAGCATAAACAGCTGCATCAGTCATCGGCTTGTTGGCACCACATCCAGAAGAAAACCACAAATACAGTAAAAGCCTCAGTTATCCTCCGCCACAATATTTGTGCCCTCCCCTTTAAAAGTGAAATCCAAATCTGGCCCAGACATAATTACAGTACTGGTGATGTTATGCTTCTCACTCGCTTTTCCAAACTATTTTGAGCTGAACTTATTAAAGCTGTGCCGCCACTAATTAAGTTGTTTGTCTTTGCAAAGCGATCTCCACTTGCCCACTGCTGCTTACTAATGAGTAGTTGTGCCACGGCACCCTGCCTGCTGATTGAAGGGGAGATGAAAGCAGAAAAAAAAATTGAAGAAAAATGACCCAATGGTGGCAGATTTTCTAACAGGCAGCGCCGAGGCTGTCGCACACGTCGCTGAATCGTGCCTGCTCGGGCTTGTTAACAGGCAGTTGTGTGGGTGCTCAGAAGGTTCCTGTGGAGGTTAGAGACAACACAGGTTTCCTTCAATTAAGAGACACTGAAGTTTAAGGACAAACTGAGCTGTTTCAGATTTCAGCCTGATTCATTAAAATATTTCAATGATAAGTAAGATGCTGATCCTCCACTCAAAATCTTTTTACTATGGAACATGCCCTACTAGCTTGAAAAAGCCTTTTAAAAGTTGACTTCTATAAGAGCAGCAATCGTGGCCTGCTTGAATTCACTCTGTTGCGATGCCTGCCCGTGGCAGCAAGTTTTCACAGCGAAACAATTATCAAAACATGATAAAATGTTCATAAAACCTCTTGTAACACTCCTGCAGCATAATCAACTTCTTCACTGTCCATCTGTATGCTCAGTATGTTGCAAAGACTCGTAGTTTTGCCAAAATATGGCTTAATACTGGCGGGGCTTGAGGAGGCCAATAAAGCAACACTAAAGCAGTGTATTTACTCATATTTTGGCAAAACAATGGCTGGAACATACTGAGCACACAGATGGACAATGGAAAAGTGGATTATGTTGTAAGAGTGGTCTGAGAAGTTTCTATGGACCATTTTCTGCCTGAGAAATGTGTAAACTTTCTATTTTTAAATCTAACAGACTGAATTGAAGCTGACCACAGATACAGTTCTTTGTGATGGACCAAACTATATAAAGCCATGTTGAATGGTTTTACTGTTTGACAGCTATTCAAGTCTTAAAGTCTGCAAATAATCAGTGTTTAATACTCAAATCTGTAAAGATTTTGAGTGAAGAAACACTTTGAAACTCAGGTACTGCAACAGCACATATAGCCAGTGTATTATGTGTGATCTGAATTTCCTAAACAAAATCTGCTACGGATATTTTGCACATGCTCAGTTACCTGCCATTTTGTCAACTTTTGTGGCGTATAACTTATTTGTGTCCTTGCTTTTGTTGTTTCCTGTAGTCAGGGATGTAGAAACTGATATGCAGTGGAATGACGTAAGGGATAGTCAGCTAATATGTGCCTTATCCTGGGGCGTAAATATAGCCAGTGCAGACAGTGCAGTTACACTGGGGCCTGTGAGGTGGGGGGGCCATAGAGAGAATGGGCCCTCCCAACAATGTGTTAGATGGAAAATGAGCCCTTGTGAGTAATTGCCACCTTGAAAATGTGCCTTTGTGTAAAGAAGAACTGTGCCATTTGCTACAGTATATATGCCACTGAAAAAGGCAAACCCACCTCCATCATGTTTGTTTTCTTTTATCTGTAAAACAGTCAATAGCATCTACAATAAAATCATATGCTTATTTTATAACTGCAAATCAACTGTTCTATAAATCAAATATTCTGTAACTATAAATCAGCTATTGAATAGCCACTCATCCATCCATCCATTTTCATTCACTTATCCAAAGCTGGGGCGCGGGGGCAGCAGGCCCAGCTAAGCACCCTAGATGCCCCTCTCCCCAGCAACGCTTTCCAGCTCCTCCTGTGGGACCCTGAGACGTTCCCAGGTCAGATGAGATATGTAATCCTTCCAGTGTGTTCTGGGTCTGCCCTGGGGCTTCCTAACGCTGGGACATGCCTGAGACACCTCCAGCAGGAGGCGACACCTCCAGCAGGAGGCATCCTGATCAGTTGCCCAAACCACCTTAACTGACTTTCGACTTTTGCCATGAAGGAGCAGTGGCTCTACCCCAAACTCCCTGTGGTTGTCCGAGCTCCTCAGCCTATCTCTAAGGCTGAGCTCAGACACCCCACGGAGCAAACTCATTTAGGCCGCTTGTATCCGTAATCGAGAACTATTAAAATTGTTACAGTAGATTACTAATTTCTTATTTTCTTTGGTATTTTTGTCATATACAGATATGCAATGATGATTGCTGGGTAATATGTATGCTGATGTTATCCAAAGTCAACTTTCTGATCCTGTGACAAGACAATACGTGCGTAACAGCATGCATTAGAGCCCATCGTAACTACCTTATGCCACTGACCTTATCCCTGTAGAGATGTATTAAAATTCATATCACAATTATGGGGACCAAAATGATCCCGGTTATCATTACCATCAGGTAATTGTTCAAATGTGCTGAAAAAGAACTGATATACACACGCTGAAGTCATTTCACCATGTTAATATTGAAAACCACACTTAAAATTAGCAGCACTGTTCACTGTGTTTTCATAAGCATTAAAATATTCACACAGCCAGCCAATATCTTATGTAAACATATAAAACCATATCAAATGTGCATAGACATTATGTAGCCTGTTTTTAAAATGCTTGCTCAAATGTGTCTGTGTCACTGTAGATGAGGACAAGCAACCAGTAGCATCGCTGGTTTGCCTGCTGCACGCCCACACACACTGTAAACAAGGGAACAGCAAAACAAACCCACGTTGCATGCTGCTGCTGCATCTGGGAGACTGTTGCTAACTTCGGCTGGTGCTGGACAGAATTTACTGTGAGTTTTTTTAAAGCACAGTAATTAGGGCTGCACAGTTAATTCAAATGTTCTTAAAATGGCATTACAGACAAGTGCAATGTCCAAATTGCAGGAGCTGCAATTTTTTGATAAAAGTGAAATGCTGAGGCACTGAGATGCAGAGATGTCCTGCCTTACAAATCATATAGATGTGATGGGACATGCTTGTTTTGTACATTATCATTTTTATATTTTTTTCAGTAAAAATTAAATTCAAAAATTACCATTCCCACTAAAAGTACACAGTTTCAATGATAATTTAAATTTGAAACAGTGACACTAACATAAGCAAATTTCCCGTGGTTTATCTTTACACCAGTAACCGTTTTATCCTTCTATCCCTGCTGACCACATGTCGAGTCTGACCATTATAGCAGTGGAAAGTGAAGACCCATCTTTTATTTTGAAGGATCAGTTTTTGAACCCTTACCTCAGCCTGTGTAAAAACAAACCCTCAGAGGCAGGGGTTGTGTGAGCTTGTATAGACCTAATGGCTTTCCCATCTGCTGTGTCTGGGTAGTGTTGGTGCTGTTGGGCTGAGGGGCCCCATGCTCCTTCATGTCATCTAATACACAACATGGAGGGAGAGAGGGGAGAGCAGTCGGGTAATTTTAGCTTATTCTGAAGACATTACTGGAAACAAAGTGCGAGTGTGTGTATGTCTGAGCCCATGATCATAGTATGTAAATACTCTGCGTGTGGTGTCTGTGTGTGCACTGTATGCACGTGTTGGCGAATATATAAATGCAAATTTGCATGCAGATGCGTTTATGTGTTGTAGCGTGAATATTCTAGCACGGTTGAAGTCACAGCATGTGGTAACACGCAGAATAATCCACACATGATTATTCTCATTCAAGGCACAGCATCACCTTTTAGATTACTACAAAGGAATTCCATATTTGAATTTTTTGACAATGCAAGGATAATCTATAGCTGACTGTTGAAGAGAAGATTCCCTGGACACTAAGAGTGACTAAAATCCCTTTAAGGATCATAAACTGTAGCCAGGTAGTGTTGTTTTCATGAGATAAAATGCAGAAACGTTCATGTGAGCAGCACCCACTCGCTGTGCAACACTGTATGATTATCCTCCTTTCTGAGTGTCTTTGCCTCTGTGTGTATATACAGAGTTTGGACGGCAGAGGCCCGTGCATGCGGTCTTACAAGGTTACTTCATGTGACTCCTCTGGCTGGAGGGTTTTTCTCTGCCTCTCTTGCTCTCCTCCCGCTTCTCTCTGTCTCTCCCACTTTGAAGCGTGCTGTGCTGTAGTATGCTGTCTGAGCCAGCAGCAGTCTGAATGCTGATGAATGTCTGCACATATAACCTGCGACTGATCTCACTGTCTGAATCCCCTCAAAATTAACCCCTCTGCAGCCAGGCAAGTTTGAAAAAAAAAAAAAAGAATACGTCCTTATTTGCAGCATTAGCAGGGTGATTGAGGGTTACACACTTTGACAGAGCAGCCGGGGGCTGTGCACGACTACAGTAAGTAGCAGCAGTCGGGGGCTGGTGTCTTATTCAAGTGTATTCCAGTGGTAATCTGTTGACAGAGAAAGAATCATCACTTAAGCTCCCCTGTCTTCAAGCCCACTTCTGTAACCTTCACAAAACTCCTCTAGACTATTTTGTCATCACTTTTCGCTTTTTGCTCACACCACTTACTTCTTTTTCATCACTCCAAACTACTTCTAGCAGCACATTAGTACTCCCTTTTAGAAAGGGTTTAAATCTTTCTGCCTGTCTACTTCCCTTCTATCACTTCCACTTCGACTTACTCTCTTAACATTGGACTGAGAATAACACGCCGCTCGTCTCCTCCTCTTCCTCCCTCAGCGACACTTAGATTTCATGTTGTCAAATTTTATGTCGCTCTGCTGGCCAACGAGCTTGTAATATCCCGGGCCAGAAGTTTTTACAGTGTTTTACCGTCTGTGCTGTTTGCATTAGGGGCTGGTTCTGTGAGAGCAGTAATAACCGCAGAGGACTGAAGTCAAATTAAAGTGCAGTAAAATTTGAAAATCAAAATAATACATGAGGAGAAACACAAGAAGCTGTCTGATTAGACTCAGTCATTCTATGGAAACACTGGCCTATGTTCTTGCAGGAAACAGCCGCTATAGTGCAGATAAATTGGGCCCTCATTCATCAAAAACTTGTGTCTATTACCTGTAACCCCTCCCACACACACGCACACTCATCCCTCCATCACCTCTCTTCTGTGTTGCCCCATCTATTGCCTTCTGGGATTCTCTCATCTTCAAGCTTCACTGACTTGTCCTCATGCTTTGCGCTCTACTTGATCTGCGCACGTTCATCAGGTAATCACCTGCTTCCCCGTGACATCACTCCACATGATTGTTGCCCCATACCAGAAGCATTTTGTTATAATTATGGGTGTGCCTGCGTAGATTTGAATGCTTCACAGGGTGCACATGCAACACAATGCCTGTTAACATGAAATCAGCGCATGGCGGAGCAACAGTGACAGTAGCAACACAAGGGTGTCGATCCCAGGGTGCACTGGGAGTGCTTGAGGAAATGTAAGCAGCTTAAGCAGTCCATGATGTTGTCATCTCTTCTCAGCTGAGCTCCCAAAATAACAGGCCCTCTGGGTACAGACTGGCAGAGCTGAGCAGGGGACAGTCAACAGAAAGACCCAGAACAACCCGGCCCAGATTAGACCAGATCAGACTAGCCCAGTTACTCAGTCCACTAAAGCTCAAACTGGTCAATTTAACCTTGCAAAGCAGACGTTACTCCAGCGGACGACACTTCTCATCCTCTCTACCCAGAAACCTGCACCACTCAGCCTATTATAGAAAGCCTTAAATGCAGCCAGCGACTTCCCATCAAGCCCTGCCTTTACTGGCTCACGTGTTCAGCAATTGACTCTAATGAGCACGCTCTCTGTATGAGCCTGGTGTGGCTGGTGAGGTGGTCGTGGTGCCGGTGACAGGGGAGGTAGGATTAACGTGTCTCTCTCTTTCTGTCTCACACACAAACACCCCGACTAGGCCCCATTAAGTGGCTAAGTGTGTCGGAGAAGGAGGGCCTTACACTTCCACTGAGACAGCAGACAGAGAAAAGTGTTTAAGTCTCCTCGCTGCCCCCCTTTCTTCCATCTAGGTCATAATGTAGGCTATAGGCTAGCCTATGTATATTCTGAGTATGGACACACACAGCACACGCGTCTGTAAACGTGGAGATCCGCGTGGCCTGCTCTCTCTTTATCACCAGTATACGTGATGTAGCACATGTAGAGTATTTGTGTTAGATGTCGTGCACGGTTGTGGACTTATACGACTATATATAATGTGTTATTTTCTAGCATCTTTGTCGCCTCTGATGCAGCACTGTAGGAGTATGTGGATGAGCTCATTCTCACCTGTAAAATGTTCACTGAATTATTCATGAGTGCGAGCTAAACTGGATGGAGCTGACAATAAGCTATTTCTGGAAAGTCACATTTGAATATTATATAAAAAAAGAAATCACTCTCAAATATATTGCCATGTTTTTGTGTGTCTTCTGTTCTTTATTTGATTCATTTTAACATGTAGCATGTATGCAGGAGGACAAGGTTTGAAAAAAATATTTGACTTGTGTCTTTTGTGGCATTTGTTGCTTCTATTAGTGAGTTTAGTCTTTGGTTTTCAGAGCTAACCTGCACATATCACTCTCATCTCTGCCGCAGATGGTAAAAGATACATACTGAGGGTGTGATCATGGATTCAGATGAGGAGCGGAGATCTGTTCAAATCTATTTTCTCTCTATTTCTGTGTCTCTTGAGGAGACTGACAATTAGCAGACAAGCAATTTATGCACAGCTCCAGCTGTATATGAGACCTGAGTGTGTGTCCTGCACAAAGTCACTGGCTGTGATTGCTGTCTTACTGACAGGCTGATGGGGGACGTGTCTACATACAATGCCAGAAACATTCTCACCTCCATTTTACAGTGTAAATTAGTTTACATTCATTTAAAAGGTCCTATGATGCTCATTTTTAAGTTCATACTTGTATTAAAGGTTTCCGTTAGAACATGCTTTATGTCATGCCTCATGCTGTCATCACACCTGTATTCCCCCTCTGTCTGAGATGCCCCATTTTAGGGCCTGTCTCTTTGAACACGCCTCTCGAGAAAGCCCAGTCTGCTCTGATTTGTCAGTGTTCCCGGGACTTCCTCATCTCTGTGTCTCTGCATCCTCATTGCAGTCAGAGAATAGCAGTACTTTCTACTGTGAAAAATCCCCAATAAAACTTTTTTAACAAAACCGCACATGTTCCAGTTGGAATATGATGTGTAATCGTGAGGAAAGTAACATCATCAGTAGCTAAGATTACACATTTCCTTGTTGCTAGCATGTAGCTACATGCAGCAGTGTACTTGAAGCCGAGGACTGACTTAGCACCTGTTAAAAATCCCCAATAAAAGCGTCTCAACACAATCGCACATGTCCCAGCTGTAAGTCTGATCTGAAATCAGTAAGAAATTTACAGTATAGATAGATAGATAGATCCTTTATTGTCATTGTATATTATACAATGAAACTTTGTTGGAGCGATCCATTTAGCAGCATATAAATGTTACACATCCACCACACACACTCGCTTATTGCATCATTGTCATGGTCACATATACACACACACATTCATATCTATATTTTTTAAATATATGATAAATAGTAAGCGAGAGCATTAAATAAATAAATAAATAAATAAATAAAAGCCAAACACAACAGTTATTGCACAAAGTCCATTATGGCACCTTGGGTGAGTAGGGTGGGGGATGGGAGTGCCAATTCTGTGGTGGTGGCTCTGTGTGTGTGTGTGTGTGTGTGTGTGTGTGTGTGTGTATGGGGGTGTGGGGTTCTATAGTCTCTGTCCACAGCTCTGGGGAAAAAGCTGTTCCATAGCCTGTTTGTGTGTGTGATTATGGTTGTCAGTCTGCCTGATGGAAGGGCGATGAAGAGGGGGTGTCCAGGGTGTGAGGGGTCCGACCTTATGTTGTGACCCACGTGAGAAGACAGCCTGAGTGGATGTCACAAAGAAATGGAAAGGGAGAAGCCGATGGTCCTCTCAGCCATCTTGACAACCCGCTCTAAGCTCCACATTGGCAACCAAGCTTCCATGTTTCCCTAATGTTAGCATGTAGCTACATGTAGCAGTGTAGGATATGAAAACACTTGCAGCCTCAAGCAGATGACCATATAAAGAGCCCGAAACAATCTGGCATCATAGGAAAAAACACTGGAAACAGAGCTCTGAAATGTTTGAAGCCTGAGGTTTTTGCTCTATTACACGCATTCACCTCATCATTTGAAACTTTGGCCACATTTAATACTGACGTAATCTTTGTATTATGACATATAAGATAGAAAATAAAAGAAGAAGATAGGGGAAATTCATTTCTTTTTTTTACTCTGTTGTCATATACATACAGGCCCAAAATATACACACATGCTCAAACAAGACCTATACATGCATTTAAGGGAGAGATGTCAGAGCGAGGGGGCTGAATACATGGCTAGATATTTGACTGTATAACGCTGTAATTTTCCCAGTCAGCACCACACACACTACGTTTGTTCTTGTAT
>JAPZEB010000026.1:20242282-20254929 GCA_029783705.1 Chaetodon striatus
TCTCTACGTTTGTTCTTGTCTCTATACATTAACAACTTCCCAAGGTCAGAAGCCTAATTGCAGCAATCTCATCACTTTACATATTCCCTCTGGCCTGTTGTTGCACTCAGCTCTCTGGGTGCCACCAGTCAAATCCAACATCCATTCCAGTTGTCAAACCCAAGGTTGTGGTCAGTGTTTGTATCGCAGAACCACATTTATTTAAAGAATTCATGGGTCGCTAAGCTGTCATCAAGCTCTGAGCCTTGGAGTGCCATGTTCACAGTTTCGGCTGTTTATGGCACAGGTCAGAGGGCAGGGCACTCGGAGGGCTCAAAGGCATGCCGAGGATGAGGAGAATGATGATGGATGGATGCGATGTGGTGTTGATTGCGCCTGTGCTATTTGCCTTATCTGGTGGTTATGGTGCTTTTTTCCCAGGGTGACCTCCTGAGGTGCTGAGGTGTGACAGGTGGAGGGATAAAGAAGTGGGTTCTACGCCTTGACAGAAAAGTAATTAGGTCGTTGGGGTTACATAGCCTGACTGTGCTATATTTAGCCTTCTTTTACAGCCAAAGGTCATTTGTTTGTAAGAAACGTGACCTTTTTGAATCTTTTTAAATAACAGCCTCTTCAAATCTGAATTTGGTACTGGTGCAGTAGATGGAGCAATGATACTGGGATGAATATTTTGTATATCTAGTGTCATTTGCATCAACCAAAAGACCGCTCTTCCCATTAGACAGCAATCTCTGTCTTTTCAGTCTGTCTCTCTCCTTCTACGTCCCTTGGTGCAACAACATCTTCAGGTCTCCTTGTCTTTCTTGTTGTCTATACCTGACTGTCTCCTCCTCAGAATGGCGCTCTCCTGAAAGACACTTCCCATCATCTCTAACTGCTTTACCCACAATCCCCTGTGGATAGTGAAACTGCAGGCCAGCAGCGGCAGCAAAGGTCACAGAAAACTACTGCTGATCCCTAGTTTTCCCAACCCGCATTATTAAACCTTGCTGTTAAGCATACCCTGCTATGTGGTGCCACAATAGTAACGATCCACTTAACCTCCATTTTCCCTTCTTTAACTTTCAGGTTTTTCTGGTAAAAGAAAGAAAGACTGACATTGCAAACTAGACCAAATGAAAAGCACACAAAAAGCTCACTGTGTAGAATGGCTACTTGACCCTAATGGCTTTTTGACGTACCCTGATAATCAGAGTTACGCTGGAAAAGTTCAGTTAAGGGAATTGTGCTGGATCAGAGGTGCTTTATGTACTGAACTATGGTCCCTCTGGGTTTATGGCCTCAAGCCATAATGGAGTGTTTCTGGTTAGGTCAAATGAAGGACAAAGGCTAGTCCGGTCTGCTTTAGATTTAAACTGATGGACTGTGGAGAAATCACCAGTTGTACGTCTGTGAGCATAATGTGAACAGTTGTAAGCTCCTTCATAAACTGTATGTCGCCAGTGGTAGCGTGTTCATGTTTGCTGGCTAAGGTTTACTGCTCTGACATTAATCAAGGCTGTGGTTGTAAAGCCTCCACACAACAGCAGAAAAACAACGTCCAACCAAAACAAATGTAATGGATCTTTGACCCCAGCTTGTTGCCACACACCTGCGATGTCAAAGTGGGAAGGCTTACCTTTTTTCTCTACTTTTAAATTCCATCATTTATCTAGAATAAAAAAAACAAGAAAACTGAAATGTAATTGTGGACAGTGGTGGGCTGAAACCATCATTACAATGCGATGATGACACAGTATTCGCCAATAGTGATGAGGACTTCCTGTATGTAACAACTCAGAAATCGACATAGCAATGTATCCTCATACAGCGGTTTGTATGATATCTTACAAAAGTTATGCACACAGCTCATCTCTTATGAATTATTATCATGACTTCTTGAATAGGGCTGGGTATTGTTTAGAAAATTACGATACCATACTAATACAAGTACCCTTAAAGTGATACAAATGCCAATCGAGCACTTCATTTGATACCCATAATGTGAATAGAGTTTCATGTAGTAAAGCTACTTTGTTAATGTTTGGTGGCATCTCTGTACACTGAACTGCCCACTTTATCAAATACACCAGGCTAGACTTTACCACACCATACCACAGATTGAATGGGTTGTAGCTGCTGCTGCAGGAGTATAAGCTCTGCATCAGGAACAGCTGGTTAAGTCCACCTGTACACACACAGGGCTAACTGTTAGCATCACACAGCTAACATGACCTACAGGTTATTTACAGGTTTAACGATGGATTTGAGCCATTTTGGTGTCAGTGAGAGTCGGTCATGAACGTCTAATGGCTTGATGTTCGATGTTAGCTGCCGTTGCTGTGTTAGGTCTGGTATCAGCCTGGTATCAGCCCGGACTCCAAAATGGATCGAATGCAGGTATCTTTTGATTGAAGAAGTTTTGATACTATCTGGTACTGGGTTATTTTGGTTGATATCTTAATAGGTATCGGTACAGTTACCCAGCCCCTCTTACAAATTAGCGCTCCTACCATAGGTGTAGGAAAAGAATCATGGTTGAGCATTGCCACCTTAGATACTTATATTAATGTTATGACATGATGTGAGGACGTGATGACATGATATTACGTATGTACATAACTTAAAGTAACTCCATACTTATAATGGTTTCACATGGGACACAAACCCTTGTCTCCTGGGTCAAAGTCCTGTGTTTCTTTGACCCATCCACCATAATGGCCTGCCTCCTTATGAGGACTTTGTCATTCTTAATACAGCGTGAGCTGACTTCCTCTTTCCCCCCTGTCATATGACAGTGAGCAGCCTGCAGTACATAGGTCACATGACCACAGCCTCATGGCTCATGATATATATATTGGTTATGTATGAGTTATAGTGCATTAATTTTGTAGGTATGACTATAAAGAATGAGTGAAAACAGTGTGAGGAGTTCCACTCAGCTTGTGAAAATAGTTCTATGTCTTTCTGTACCTGTGTAAAATACAAGGACTTTAAGGTCATGCAGGTTGTTTTTGAAGCCTTTACAAAAAATGTGGCACAGCCTGATCATAATGGACCTGGTGGTGATATGGACTTCCACCGATCTGCATAATGCGTCATGGATGAGGTCAAATTCTGGCTGTGATTCAAGACGAGAGCTGCTGCTATCGATCATCGCATGTGATGTGAGCCACGCTGCATGATTTCAAATGCCGCACTCCTTTGTGTGTTTGCATGCTGTAATATTATGATGCTCTAAGGATATTGGGTTTATTCTTAGTATCTCTTCATCTCGGTTGAAAAGGACATCTGGCCCTGTAGCAATACAACCATAATAACATGAGGAAATGGATGCTGTATCAAGAATCTCTCTCAGTGCCATTTTCATCGTTGAAGTGCAGCAGTGTGGCATTTTGTTTCCAGTGTGCTGCCTGGTTTTGTGTTAAAACAAAAGGGCAGGGCTGTTAGTACAAACTGACCTATGAAACTGACGAGAAAGCTCATTATCTCCACCAAATGGCTGCCCAGATAAATAAGATCGGTGCCATCAGTTTATAATAAAGTGCATTGCCATTAGACTGGGCAGTAATGCTCTGTTTTTATATAAAAACAAGGAAGAAGTAGGATTTCTTTCAGTATGGTTGTGAACCACTATGAACTGATGGCCTTCGCAGCATGCTTATCAACGTTAGCATTATCACAATAGCATTAATGCAATTCCTGCTGTCTATTCTGCTGTCTAATCTATCACAAATAACATACAGCACAGAAGCTGTTTGCAGTGATTGAGCCAAAGCCAGCCGTGCTTGCTGTAAATAGTCATTTGCTGCATATATATGGCCATCAAATATTTAACATACCATAGTGTAGTTGATGCGGATTTCTACTGCAAAGGAGCAGTAGACAAACACGCCTTTTATTTCAGGAGTGTTTGCTGAAGTGATGTCTACGATTTGTTTTGCTCGGTGCAAAATCCAAGTTAGCAGTATAGACAAGAACATACACACTTTGCTCTTGTTGACAGCATATGAATCCTGACATGCATACTGATTCACCACGGCTTGTTTTGAATGATGGCTGGCTGCCTTTTGAAGAGAATCGACTCTGACACGAATCAGCAGGTGAAGCCCACTCACAATTTACTCAACAATGCAGACATCAGGGCAGATAAGTATGATGTAGCAATTAATGCTTAATTGTTACAATTGTCCCTCATTAAACAAGGTATCGACCACGCTAATAGCCCATATCCCAGGAGAAATACTGCCTCATTTGATAGATTCCTGTAACATTGCAGTGTTTCTGCTGCAGCCATTCTGTCTTGTTTCTCCTTTTAAGCCATGGATGTTGTCATGGTAATTATCTGCAACATTGTGAAGCAGTTTAGTGTTTTGTGGCCTTGGCTCCTGCTCGTCAGTGTTGGCTGTTCAAACACACACAAACACAAACACCCAAACAGCTGTGGCACCATTAATGAGGGAAGAGCACAGTAATCTCTCTGTGCAGGTGGAAGAGAATGCAAGTGTTGGCTGAGCATTCCAGCTATTCATTCATCCATCAGCAATCAATCAATGAGTGAATAAATGAATGAAATCAGTGAAAGTCATACAAAAAAATGAAACTGGAGCTAAACCTGAGAACGGAGCATGTCGGCCTGGTACACCAGCTGCTCCCCTGGCCTCACAGTGTAGAGTGTTCTGGAAGAGTGTGGCAGCATAACAAGCGGTTTTCAGTTACAGAACCGTTTTCACACGGGGATCATCAACAACTGGTCCTTTCCTTCATCTCACACCACCGTCGCTCCCTGTGGCTGTCGTTCACTCGCACGACATCAATAAATATTTTGGCGGCTCTCGTCTCATTCCAGGCGTTAAGGATTAAGTTGTGTTGTGTTTAAGATAGTTGCTGGGACAACATGAAACCCCACTAATGTAGTTTTATTCTGTTGTGCTTCATGACACCAGCAGCATGTCTCCAGTGGTTTGAGCGAGGGCTTAAGCACACTTTCCTCATCATGAGCCAGATCAGACCAGCAGTGGCTTGTGTATTTGAGAAACTGCAGTGCTGGCCCAAGTCTGTTCGTCAAAAGTGAAATGGTAATGTTGTACAAAGAGCTCATAAATGCATCACTGGTTTTTGATTTCATTAGTGCATGTTGGCAAGTAGAATAACTCAGTTTAAAAGAGGTCTGTTTAAGTGCCTCAGCTAATTAATTAGCAATCTTGTGCGCCATCAGTCTAACGACAATTCCTCTCTGGGGGCAACAGCCAATATTTTGGGAGATCCGGTGTAGCCAGTGAATATCTCAGCCAAGACTTTCTGTGCTGTGGGCCGGTCATTTTAGTTAATGTCAGTAAGCAGATATGTGCATATGAATGCAGTAGGACTGGGCAATATATTGTTATTATGTGTATATCGTGATATGAGACGAGATATCGTCTTGATTAGGATGTTATAATATCATAAGTGTTGCCTTTTCTGGTTTTAAAGGCTGCATTACATAAAAGTGGTTGTGAATTTACCAGACCCACCAGACTTTTAACCATTTTGTCATTATGTCCACATTACTGATGATCACTTATAAATCTAATTGTGTAAATATTTTGTAAAAGCAACAATAGTCAACCTTACAATAAAGTCACAAAAAATGTGGTCAAGAATATATGATTTTCCCAGCCCTAAAATGCAGATATATTTTATTTAGAGGGTAATATTAAGCTAAATTATCTCTGACAGGTTCTGAGATTGCATTTCAGGCAAATCTCCACACAGACTTTTACCTGCCATTCAAATGTGATTGGTTAATGCTACTCAAACTACACTACAAAAAAAAACCCTCAATCATTTCAACTTAAAAAAAACAACAACAAAAAACAGGTTAACAATTTGCATGCATTTTTAAAAATAGTTCCAACTTTGGCCTTATTGAGTAAATCCTATGAGTCTTTTATAATCTGACAAACCCAGTTAGTTTAGTACAACCAACACAATTTGTTTTGACCTCGAAAAGCTTAATTAAGTTGAACCAACATAATGTTTATGTAAAATTTGTGGTCAAATTAATGAAGATATACTAACTTATTTATTTCAATTCCATCTAACTCAAAGATGTTTTTGATTTTGACTGATCCTATTTTTTTTCTTCTTTGTGTTATACACAAACCCCATGAGTCACCTTTTAGAGTACACAAATGGAAACCAGAATGCTTGCAATACTAAAATCTTGTCCCGTAGCCTACAGATTCTGTGTAAATCTGCAGTTATCTGTTCATACAGATTAATTACTTGGCAAAGAGCCCAGACAATGCTGCCAAAGGATGGCTACACATTGTCTGGAAACCACAGTGCAACGTAAATCTTTCATTAAATCATATTTTTTCATGGTTTGTTTTACCCTACTTAAGCAGGAATGTATAGATGGTAGTTAAGGGGTTACAGCAGCGCTAAGATGCTTACAGTATGCACGTAACTGCCATAGCTATACCATAAGTAAAAATGGAACTACATGTTGCTCCTACATTATATTTTGGTGAGTCTACATGGAGAACACAACAACTGTGATTGATCTAATGTTTTCTCGCTGCTTTTCCAATGCTGTAATAGAGTGTTGATAGTGAAGTCACCTTTCAACACACAACTAGCCATTTGTCATTTCCTCTGCAAACCCTCTGCTCACCCTGATTGATGCCATCTATCACAGTGACTGTAGGAACGTAAACACAGTGATTGCTTGGTTAATCCAGTTCTCTGTGTATGTGTTAACCAATGCACCAAAATAAATAAAGGAATGTAAACACACTTACTGTTGGTTACATAATGAAAGCATGCAGTGGTCTGATCATGTACGATCCATCTAGTGTTGCAGCCGTGCTATCAACAGGTGAAATCAGATGCTGAACTATGAATCAAAACTTTCAACATAGGTAGCTATTGCAGGAGTCCTGTTAATCCCTGCATCATTATAAATCCAGCTTCTAACTGATGAGCTCCATCATATGGATTACTACTGGTGCCTGAAGGTGAACAGTTACAGGAAACTGTAATGTAACACTGTCTAAATCGTTCTTTTGAGACATCGCACAGACTGAAAAATAATTCTGTTTCCAGACACCGTTTGACTCGGCTGTTGTTAGAGATGTCTGGATGCCAGTAATCCCTGGAGAAATGTTGTCAGTAAAAACTAGCAGCAACCTGGTTAGTCACCTGTTGCTACTGCAAGTGCTTGTAAATACCGGGAAGGGTGTAGATCTCCATTTACCACTTGTTGTGTGTGTGTGTTGTCGGGTGTCAGCGTATGGCGAGCGTGGGTGGTTTTATAACGCTGAGTAAAGCAGCTGTCTTAAGCAGTTCCTGTGTAATTGTAATCCCTCTGATCAGGCGCTCTGTAAACACCAGATAGTAAACCTAGCCTGGAGCTCGACTCAGTGTTGGACACACACACACACACACACACACACACACACACACACACACGCACGCCTTTTTTCTCTCTTCTTCTCCATTTCACACACACTTACTCACATACCAGTACAAAGACACCTGGACTCATAGTTGTTTGCACACACACACACACACACACACACAGAGGCCTCTCGGTCCTTTGTGGAGCTCTTAAATGTGAATTGTCCTTTAAAATCACACGCTATAATGCTTGTAAAAATGAGTGGCCACTTACAGCACTTGTGTTTTTGATTGGTCACCATCTGCAGGGCTTAACATGATGACCCCTGTCATCCATCGCAGATTCACACAGATGGTACCCCTTGGCCTATTTATGCTTATGACCGGGTGCGATTCCTGTAAAGCCCCCCACTCGGGATCAAAGTGAGAGGGAGGGAGGACTCTACTCCATGTATCATTTTTAAATCCTTCAAGCGCAGTGGCCGCGTAAGACGGATGGAATGAGCCCTTTTTTGCTGCATCGCTCTCGGATGTCAGTTTTTATCACGGGTGGTGCCAGAAGCTTCTGCCGAGATACCCTCCCTCCTGTTTTCTCTCACCCCCTCTCTGCCTCTCTCTCGACGTGTAGCACTGAGTGGCGGGAGGAAATGTTAGCTAAACTTGCTTTGCCTGTGTAAGGCATTTATAAAAGATACACAGCTACATGTCTGGATGGCCCGGCTGCATAATTCATGTCTTGGTGTAGAGCTAAATCCTCTCTCCATCTTCCTCTGCTGTACTCCTCAACTGTGTAATGGGTTCTGTGTAGTCATAAAGCGCTGGTAGCATCAGCTAATGCCCATCCTGCCCCCTCCACAAACACACACATGCACACACACAGGCAACCTGGAGTGAGAACCAGAACTGTACTCAATTTAGAATTGCACCTCTGTGTAGCCATACTTTATTCATCACAATGTCCTTCAGTCCAAACAGTTTGTTTTAAAGGTTTGGAGTTCAACATTCTCCCTGTGACACACTGTTGATCATAAACTAGAGGGACACTGCATTTTATATTTTGAACATGCACTTATATTTGTAGTTTGCTCCACCGTCATGCCTGAGTGGAAGCAGCTGGTAACACAGTTTTTCAGGTATACCCACAAATAGGGCTGGAGATATGGAGAAAGTCAAATCACAATATTTTTATCCAGATACCTCAATAACCGTAAAGGGACAATATTGTAGGGTAGCCTATCTGTGCTTTTACAAAATATTTACACAGTGAAATTTTTGACGAAATAATAATCAGTAATGTGGATATAATGACTAACGTCAGGTTAACACCACACAACATGTTCGTCTGTTCCAACAGTCACTATGTCAGATGTGGAGTCATAAAATCGTGCTGTGACTTGGCCGACAGACATGACAGACTACACGCTGGTTTCCTATTATTATTACTGTTATTTCAGGAAGAGACAACACTTAAATCTAAGACGTTATCTGAATGATATAATACTGATATATTTCCCAGCCTTCTCCTTATGAATGTTTTTGAGGGCGACAGAGTTCATCAGGTGCTATTTTCTCTGCTCCCTTCACGAGGATTGTTTAATTTATTCGCCTGTTGTTCCACATTAACTCTAGAGGGACACATAATCAATTAACATCTAGAGCTATTAGCCGAGGCCAGAAATAAGTAAAGAAGTGAGATCTGTGCCCTGACGTTGGTGGTGTACAGGCTTGGGTCCGCATGTGTTTGGACAGCGTTTGCTGTAGTGAATTAGTGTTAAGATGGGGAGAGTGCCACTTGGGATAAGACCAGTGCGGTCTACATGTCTCACGGGGGGGCTCATGGGGGAAAGGCAGGTTAAACACACACTAACACGTTACCCGGAGATTATTATTCACAGACCAAACACAGACAGACAAAAATTCATGCGCAGACTCGTGTCTGCATGTAAACATGTTCGTGCACACAAACTAAATATATCCCACAAGTGGGGCTGTCGCAGGGATGGAGATTCCCCTGTGGAGATTAAGGGTGGCTCAGCAGCGCAGTGTTACTGCCATTTTTTGCTGTTTTTGCAGCTTACTTTATTTGTAAACAAACTTTACTGTTATTAATAGGAATATTTGTTGTTCTAAATGATGAAGATGACAGTTTTAAAACAAATTGATTTTTAAATGCAGAACACAGAAGGGCAGTAAGGCTCAGTGTTTTTATCAGCTGAGATGCTTTGGTTGCGTCCAGTCGCTACTGTATGATAAAGAATATTCGCAGAGGTAAAACTGTTGGAACAAAGTGGAGTTCCTACTTCCTCTGGATGAAGGGAAGGCTGACACACATAGGGAGAGAGGACAGACCCACCGGGTCTGTTGATTCAGTAATTATTTCCCCTCTACTGTTGTTATTGCTCAGCCATGTGATGGTTGGTCTTTGTGGTATTTGTCCAACCCCTCCTCCACTGTGATTGGACAGCTGGGTAAAAAGTGACAAGTGGCTTAAGCGTTTTACCCAAAGCTAAACAGGAAAAAATGTCAAAAGTACAGCTCTCAGCATAGAATAGATGCTCAGCGCCTTGCCATGCTGCTGGCATTAGTAGCAGAGAAACACCGCACTCCCATGGAAAGAAGAAAAAATATGAACATAGCGGTTGAGGTAGTTGCTTTCCACCCCCTGCAGTTGGCTTGTCAATAGTGTAGCATGCAATATAGTGGTTATCACAATTGCCCTACCAACAACAAACTCACAGATTGTCCTCCATATTTTGGGGAGTATTTCTCAGAGACCAAACTGGCAACATTACAATTTGTATCGCTACCACGAGGCCTGCAGAGCGCCGAAAAGTTTTCAGGCAGTTAGTGAAACTTGTAGCCAGAAGTTGACTGGATAAATCTCTTAACATCCCTACTGCTGGGTAACACATGTAAGGTTTAGTGGCCGTACTGGTAGCATCAAGGTGTGAGAATACTTTGGGTACCCTGGGTAATCAATGTTTGATTTGAGGTTTAGAATTAAAAAAAAAAAAACATAACCAAATAAAATATTGTTGTGGTGTTTCAAACATCAAATCATTGGGTTTGCAGTGGAATTATCTGTCTGTATACAACTGTCAATTCTTTAGATAAGATTTGGTATAATTCTGCTTTTAGCATATAGACGAGTAGCCCTCAGCAGACAGTAAAGGTGTTACTACAGCATTACTAATAGTGCACACAGTTAAGCAGTATCAAACATTGGCCTAATGCAATAGTTTCTGACTAGTCCAGCCACAGGGTTCAGATTTCTCCTTTGTTATTAGCTCAAGGATCACACAGTTTATTATACTCAGTGTCAAGTAGATGTCTGTTAGTCACTCACTCTACAGCAGGAAATTGCACTTAAAAATGAAAGCTCTGTGCTAGAAATTCACTGTACTTCAAAATCAAGTGTGTCTATTTACAAACTTGATACGTTTGCGAGTCACTTGCGGTCCATTCAGAATGTAACCGCAACCCACTATTGGACCACGACCCACCAGTTGGGAACCACTGATTTAATAGGCGATCTTTTTATTCTGTAGTCTGAAGGTGTGTCGTAGTGAAAATACTTCCATATCACCAATTACATCAGCTCCTCTAACATGTAATCCATTAAAATCTCATGGTTGATTGTTTAGTTATGATGATTTCATGCTACAGGTCACGGCACATTAAGAACTGGATTGCGGCTCTGTGCACACTGTATATGTGCATTCACACGCACGTGCCACGTGCACACACACATACACACGTGCATGCAGTCTCCAGATGCCCTGAGGCCCCTTGGGCAGATGGACTCCCCAGACAAGCCCGCCTACATACACTGCAGTGTGCACTGTGATATTTGTTATACAAGCATATTGGAGACACACACACACACACACACACACACACACACACACACACACACACACACAGACTCACACACACACACTCATGCATTTGTGTGGGGCGTTCTGAGAAACATGAAAAGCAAGATGACCAGAGACTGTGACCTAACCACGAACAGCGGCGCAGATATTGTAGTCACTGCTGCCGTGCTGTGACGTGGGTGTTACGCGCTACAGCTCTGGTTTGATTTCTTCAAAGTGACAGAGCTCACAAAACAGGCCGTTGTTTTCACAGTGCTGGCAGACTGTCTTCAGAGGTTGTGTAGTGTTCGGACAGGGAGACAAAATGAATGTCACCTTTTCTATGGACATCCTCTGTTGGCCACTGAAAGATTTCTGCACACAGAATTCACAAAAAAGTCATGAGAGTCTGAACACTGAGGGCAAAAGTCTGACTGGTTACCTGATGTTTCAACACAGAACAGTCATACAGGAGAACATACTGGGACTGGATCTGTGTCTAACTCTAACTACAGATCTACTTAGAGAGTCAAAACCAATGCACAGACTATAAAGAGGCTTCTGTGGAGATCCTGCTACAGTAGAAAGCGACCACAGTGGATGACACCGCCTGTACTCAGTACCTCTGCCTCCCCTGATGCACTCCCACCTGTGCTAAGTACTAAATGTCCCGTTGGGGGACTGTACAGCATGATGCCAACTATTCCGGCATTTTTATAACTGATGACTGCCATTGTCCCATTTGAGTATGTGGGTGCGTGCATTCAGGAGAGTGTTTTTAGCACATGATAGGTGAACAGCTGGGATGACTTGGCTGATGTAGTAGGGAATGTTCAGGCTGTGGAACAGCTGCGAGTGAACAGGATCCGTCCGGTGTCAGACCACAAGACTTGGAAAATATGTTTTCAATTCATATTGTGAACGGTGGGCTACAAAGACAACGATGCACCTAGTGTACTTTGGTGTTCTAGGCGACAGGAAGGGAAGTCTACAACACATTTAACCTGTGTTAGCTTTGTAACTTGGCAACTGCTGCCGTCGGGGTCATTCTATAAATCTGCAAAAAACAAAAATCACTACATAATCTCCATTTCTAGTTTAGCCAAACTTTCCAAAGTACAGCATGAATCTATTTATACAGCTTTCTGGGTCAGATTAACTGCATTTCTGGTTTGATTTCAAGTCCTTGCTTGAAATTAGAAAAAAAAAAAATCCATGTTACAGTAAATGTAATTTTGTTAAATATATAAGAATCTTAATTTACAGTGTTGAGAGTTTTGCACAGACTGGTGTAAATTAAAACAGAAGTAGCAAACACCCCTAAATTACAACATCACTGCACATGTAAGGAGCACATGAGGATGAGGCAAAAAGACATCTAGACATGTCTGATTGGTAGGAAAGAAAGAAAAGGTCGCATTGGTGAGC
>JAPZEB010000026.1:20256998-20271757 GCA_029783705.1 Chaetodon striatus
TTCTAACCTAACTCTTTCTCTGTTCCTTCTTCCTTCTGTTTCTCAGTTAAGTATTGATCTGTGATAAACAACAGATTTTAAGACTCTGTTTGCGTTTGCTGCAAGTGTTGAGTGAAATCTCTGCAGTGCTGAGACTCACATTAAAGCCGTTTTTAAGGTCACCCTCCTTTTCTCTGCTCCACCTCTTACTCCTGTTCTTTAAAGCTGCACACATGCCTTCACTCCTCCTTCTCCGCCCCCTCTCCCTCTGCTACCTTTCCTCCTCTAACAAACAGGAAAGGCTGTAAATGTGCATTAATAAACTGCGTAAAGTGTGTGTGGTTGCAGTGCCCATCTGGGATCTGATCTGGTTGGCAGAGGGCAGAGGAAGATGCTGCCCTCCATATCTGCTCTGCCAAGGACTGTGTTCTTGGCACAGACGCTTGGATCAGGGACGTTTTTTTGTTTTTTTTGTAAAGTAATTAATAAAGAGGCTTGTCACAACTTGTGAAGGTTTAGTGGTGATATGATCATATGGTGCTCGCAACCATTACGTAACTGTGGGATTGAATTTAGTGATTTAATGTTTGGAGTTGCTGTATCTTTGTGTTTCTATTGTTCTTTACTTCAATTTGATTTGAGTCCAGTGGTGTTTGGTCAGATGAGACTGGGGATGTCAAGAGAGAGGGATTCTTGCAGATAATTCAGGTTTTCAGTTCTAAGGTGTTAGCGAGCACTGAGCCAGGACCTGTCGACCCCACATTAACTTACAGCGATGGATGGAGGTGTAGCGGGCCTGTGCACTTAGTCAGCCATGCATTGAGACCTCAGTAAGTGCAGTGAGGGTTGTGACAGAACAGAAGGTTGGGGACGGTCACTGCTGCCCCTGCTAAACAGCAAATATACTGTTTCTATTATATAATGCTACTTATTCCACCAAGAACAAAGTACATATGTGGTACAGCCTTCAGAGGGTTAAAATAGTTGATTTGAGAGTGTTCTATGTTTGTCTATACCTTGTAACTAGTCAAGCCATTGCTTCCTGATCAGATCTCTGAGTTCAAATTAAAGATTTCTATCTGCCACGTTGCAGACAGTTAGTTGTGCTGGGCTTCATGATCCAGCAGCTCGGACTCTCCGTTTCTCCTGCTCTGAGCTGCCGGTCTCACATTGAGATTGCCTCCTGTTATGCAACTCGCTAGTCGACAGCGCTCTGCTGGCAGAGAACATTTTCTGTTGAGCATTTATGGCCACTGGACCAATGAAGGACACATTTGTGCCTTTTGCTAACTTTAAAGCAGTTTAAACATTGCTACAGTGCAGTTTTTTATTGAAACTGAAAAGGTAAATAGTTTTGCTTTCCCTTTGTTGACTAAAGTCATGTACTGTGACTGTGAGTCTGTTTATTTGTATGCTCGTATAAAGGCAGGAGCCAGTTTGATTCAATACACAGTTTACCTTCTTTCCACTGTGTCCCAAAGTGATTCATAGTCTACGTATCACTCTTTATACCCTGGCTAAGAACTTAGAAGAAGTCTATATATACAGGATGTGTGTATGGCATATGCTTTCTTCAGCATGAAGCAAAAAATGTGCCATGTGGAGCCAAGTGCACAGTCACAAAGAAAATGCTGTATCTTGTAGATGGTGTCTTGTCTCAATGTCTTGTGATTTGTGGTGGCTTTATTGCGTTGCGTTTAAAAAAAAAAAAGACTTCTTAAAATTCCCCTAACAAACATTCCCAAATAAACAGGCCTTTACAAAAACAGAGTTCAAATCAATGGGGCATTTAATGACCTCATTAAATAATAAAAAACTAAGATTAACCAAACACACTGCGGTTAAAGACTGTAACCCTGTGGCATCTTCCATGCTCCACACTCACTTAAGCACACCTGTCTTTGCCCTTCTATATGAAATGTGGACAAATACATAAAGTCAGTAATACTATTAACAGCCAATTTAAAAAAATTAAACATCAACGTAATTGTTCATAGGCTGCTAATTATAAATGTGTGGTGTGACAGTCTTCAAACGCATCAATTACTATGACTTATGACTATGATTTTTATATCCACTGTCTCTCTGTATCACTCTGTGTATTGGTAAATATTTGTTACCAGTTAAAATAGTAAGAAATGTAAGATTTTGTGATTTTCAGATATTTAGTAATATCTAAGCAAACTGTGTCTATTTTTATACACAGTAAGCATACACATGTGGGTGGGTCCTGTTCCTTTGTTGCACTTAACTGAACTGAGTAATGGTGCGCATAGTTCACTAGTTCATGATCATTCTGCGGAGGAGGTAGTCGACACTGTGCTAATCGTCTTATGCATAACAGAAGACAGATGTTTCTTATTAAAAACCTTGACTGGAGATCAACCACACCTCATAAAACACACTGTCAGCTGCCGGCAAATCGT
Organism: Chaetodon striatus; assembly: GCA_029783705.1. NCBI lineage: Eukaryota > Metazoa > Chordata > Actinopteri > Chaetodontiformes > Chaetodontidae > Chaetodon > Chaetodon striatus. Next base: position 20,259,404 of record JAPZEB010000026.1, read on the forward strand.
AGCAAGACGGACAGGCATGCATCCTTCCGTCTTTATAACCTCATTGTGTGACGTCTGACAGCGTGCACAGAGCTGACGTGAACAGAACACATATGAATCATACGTGACTCTGGAGCGGATTTGACATACGATATATCATAAGCTACTTGGTGTCACTTACTGCTCAGGCCATGTTGATCCTATTACACTTGAACCTCCTCCCACAATGTTTCAGTCTTCTCGATCTCAAAGGTCTAATGATTGGCAGGCAGGAGTATGCTTTCAATCCTATTTGCTCTTGTCAGCTGCTAATTGCCGTGAAAGGGATCCTTAGCATTAATCTGCTTCAGCAGGAGCGTGTGCTTGATCCCTGTCTGTTGACATGATATCCATGAAACATTTGAATCCATGAATCCATGTTATATGCGTGATAATATTTCATTAGGTCATTTGTGTTCCCGTGTGAGTTTGCGTGTGTGAACGCTCATCTGCTATACTGCTAGGGTTATGCTTTCATCAGCAGGATGTACGGTTCAGTACATGGTCTTACAAAATGTCTGCATATTTTAAAGGTAACACAAGCAAGACAACATTTAATTCTCCTGCAGTAGCAATCCATGGACGCACTCTGATTTGAGTGAAAAAGTGTGTGTCACAGCGAACCTGACGTTGACTTTGACTTTGTGATTTGTCAGAAATTTTCTGTGCTTTTCCCTGTTTTATGTTCATGAGTTCTTTGTGTCTGCATATTTGTGAGTGTTGTGCTGTCTCTGCTGTCACTCTGCCATCCAAAACAGCACGTTGAAGTAATACTAAAGGTTAGATAAACAGTGGAAATGTGTGTGTGTGTGTGTGTGTGTCAGAGAGACGGATAGAGTGAGTGAGTTTGGACCCAAATAGTCTCTCCAGTCTCCACATTGATTTTTCTCAACTTGGCATATTTTCAAGCCAACTGATGCATTCCAAGGATTTAAACCTCCATTATAAAACTACTGGGTGCGGAAAATAGTTTTCAGGGTGAAAAGGTGAAACAAGAATAGTTTTTTAAATTTGTCTTCAGTAGTCGGTCTCTTAAATGGGACTTCAATAGCAAAGATGGTGTAATTTCTGATGTAATTGCATCATTTGGGTGAAACAGAACAATCCACAATGAGCATTCAGGTGGGGATTAGACTGGAATTCTAAGTGTTAGCTTTACACACTCTTTATATAGTTGACAGGAAAACGGTGCAGTTTCCTATATGTGATTATAAATCATAACAGGGATGTTTTTAAGATGAGACTTTGACTGTCCAAAAGGTAGATGTACAGAGTTGGGATCCCAAATGGGAATCGGAGGCGTTGTAAATTTGTTGATAAAGAAGGAAAAGAGTCTTCTGCGACAATCGCTAGTTTTTCCTCTTCTCTAATTAGAAAGGTCACCTTCTGTTAATTTTGTTTTCAGTAACCAGACACCTATAAACTGGTAACTAACTGCTTCATTTTTAAGGAAAAAAAAAAGCAAAATGACATGAAATACAAGAGGCCTTTCCTTATAGTCTGGCACTCCATTAACTCAGTAGTGAGCTTTAGCACCACTTTTCAAAGAACTATCTATTTAGAGTGGTGAAATCTTAATGTTTTGTGATTTAAATGTCTCGCCCTTTATTTTATTTTATGTTCACAAACATGTTAACATGCACAGACATGGTGCCCACTGCCCACCCTTTAGCCTGGTCAGCTAACATTAGCTAGCAAGGCTACTGTTGATTAGCTGACATAAGACTTGACTCTGGTTAGCTAACATTAGCCTTGACTTCTGCACTACACACCACCCAAGTTGGGTGGAAGCTAGCTTGCGATGCTGCTGATTTGGCAATTACTGCTGGTGACGCTGTTCCTGTGGCATGGCAGCTTTGCTGAAGAAACACCCCCCTAGGGTGCCCCGGTGATTAAGTGGCTTTGCAGTAAAATCCTTTTAGCACCACTAACTGTACTGACAGTGCTAACAGTGCTAACAGTGCCAACAGAGCAAACATTGTTAAGGTAGTTACCAATACTTAAGCAGGTTTGCGGCTCAGAACTGAGCTGCTCTCTGACTGGGGTAACCTCGGGGGAGACTGGAGGGGAGGCAAAATGCTGTTGGGTCTGGATGGCATTACTAGCAGTAATTGCCACATGAGCAGCGCTACTTGCTAGCTCCCCTGTTAGTGTGCAGTACAGTAAACAGAAGAGTAGCAAAATTAACGTATAGATCTGTGGTGCTTAAACTTTTTTTTTTCTTTGTTAAGGACCCCTTGATACACATTAGACCCCTATTTGATCAGATTTCCCTCCAGAGACCTCAATCTGAAAAGATTTTGGTCATTAGATATGATTAAGACCAGAATTCTGTTGTCACCTACAGTTGGGGAGATAAAGGAGGGGGTGATACCTAGGATCAGAATAGTCACTCCTATGACTCTTACTCAGAATGGGTTACTTCTGTAGTGAATTGAAGAGTTAGAATAATCTATTCCCTGTTTCGCTGGGGACCCCCTTGAATTCCCTCAAGGGCCCCTAGTTTATGCTATAAACTGACATTAAAGTGGTTAACCGATTACTTGTTGACCACTGACATCCCTAACACTAATAACTGCTTGATACTGTGGGTAGTTTAACCTCTTAAAGTCTCCAGTGATTCAGAGGAAACAAGGTAGATAACAACAGAGTGGATAATGCTGAATTTGAACAACTTTTAAGCCAAAAAGGTTGGAAACCACTGAAATCACATCACTTTGTTCTGTTCCCGTACAGTGAGAGAGGACTTAGCCTTTGGAAGATGTCAACTGACCACTGTTATGTAGATGTGGCACTGAATATTATAAATCCATTTTGAGTGCTTAATGGACCGCTGTATGTGTGTCAATGCAGTGTTTTTGACCCCCTCTCACAACTGAGAGTGGCCCTCTGTCCTACTTCCTGCAAGCACAGACTCAAAGGGAAGCCAATTCAGTTATTCTGCCAGGAAATGTAAAGTTTTATGCAGAGATGTTCTCTCATCCTGGAGTTTAAGGTACTATCAGGGTGAAGCTATTTTTAATCAGTGTGACATTCCACATTTCTACCCCAAACCCCACCCACCCACCACCACACACACACACAAACATGCTCATAAACAGATAGCATACGACGGAGCTCTGACTCATCAAGTGGGAGTCGCATGAGTGTGTGCATGGACTACTAACCCTGAGGCTAAGGAAGCTGTCAGAATGAGGTAAAATGGGCTCTCTGCAAGGCCACTCTTTAATGCTGGATCAATACTTTTTCACATGAGCGCTGTATATGTCTATCATCGGGCCTTCACCAACAGTTTCATCACATTCATCTCTGCAGACGTGGTATTGGCAGGCAGGGGTATTACACTTGCCCCCCCCCATCTTCTGCAAGCACACCACACAGACACACTTACACCAAACCAAGCTACCAAACCTCTGACGGGGCTTACACTGTGCTGTCTGTGACAGTCTGTCTCTACTAAATATGGTTCCGTGCGTCATTCCCAGAATTTCCCTCCTCAGAGGTCAGCTTCATATGTCTGAATATATCCCAGCTTCTGAAAAACACACAGACTAATTTTCACTTATGATTTCAAGGGGATCTCTTATGCTTTTTCTAATTTTCTTTCAAGTATATAATGTTACAATGTTGGCTGTTCATATTAAATATGGCCAGTATTTCAAATAATGAGGTAAACATATGCAGAGGTAATTCCTGTGAACAAAAACCTCCGGACCAAAGACGTCAGCTAGTCTTTATATGGTCATCTGTTCTGGGCACGCTACTGAAAATTCTGATCAATCAAGAGCAGCTTTCTTGTGCAAGGCATTTGATCTGGCCCGCTTGTAAATGCTGCCGTGAGAACACGAACCAACTCTAGACAATTATGCAACTTCGTAACAAAATTTGTCCCTGATTCAGACCAAAGCAAGACAACTCTAGGTCTGAAAGCACCCTCATATGTGGCAGACTGCAGAAGACCCACAAACACTGACCAACCTGTGTGGGCAGCTTTTTCAGGAGAGAAGTTTATAGAGAAGGATCTTGAACTGGCTCTTTGAGAAAGAGGATACACGCAGGTGTTTCAAGACAGACAGTATGAGCAAAATAAAGTGTTTTTTGAACCTGAAAGTGAGCATAACAGGTCCCCTTGAACTAAGTTCCAGTTCCTTTCCAATTATGTCTCAGATAAGCGACCTCCCCTTGTGTGTGGCTCACACTGTCACGATGCACATTTGGTGGGAGATGAGAGGAAGATGAGACCGCACAGCTTTTCTCCAGATGAATTAACAAAATAAGATGGCCTCTGAGGTAGTTTCATAGCTTCTTTACATACTACATATTGACATAACTTAATTGCTTTTGCACAGAGAGCATGGTAGAGCCATGACTATAATGTGTTGCATTTGAGTAATTGCCAGCCTTGCTGGAATTTGTTTCCCTGCGATCTTATATGCATAACAACTACTTTACATTAATGGGATTAGACTCTGACATATATTAGCATGCAGCATGCAAAAATATATTTTAAAACACTAATGCTTTTTTACATTTCGCTTCACTTCAGTGGCGCTACGTATCACACAGCTAAACACTCATTATGAAAGATAACAATGCAGTTATACTAAAGCCTTGGCTAAGATGTAGTCATGGATACAGTGAGAGCTAAAATTGAGGCTACTTGTTTCTTCTTTTTAGTTTTCAATTTATTTTAATTGTTGTTACTCTAGTTATCCAGCGATGAATGTGTGATAACAAAAGGCTACAATATTTGTCCCATGTTATCATGTCACACTGTAGAGCCTCTGTTTATTACCAAAAAAGGCAAAGGAACAAAGAACAAGAGGAAGAAAGAGACAAAGAGAGAAGCAAACAATGAGCTCAGAGGGATGAAAGAGCATGAATAAAAATGCAAGCTCATTCTGCGTTTCAAAGAAAACCTCAAGTTCAACTCGCCTCACTTTCTCCGCTGCCTGCAAGGTGACTTACAACCAAAATAAAACTATTCTTTCTTGAGATGGAGCCACGCTGAACCGAAGGCATCCCAGAAGACAATGTGCTAGATTCTGCTCCTTGTAAAACCACATTGAGGCCAGGCTATTTTGGAAACACAAACCTCAGGCTACGGACCTGTTTCTGTGCTTAATTCTGATTCTAATTTAGTGAGTGTGCTATTCGTCAAGTCATGATGAATGTGCTCCACCTCGATGGATAAAAGCCATGACTTGAGTGAATTGTGCAGATTGCGGCTCATATGTGGAAGTGCAGTTCATTTCTCTGGACCTGACAGTGCTTTGGTTGATTACACACGTCCTTGAACCCCATTTGAACATGACGCAGGTGACATTTATGAGGCCGGGTGTCACTGATGACGCTGTGCCACATTAAAGCAGCTCCTCTGTCCTCACGCTACAGTCACTGCATATAACTTGCTTACTCCATATGGTAAATACTGCCCACACGGATGGCACATCTACCAGACTGATGCCATAAAACCTGAACATGCCTCGTCATTCATAAGGAGCCTTAAATAGATGAGCAACTAACCGAAGCAAGATACACTACACCCCCCCTCCTTCTATTTGTACCCATTTCTCCTTACTACGAGATTTATTCCTGTCAGAGGGGCAAGGACATCTATTGCAGTCTGCTGAAGGTCCAGTCTGGCAACATGGGTGCCTGTAGATCACAGGTTATCATGAACCCAGGTGACAGCTCACTCTGAGCGACTGGTCTGATGGAGAGTAAGGTCCCAGGCCCCGCTCCGTCATTCATCACGCATCCTTCAATCCCAGTATGCGCTCTTCATCAGGGCTGGGGCAAGGATGAAGGAGACAGGCTGTAAAAGATGGTGCCCACCCCCTCCTCTGTTCGTCCTCTTAGCCCCACCGTCACTCATTTTTATTACCTCGGATGAGCCGGCAGTTAGCTGGCTCATTAATAAACGCCGGCTGGAATTGGACATTTGTGGAAGTTCTCAAGAGTCTATTCTATACACACACACACACACACACACACACTTTCTACCTCAGCTATAAGCTGAATTAGAGATCCTTAAACATGAGCAGACAGGATAGCGAGGATGAAAAGGGAAAACAACTGCAGAGTGCATCAATGTTTGTGCCAGTAAGCAATTTGAAGTTTGACCCTCTGCCAACTAACCTGTGGATGTGTCTCAGTGCACCTTAACACCTGTCTTGTGCAGATAAAACACACCCTTCTTCATTTGTTTAGTTTGTTTGGGGAGAAAAGAAACTGATCGGGCAACAGGGAAATAATCAGGATATTACTGGTTTAAAAGGACAGATTGTACATTTAACTTTTTCTACCCACTAATGTTGTTGATAGATGGATAGGACATTTGGATGTCACAGAAGCACTACATGAACAAACCACACAGTACAAAGAATGTGTGCAGTTTAGAGCAATTATAAATGGGTAGATTATCTTAGCTTAGCTCAATTTCTACTTGATCCAGCACAGTAGCAGCACCTCTGTGCCTCAGGAACAGCGAATGGGGTCATATTCCTGGAAGGAAACTTAGACCTCGCCTCTCACCATTCCAAAGCACCATTAAAGTTTCAGTAGTGTTGTGGTTTTCTTGGCGAGGGGCTGCGATGGATAGTGTCTGTGGGGTATTCAGGAGCTTCTGCTGGTGCGGAGGTGTTAGTGTAGCAGGGCATGCAGGAGCCTGAAGGAGGCACAGAGATCCTGATAAGTCCCGTAGGACAAAAGTCATGTGGTGATTAATTGCACTGGGCGTGGAAGCCTGATTATCTGCTGCCTGTTAATGTGAGTGTGTATGTGTGTTTTGTGGGGTAAAGACACTAGGGAGGTTTGAGTCAGGCAATGTCTGGCCTACTGGAGAGTGGACCTGCTCTTGTTGGCACATGGGCATTCATCTGGCCCAGTTTATAGACCCTACTGAAGGGGTATTTTGGAAAGAAATGCAGCTCAGAAAGTTAGGTCTGCTATTTAAAGCAGGTTATCTGCTGAGCATGGTGTCCGCCTGATCTGTCTCATCTGCAGTCATCAGTTTTTACTATGATATTTAAGTCTAACTACTCCAGAATCATCAGATACGCACTGGGTGGACGTTCAAACGATAAGGTCAAGTGCTGCCTCTTCAAATCGCTGAGCTATGTTACACTAGAAAAGAAAATTCAATAAATTAAGATATTGTGAACATACAAAAGACACATTTTTTTTTTTTTTTGAGGACTGTGTCTGAACAGTTCAGTTTGTTTCAGTCAGATTTAGTTTGAAAATTGTACGCAAAAATCAATAAGCATTCAGGGAGTCTGACTTGTCACATCTGCTGTGGGGAGTTTACTTTGTTTCTGTGAAAGAGAAAACTGTCAATCATCTTTTGTGCGGCCTATTTGACATCTTTATCAATGACCATTCCTCTCAAGTTTATTTATCCACAGTTCTGCCAAACCAGAACAAAATTACTCTCAGGCGGCCTTGAGAGGCTATTTCTACTGTGAGTTCTAGTTTTCAGTTTTTTATTTGTATGTCAAAGCAAGAAAGGATGGCAGAGGAGATACCCACTCACCAATGCAACTGGGCTGGACAGCCACAAAAAAGGTTCACAGGCTGAGATCAGTGAGAACAATCAACTTTAAAAAATTTTTTTTTGCACTTTTAGCACCTTTCTTTTTGTGCACGGATGTCCTAAATAAATTAACATTTATTTGCAATGATTTCAGCCTGTGAATCTTTTTTGTGCTGCTTGTCTTCTCACACACTCCTGGACCCGTGACCACATCATCCCCGTCCTTCATAACCTCCACTGGTTCCCCATCCCCCAATGTATCCACTTCAGACTCCTCATCATCACTTTCAAAACTCTCCACAACCTGGCCCACCTCTACCTGTCTGAGCTCCTCCATTGGCACACTCCCTCTCGCACTCTCAGGTCTGCTGATGCCGACCTCTCCGTGTTTCCTGTTTGTTTGTTTGTTCGTTTTTTTTGTTCGTCTAAGTGATCAATGAAATCTTGCTGACTAATAACCTTTCTGGTCGACTGACGTTTGGTCAACTATTAGGGGGCAGCCCTAAAGACAGGTGGCAGTTTTGCGCTAAATATAGGGATACCCAAAAGCTAATATAAAAAAGTGCAAAAAGCACAGGAGCATCGAGACGCTATTTGACTGGCAACACAGTTGGGTGCATTTCACCCTTTGGGGGTGTTTTGAGAATTACCCATTGTCTTATATGTGCAGGTTTTTGGCCACAAAAGCCACACCATCCTTTTGTGAATTCACCCCTCAGTATTTGTGTGTGTAAAAGGCTTTTATGGATGACAGTAAACCTGCAGCCAATTATCAGCAGTAAATGGTTTTGGCTCTTTATTCCTAGTTGGCTCCATTGAGGGTGAGCATGTCGGGTTTATGAATACAGAGCAGAAATTTACTGTAGTTTGCTGCTGGTGACATTGCTCCCACACAGGTCTAATTATTGATCGGTAGTCAATAGAGCAGTATAGCTGACTAGTTTCATTCATAAAACTATTTTTAAATGCAATACATAAACCTTCCCTTTACATTTTCACTCGGCTCTGACATGGATTGAAGCTGTGCGTTAATGTTTTCGATCACTATGCCCTTAAATTGTAATTAGAGCTTATCACCACACAGCTTTGTCTGTCCATTTGTAGTGTGTACACAGTGTTCAGTGTCTTCTAATTCTGCCTGTCTAAATACTATTTAACACCATATTATTTGGACCCAATACATGTGGTGTTGTTTTTATTTCCTGTGTGTGTTTCTGTTTGTGTTTGAGACACAAAGCGAGAGAAATGTGCGCTTCCTGATCGTATTTTTGTGAAGAAGACACTCTTTGCACTCAGTGTGAAAATACAGTACATGGAAGTCAGTGTGTGGGAGTCTGTCTACATAATGTTTTAGTTTATATTTAGTAGTTTAGCGTATTCGTACGGGGAGTAGAAACTGAGGCGGTACTGTGGTCCATTCAGCTTTCTGAATAAAGCTGGCTGAGGTTTACCACAGTGCAAGATTGTGATATTATCACAGTATGAGTGGAGTGGATATCGGGTCATCAAGAACAAACTCTCTGTGTGAAAATGGGACATCAGTTCCTTGTGTAAATTTTTAACACTAATCCTGATGCCATTTTTCTGGTGAGTTTAGTTAAACTGAAAATAATTATGCTGGGTCACCCATGTCATAAATGATAGTTGATAGTGGCTCCTGATTAATAGCCTTCTCTGTAGTCATTTTCATTAAGTAGTAAATGTGTCAGAGAGAGGCATGGCACTCAAATCCATTAGGAAAAGAAAATACCATTTATTTGGGCTGATTCGCTTGTAGCTAATCCATCAACACAGAAAAAGTAGGTCAATGATCGAAGCCAAGCAGGGACTGTGCCCAGAAGAGGACAGATGCAATAGATCCAATGCATTCACACAGAAACACAGGGCTTTTCACAGGATCCCGGTACAGAATTCCTATAGACACACATCATGTTATAGAAACTCTCAAGCACAGTAAGCATGACTTCATAAAAGCATATCTGGCCGCTCCAGAGTGACCTGGAGGCCTGTGCATGCCTTTACATCTGCTTGCCCACTCATACAGTAAATGGGGTGGATATGTGGTGAACAGGGGGGCCATACTTCACCACCATCTGACCTCAGTTTCAGTAATGCTGACTTGTTGTAATACACAGAAGCAGACTGCACGCTTGCCTTGCAATCCCACAACCTTTTACTTGTCTACGGGCCCTACGGTCCCCTCATTAAAGTGCAGCAGCTCGTGGTCCTGTGCCTGCTAAAAGCCTGCCATAACACTGATGTTGAACACGGAACTGTTTCCTTTCCCCTTTTCCTTTGTGTTATGTTATCACTTTTCCTTTTCAGCGACCAAGGATATATTTAACGCAGCCCCCACTGTTGTTGGTTGTGTTTAATTTGAGTTGTTTGGTGATCTTGGTGTTCTTGATCTGTCTTTCTTTCTTATTCTCTTCTGTCCCTCTCTCCTCTCTCTTCCTTCTCTCTCTGTTACTGTGGCCCAATCCCAATACACCCCTTGCCCTTAACACTTAGCCCTTAGCCCTCCGTTTTGCGCGTTCACGTCCAGGGGTAGGGTGTCCTGATTCTTGTAGCGTGACGTGCTAGGGATACATGGCCCTCAAAACGGAGGTTTTTCAAAGGCACACTCCAAACCAAGTGTTCTGAAAAATCATTGCCAAGATGTCACCCAAAACTGTATTTTCTTCATTAATAAAGATTTTAAAATTCCGATAATCGGATTATCTTAGTTTATTGTTGTATTATAGTCCTTTTTTTATGACAAGCGTAACAAAACAACTTGCTGGTATGCAGATGTCTCGATTGCTAACTAGCTAGCTAGTAGGGGTGTAAATCACCAATTTCAATACGATATTATATCGATTCTTTGGACAAAGACACGATATTTGCCAATATTACAAAGTCTGCCACAATATGATTTTGATTCGATGCGGCCTGTGGGTGATATGAAATGGTATTGTGTGCCCATTTAACACAATTGGCTACAGAAGAAGCTTTGTTCTTTGCATCAGTGACATTGGATCGCTGATCATTTAATTGATATATCGATCCAGATCGATGAATCGTTACACCCCTACTAGCTAGCTACCATTACATTGTCATTGCTGATTTGTGCATGACAGTGCCGCATTTTAACATATTTCCATGTCGCATACCTCCCGTTTGATGTTAATGACACCTGAAATTTAACAAAAGTCCAGCAGCAAAGTTGCTGTTGCTGCACTTGTTACTGCCCCTCTAATATTAGTACAGTTTACCTGTTGATGAAGCAGTATTCTTTTTTATTTGATAATTGGTTAGATCGATTGATAGCGTGAGACGTGAATAAATCCAAGTGTCCTGACAACCACAAAAAGGCTGCCGACACAAGAGAAATCACCACTGCAGAAGACGGCTTATTCGCAATGCGCGGCAACGCTCGTCGTTTCTGTTTACATAAATCATCGGTATGCTGGTGTTTATCAGGGTCTGGAAGGGTTGTCCCATTTTATAGAGGACGTTACCAATATAACTCTGTTCCGAGGGGCAAGGTGACACTGGAAGACAAGGGGTAGGGTAAGAAATATGAAATGGGATTGGGCCTATATTACTGTTATTTAAAGCTATAGCTGTTGCTAACATTTGATGTCTTTTTATTTGCCTGTGTTTCTGCCTAGTGTTTTTGCTGTTGTTGTTGTTTTCTTTTGTTTCTGTGTGTGGTGAGCCTTCTAACCCCAGTTCATTCTGTTATGGCACCACCGCAGTCCAGGATGACGCTGCCCCAGGTACCCAGGAGTACATTATGTTACGGCAGGACTCCATCCACTCTGCGGATATAAGGAGTAAAGGGTCCCCCTTTCGTGCTAAGTGTCACGAAATCTTCTGCTGCCCGCTGAAGCAAGTCGTCCACAAAGAGAGCACAGAGCCCGAAGGTTTGTTCGCACCCCCTCCTTGTTTTGATTTGCTGATGCTCCTCGTATCCCCTGCCCACTCCCGTCTTGTTTTCCCCTCTCTCTCATATTCTGTGTGAACTGATAGTTCTCCGCCCCTTCAAACTAAGTTCTCTTTCATTCCTGTCCCATTTTTTCGAGAGCATCTGGTGTGCTTCTGCCCCTTTCTAGCATGTGTGTGTTCGTGCACGAACGCGTGTGTGAGTGTGCGGAAGTGTGAGTACGTGTTTGAGCATAGTATAAGACTAAATGCTTAGGGCATGTTTGCTTGCAGAGAACCTGTAGGAGGGCATCTCTCCATGGGCTCCTCTGCTCCTGTCCGGTGGTGTGTTTGTACTGTATGAGTGAGTGTGTGTGTGCGTGTGTCTGCCTGCACATCTCTTCTGTAGGACTGAGTGAGGAGCATAGCATCTGTAGCTCCTACCCACCCCTCCCTACCCCAAACCATTAACTCGGTCATCGCCACCCTGAGGCGCATGCACAGACCAAAACAAAGTGCAAAAAGAAAAGGGGTTATAGATGGAGGCAGCTGCTGCCCTAATGAGTTCAATGACTGGGCAATTTCAGTATGTGCCTCCACTTCAACTGGCCTCATAGAACAAAAAAAGGTGAAACTCTTTCATCTTGCTGTCCTGAAGACGATGTGAGATTGAAACGTTTCATATTCATGACTAAATAGTGATCTATTCAGCTACAGACTGCAAGTCAGCAAGCCCCCCTCCCTCTTGTTCCCTGTGCTTCCTACGCTTCTGCCTGTGGCTCTGTGGTCTTGGTGGCTGCAGCCTAACCCCTCAATGCTGCCTCCTCCTTCCTTCCTTCCTTCCTCCCTTCCATCCTTCCTTCCTTCCTCCCTTCCTTCCCTCCCTCCGGAAC
>JAPZEB010000026.1:20271857-20287739 GCA_029783705.1 Chaetodon striatus
TATTCAGCTACCGACTGCAAGTCATCAAGTCTCTCCCCCCCCCCCTCCTCTTGTTCCCTCTGCTTCCTATGCTTCCTGTGGCTCTATGGTCTTGGTGGCTGCATCCTACCCTCTCAGTGCTTCCTTAGCTCCTTCCTCCCCCCTCCCCGCTGCTGCAACTGCTTCACCTTTACCCCTACCTCTATTAACTTCTTTAGTGCTTGTAGCAGCATGAGGATACGCCTGCGTGCTGAATATGCTACCAGCGTTTGTACAGTTAGGACACGCAGTAAAGTACAACAGACGATAAATCCCCTCCAAGCATGCTTCCCTACCCTGCTCTGTCTGGCACTCAGTCTCTTTGACTGCCTCATTTATCATCTATCCCTCAATAGAGTGCTAAGATTGTAGAAATTGCTTTCCTTTGCAGACTTCCCTGATAGGTAAGATATGAATTATCTCGCTCTTGATATGTTTCCTGCAATGTGTTGCTATGTTGCATCTAAAAGAGGGACATTTTTGGTGGTGTATTTCTACACTTTAGGTATCAGTTAACCTGTTGATGGGTGTCTGTGTGCCCGCTGAAGGACTCGAGAAAGACAGAGAGGGAGAGAGACAAGAGAGAGGGAGATAAAGAAGCGGAATACTAGCGGAGGTCTGGCTTGAAAAGTACAGATGTATTATTCAGTTTGGCTGCAGCTCCAGTTGGACGTGACTGAATTTACAAAGGAAGGAGGGGAGACTACAGCTGTTACGTAAGCTGTTCATGAGGACGTCATTAATGTTGATGCATGATGCGGATGGAAACTGTATTTAACCATGTGCGGAGCAGGCCATACACACACAAACACACACACAACTTAAAATACAGAGCTGACGATATATGTAAATAACACATACACACCAAATATACTTAGTGAGAAAGGAGATGTTTGCATGTTTCTTTGCTGGGAAAAAAAAAGGTGTTTGATAGGAAATGAAAAACAAGAAGGTTGTATGTTTTGAGAGATCTGTGCAGGAAAGTCAGCCTTGTCACACCGTTGCCATGGCAACAACATTCCAACTGCTTTGTGTTGCACTTATTAATGATTTTCATGGATTAGATCACTTAGCTTCATGTTAAATAGAGTTTAGAAGTCACGGTGGATTGCAGCACAGACTGTTCAGTCAGCAACTCTGGCTGCTTCTCTTTTATCCCTGTGTGGTTAGATTATATTAATAATGACAGCTATTATACTGTGAGCAGTAACAGGCCGTGTTTCCAACATGTTTGTTCTGGTGACGAGCTGTAGGTGAGTTGCTGACAGTGACAGGTGTTCTGAAAGGTACAAACATTAAGGTGAGATCTAACGAGACTTTGACGGAGTCAGTTATCCGCAGTATCATTTCCTCCGAGTCTAATTCCTCTGATGCATATCCCAGCACTACACCGAGGTGGCTGATACAGACAAAGATATTGGTTTCACCAGTCACTGCTTGACAGCACAACACATCAGCAGCACACTGTGCCACCTCAGAGGATGAGTTCAAATCATATCAGTTCATCTCTGTAGAGCTGCAGGGAGTAAGAACACAGACAGAGAGCACTGGACTCGCCTCCTCCATGCTCAGGTCTGCGTGTGCTGCCGGCTGTCTCTCAGTTTTGTTCTCTATCTTGACATTCACTCGACAAGCTCTTCAGCTCGATCTGTGTCACCACCTCTCGATTCCTCTTCATTCTCAAGCCACTCTCTCCTGTTTTCCTCTGCTTCTGTTTCTCTCTCTTTGGCTCTGTTTCGTTTCTTCACAGCAACAAAAGATGGTGCCCGAGGGGACCGATCTGTGTAAATACCCCATCCATAATTCAGACGACGGCAAGACTTTGTGTTTATAGTTCCAGGCTATGCCATGTACACACAGACAGACAGATATCCATATAGAGGTGTAAACTCAGAAGCATATGGCATGAGTAGGATGCCTATGGTTTCACTTGTGAGAGATAAACTCAAGGAATGAGTGTTTCTCTAGAAAAGAAGAGAGTAGACCCAAATTTGAACTGAAATACTCACTGTTAACAAGAAGTATTTTCACTCCCTCTGCACTGACTTACAGGCTGTCCTGGCCGTGACTTACACAAGAGGACTTTTGCCTCACGTGGGCTGGGTTTAGATTACACAAGTTTTAAAATGCCAAACGACTTAGAAATTTGACTGCATCACAGAAATGAAATGTCACAGAGAGGAAAAAGCTGAAGGTGGTCATTAAATAAAAGTATTTTGATTAGTTTTTCAGATGATATAAAATACAATTTACAATATAGTTTGATAAATTTAAACAAAATCCCATCCCACAAGGAACACAAGACCACTGTGCCATCACAAATTTACAATATGAAATATAAAAGTAGAAGTTCAATGGTAAATATGATACAAGCAAAAATAAACAAATAAAAAGGGAGTTGAAATTCATCGTCCATCTTCTCTACCTGATCCAGAGCTGCTGTAGGAGATCCCTATGCACTGTGCTAAATATTGCAATTGTGGCAAAAGGTATAACGGATATATACACTCTTGTACTTTTTAAACATTTGCAGGCACTATACCGTCAAGATTCACACAAATGTTAAAGTTGGAAATGATTGGGGCTGTCCCAGGTGAATCTTGTAACATTTCTGAGACTAGCATCAGTGATTTTGACTGAAAAGACCACTTTACTTTTACAGTACTTGGCGATATCAACAAGCACAGCTTAGAATGACAATAAATTTGCCTTAAAACATTAAAACAATAGTCCAGTGTCTCTATAAACATCTAAGCAGGTGTTTGCTGTAATCACTCTCTGCAGTCTGAATTATAATTCATGTGGGTATCTTCCAAAGTTACTGTCTTTTTAGTACAAAATGTTCTTTGTATTTCCTTGTCAACCCCAGGTCAATCCGAAGTCGTTGAAATCTGGTGCCTGGGCAGTGACTTGCAGCGACAGACACTGAGGAAAAAGCCGTCCTTTAACGTCAGCATGATACACGGCTGGTTGCTGTTATAGTCTAACGGTGTCAGGGGGAAATGCAGTGGGACAAGAACAAAAGTTGAAGCGGCGAAAGTCAGAGTAGGGTGGGCTGGAGAGGTGGAGGATGGGTCCAACAAACACCGACTTTCACTCAGGAGAGTGGTGTTTGTGTCCCGTAAGATTTCAAAGCCAAACCCTGTTCTTTTTAAATAAACCCAACCACGTGCGTTAGTTCGCGTTTTTTTTTTTAAAGAGTCTGTATGTAAACGGTAAATTTCCTGTGAAAACAGAAGTGTATTTTGAAAGAAGACAACGCATCTAACAGGTATAACTTGACACAATGTCCTAAAACATCAACAGCCAGCACACCCAGGGTACCGTTCACATCATATCTGGACATGGAAAGTCCATGATCCAATGTCGATATGTGACGAGGCCAGATTGAGAAAATGTCGTCCTTGTTGAGCTGTAATGGAAGGATAGTTAATGGGTTAATTTCACACTAAAAAGACTAAAACTTTGCAAGATATCCACTTGATTTAGTCAACTCAGAGGGCTGAGGCCTCACATTAGCCTCAGAGAAACTTTGGAATACACTGTTGCACAGAGCAACAGCTATGGATTTTGTGCCACAGCACTTACATTGGAGGCAAATTGTTTTATTGTTCATAAGGGCACTTAATTATTGTTTTCCAACAGACTTGAAAATTGTGAGGCTAACCTTTAAAGTGTCACACGGGGGGTTTGGCTTGTTTTATCCTTTATCTGCAAATCACATATATTTCACATTACTGCTGACCTTTTAGTAAAGCACAATAAATTGTTAGGTTGACTCCCGACCCCGTAGCCTTTACGTTATGTTCTTCTCACTATAGCTTGCAGAAATTTGAAACTTGCTTGAGACTGGTAATTCATCATAATGAGCCGGGAAGTACACGGGCATTTTAAGGAGAAGTGGTTCAACCTAAATGACCAGGCCATTATAAAGCTTTGTTTGTGTTTGTCATAACCTACTGTGAACTCCAGGATGCACCATCTAAAGCCAGCGTAATAAAATCAGCAATATGATACGTCTCTTACAGGCAGAATAAATTTCAGCACCTGTGCTGCTCGACATTCAGGCTGCTATCTAATCTGTTTCAGACTTATTGACAAAATAACTCATCTGCTGACCACTCAGCCAAGAAAATGTAAGCAGAGTGCAAGAGGAATGAGCAGTAGCCCCATCTATTTCCCACACCCAATGTAAAATGCATGGTGGTGATTCACCACAAAGTCGACACAGCGCAATTACATTTCGGGGGGGACGGGTGGGGGGCAGCGCCTCTCCTTATAACAGAGTATCCCATTGCAGTGTCTCACCGAGTCCTGCACACTACTGCAATGTTGACAAGAGACAAACATGCAGCCTCAGGATGCACTCGTGCTCCAATAACAGCTTGTTTAATTTTCTTTCTTTCCTCCGCAGTCTTTCTGCATGAAAGCAACAGCTCTGTTTGTCTAAGTCAATACATAAATAGACTATGCATGAATAAATAATGTGTATGATAATGTGATTTGGTGCCTGGAGAGAGTAGGCTGGGAGGAGAGTGTCAATGTCACATCAGCACTGGAAGTTCTGCTGTGCTTACCTGACCTCTCTGTTTGCCTAGAAGTGTGCATTTTGGAACATATTGAGGTTTTAGCGTGGAGTCTGAGTCAGGGTTGTAAATCACTGGTTTCATCACGATACGATATCATATCGATTCTCTGGACTAGATACAATATTTGCCGATATTACAAAGTCTGCCACGATACGATTTTGATATGTTGCGATTCAGGGGCATGTGATTGACACGAGATGATATCATCGGCCCATTTAACAGTCAATTACAGAAAAAGCTGCCCCTTTATTTTGGCCATAAAAGATAAAAACAACACATAACTAAAGTAAATAACTGTACAGTTAAGTTTACTTTACACTAACTCCACGAACACACATGAAACAGCATACTGTATGGAATCAGTTAGTCTTCAGGGCTTTCTGCCAGAGAGACCTTTCTAGAAGAAATCTTTTCATTTTAACCCAAACTATGATATTTGCCCTAAAACTTCAGGTCTGTCTGTCTAAAAGCCCTGAAGTCAAACTTCTCCCAACAGCCATGAAACATGGATTAATAACATTGTTTAACAAAGGTATAAAATTCAGCTCAGTAACAACTGTCGAGGTTCACAGATATGTCAGCTGTTTTTTGCTTGTCACCCATTAATAGCACAGTGCTTACTTTGAATAAATTAGCCTAGCAGCTAGCAGACTTTCCTCCATTCATAGCTTAACAAATTACATGTATTTCTTATACTTTTTCTGACTTATCGCTGGTTTAAGTGTCTCCCGACAGAACAGCACAGTTACATTTCAGCCTGCATACACGTCTTTCCAGCTGAACATTGTTGAAACAGAGCAGCTAATGTTGCTGTAGTGAGAAGTTAGCAGAGTGAGATGCCCGTCCAGACGGCTAACGTCACGCAGTGTCTTTGCTCATAATGAAATTGTTTACATACAGCATGTGCGTTGTCTGTTGACCCTTTGTTTTCTCCAAAATCAAAAATATTTTCACACCGAGTAAAAAGCGTTATCGTCTGTCTTGTGGTTTGTGGCAGCTTGCTGTCTGCCTGTCGCTGTGTGACGATGACACAGACTTTAAAAATAAAAGCAGATCCTAAAGATGACGATATAGATCAATGTTTTCACTTTGCATTGATGGTACTGTATTGTTGATCACTGAATTGATAAATGAATCCAGATTGATTGAGCGTTGCACCCCTAATCTGAGTAGAACGAAGACACTGAGAGAACAGACTTTTAAGGTCCAGTGTGTCGGATTAAGGGGGATATGCTGACAGAAGCTAAATATAATATAATAAGTATGCTTTCTTTGGTGTATAATCACCTGAAAATAAGAATTGGCATGTTTTCATTATCTTAGAATGAATCATTTATATCTACATGGGGAGCGGGTCCTCGTCCACAGAGTTCACCATGGTTCATCACCATGTTTCTACAGTAGCCCAGAACGAACAAACCAAACAAGTGCTCTAGCTTATGCCACAAACCCCTTTTGTGATGGCCACCGTAGATAGCAGCCCCTCCACAATGAGCAGTGTCAGAAAAACACAGATTTTTTTCTATGTGAAACTTCTTAATTCAGTGTTTTATCCAGTTTAAATCACCTGGTGTGTTTGTTTTGGAGAGGAAGAGACCTCTGCGGATAATTCCTCTCCTACCTGAATAATAAACATTGAAGGAATTTTAACCATGAGAAGTTACAGCTGGATGCAATCTGCAATCCACATGGCGAGATGCCACTATATTAGGAGTGTCCAAACTTCTTTTAATGGGGGTAAATATAGATAATGTAAATATGCCTGGGGGCCAACTGCTTCTCGAGTCTAATGGGTTAGTGAAAAATAAAGAAATACCACAGCAACTGTTTCATCCCTCAATAAATAATGTATTAAACTTTCCACCATACCTGAAAGCAGCAGTCCTCGCTGTCAACTTAATGCTTCTTTGCTGTGGCCATATCTGGATAAATTGTATAAAAGGTAAATCAGAACAGGGCAGAGTGTGTGTTCCGTTGGTGTAATATAATCAACACCTACATGTGTTTTCAGCAGCAAGTGCAAAATATTTGGCATCTACCTGCACACTTGAACATGCTCACTTCTAATGTCATAGCACACACATATCTTTTAAGTACTTATTTCCTCAGATTTAGGCAGAAATGCTGACATAGTGTTCATTTCTGGCTTCACTGGGGATTAAACTAAAGGCATAAACAAACAGCAGGAGTGGGTGTTTATGACAACATTAATGAGAAACTACTCTGGAGACCAGCAGAGAAGTGAAGCAGAGTAAAGTTGCCAGGTCTATTACGTTCCATCATTGTCTATTTAATTAGCACGACGCTCGTATTCGCCTCCACATCCCAGGTCCTCTCCTCATGGCAGACTCAGCGACAGCCAAACCGACCGGAACTGTTCTGTTCATGAATACAGTGAATGGCTTTGTTATGAATGAATACTGTGAATGTGTGCTGTAAGTTTGCACTGTTAAAGCCATTACATGTCATTTAAACATATTGGGAAGTATCTTAAACCAATCAGAATCATGAATGGCAGGCCTTAATTGCACAGTGCTCCTGATAAATGTTGTACATGTGGAAAATTAACCTCCTGACGAATGGATGGTGAAAGAATGAATATTTACTGCATACTACGATAGTAATACAACATTTTATATAATACATATAGCCAAATGCATCATGTGTATTTATCCTCCATGTACACATTAGCAGCTTTACTCCCCATCACTCGGACTGCCTCGCTCAGATATGACCATCCTTTACACAGCTTGACCCTAAAATCCCAGTTTATGTAACTAATGGATATGCTGTATTATTGTTTCACCCAGTAGAATCCCTGTTTAACCACAGGCTGGCTCTAAATCTGAGCTAAACAGGAACGATCGGTAGAGTAGTCAGGTTATAGTAACTGTGACACAAGCAGGGGTGTAAGTTTTCCCCAGAGTGAACAAGCGTTAAGCTATTTAATCGAGGCAATGAGGCACACTGCTGAGTCAGCGCCACGCTAATAGGAGTCTTGCAAAGTGGCTCCAGACAGCTGCCAGGATAGAGATTACAGATACATACAAACCAGTGTCAATTATAAGGGACAAGAAGATATTTATTTGATGGCATAAATGTCAACAAATATTGAATCCTGTTTTTCGGTTGCATAACATATTATATCTCTGCTTTTTAAGTTTCGATTGCAAAGTTTCAGTGCTGTCTTTTGCTACCTGTCTGACCTTCTGTTATCTCCATCCATCAACCACAACATCCTCCCTGCACTCAGCACAGACAGCTGTAACACAAACACTCCTGCACTCTCCACGCTCTTGTTTCGATAAACCTAATACTTTAATGAGTTGCTCCTGAGTGTAAGGTCAACTTAACCATAAAAAAAAAGAAAAAGGAAAAAAAAAAAAAACACTTTTTGTGTCCCTGCATCTTGAAAATGTGGGTAGGCAGTTTAATTTTGGCATCATTGGACAAAAATCCCTAATAAACCTTAAACATAATGTTATTTAAGTGAACTAAAAGTAAACCAGACCTCTGCATCTTTTGGCTATGTTTTCAGACATCTAAAAGAAAGTCTGACAATAACAAAATTAAACGTGTCAATATGGGTGAAGCATCTCAGAGGTGGAGAGCAAATGTTGCCAATATTTTAGCCTTGTGCTAACCAAAGCCAAAGGCTCATGGCTGCAGCTTTAAGTTCATGTTTATGTAGCTAACGCAACTAATGTTAGGGCCTAAAATCACAGTGTGTCCTCCGCCTCACTCCTCAGTGCTCCACCCCACCTTGCCAGGAGAGAAGTATGCAGCAACAGACAAGTCAGCAGCCGCAGCAACCCCAATCCAGCCAGCATAAACCCCAAACTCCTTGCAGTATCAGCAAACCTTCAGTTGCTGCCTTTACACAGTTTTGATCCAGCACTGCTGCTGGCCACCAGCACTAAACTACAACAAGGGCTTTGCAATATGACAATGTCTTCCATCACAAATTAGAAATTTACCAACTGGGAGAGCTCTGATTGTATCAGACACTTTTTAAAATCAATGACCAGGATTGTCTTATGTCAAAACAAAGGGAACTATGGGTTCTACTAGTCGTCTTTATATTTAGTCTCTCAAAATCCTTAAGGACCAGCAAAAGATTCACAGAATTCACACATTAGGTAACTCACTAGTTTTCGTCTGACATGTCCTTTTTCTATCTGTCTAAAGGTCTAGTGTTAGTCACGCTCTGCTGCGCAGAACCAACAACACAGAATAACACAAAGGAATTATCACAGGGTTTGTTCCCTATGTCCTCTCCATTGTAGACAACCACTATCGTCAGCTGGGTCATGTTTCCTTTCCAAATGTTGTCAGGTTGGACAATCTGTTCCACCATGCATGTTTGTCTGTGAAACCTACAAGGATACAGCACATCAACCTGAATGTCAGTCAATGTGATCACACATCACACACATAATCAAAAAGGTACCTAAACATTGCACTGTGACTATTTAAGACCGTTAAAGTTCTGTAGAGTTTCTGTGCAGGGGACACCAGATCTGCCTAAAGAGCACCACATTAGCAGGGACCCAGAGAACAACAGGCCAGTCTGGCTGACACACACAGACAGTTTGAGGGTCATATTGGGTGCTGGCGGGGTTATGTAAAGACCTTGCATGTGTCATCTCAGGGGGCACCAAGTAATGTGCCAGCTCGCCGGCCAGGGCTGATGTTGGCTAGGATTCGTACAGACACCCAATTTCTCCCATCATGTCTCCTGCCAGCCCCCGAGAGGTCTTGGCTCTTCCAGGGAGCCTGATGAGGCCCAAATTAAGGACCAGAAAAGATGTTCCTTCCTCCACATACAGACAGTATACTGTATAGTAATGAGGGCTGTCCCCTTTTATTCAAAATTCGAATATTTGTCAAATGTAGTTAATATTTGGATTATAAAAACCCGATCAACCTTAAAACCTACAGTCCATAAGCAAAACAAACAGTTGCTGCAGGCCCTGTTGACCTATCAGTAAACTAAGCTAGTAATATTATGTTGTGTGATATTAAAATGGAGGACACTTGCAAGCTGTGAGCCCTGAGCGGACAATGATGACACCAAAGCATCTGAAGAGCAGTGTGTGTTTTGGGTTCTACTCTGTAGATGGTAAAATAACTAACAAATATGAGGCCGTTTTCAACTGTGTACAAAGCATATGTCTTACACCCAAGTACATGGAGCACGGATGCGACATGTCATATCATGTCACAAAGTCATGTCACGCCGAGCAGGGAATATTTACTTGCTATACAAACTCCATCTTTGTAGCATGTAGTTTCATGCCTGACTGTGCTGTGCGGGCAAGTGCAGCTTCCGTTTTTAGAGTAGCAGCTTCAGTTGGTCATAATTGTCACACTTTGCTGTGGGCACGCCGCAGCCGACGTGTCCTGCTGCATCTTTCCCCTATGTATTTTGGCCGTTACTCCACAACTATTGAAAAAACTGTGGACACACCTGCCCAAGCGACACAGCAAAGGCACCACAGACAAGCGGAGCAACATCAATTGTACAGCCCTGTCTGACCTCGGCACACTCAGCTTCGGCAGGCCACTTGCCAGAAGCTCATAAAAATGAAGATAGCAAGATTTATATTCGAGGATATGCTGCCAACCGATGTGTTAATACAGCTGTTAAAGAAAGTTATTAATTGCTCTAATAGTGTTATTGCCAGATGATGGAGAAAAGTTGCTCAGCTTACATCCAAGAGCCTTCAGTCAAGAATGGGATCAGATGTGTAACACCAGCCTTCTTAAATGCTGTGCCAGCCAGACAGTGTTTGTCTTCTTCCCCTGTCTCCCTTTCTTGGTTGTATTTTTTGTGTGCTGCACTAGAGACTCACTTTGTTTGTTTACTTCCTTCTCAATGGCGGTTAAATGTCTGGAAAGTGTCCAGGGTATTCCACAGTTGCCTTAGTCAATTTAATGCCGACTCAGTGATCTGTGTGCTCTGCAATCTCCTCCCCAACTTTGGAACAGCAGCGACTGTAAAAAAACACAGCTAAAGCATCCAAGTTATATATTTAATCATCAGGATGATGTATTATAATGGCTGCTTACAGAATCTTGTTTCACCCCTGATCTGTTTGCCTAACCTTATCCCTCTAAAGCCCCCTACATCTTAAGTGACAAAACTAAGTGTGTTATATTGTAATACAGGCTGTTGTTTGCATATGTGTCATAGCTAAAACACTCAGACTTCTTACTCTTACTAAAATTTAGGATTTACACAAGTATCATCACACGGATCTTTTGTTAAATCAATGTCTAAAAGATATATCTTAACCAGGAAACGCTACTATTTAATTAAAACACTTGAGTGTGATAATACTTAAATGCAGAGCAATCTTCTAAAACATTATATCATATTCTCGTCATCATTAACAGCTCTGTATGATCGCTAAAGGTCATTGTAATTGTATGAGCCAGAACAATAGATGGGTTAGACATCAATAATGCATACTGTTAATGAAATGATAATTCTTCAACTGCCAAAGAGTGCTCTCTCTTGCCTCCCTAGTTGACAGTCCTCTCCCTTTCCTCATCTCCCTCTGGCATATTGTTAACCAAAGTGTACGGTGCTCTTCCGTTACCCTCTGCAGGTGTTTGTCAAATGAGCCCTGATGTAAGTAAGTCAATTGGCCTGTATGACGTGCCTTTCACCTCCAACAAGCTCCAGCAGAGAGTCACGCTCCTATGCTGTACGGCATTGTTGTTCCTTGTTGTTCTCACCACACACACACACACACACACACACACACACACACCCTCAGTCGGTTGTCTTACATCAGTATGCTGTGAACATGAGGCCCGCGAGTCATTATCTCAGACCCAAATCTAATTTTACAGCACGCATACGAGCGACCAAGTGGGACAGGCTGGTGCACTGGACTGAATAAACAACATAGAGGCGGTGCATGTGTGGTAAACCTCAGCTGTCAGGTGCTGGTGAGACACGGCAGGATCAGGGATGTTCAGTATTGGATTTTTTGCCGATATCTGATATGTCGATATATAACAACTTATTTTGCTGATAACCAATACAGATATCGATATATCCTCTTTTTTTCCCCCACTTAATGTTAGTGAACATCAAGTCTCTTCTCTAGTGGAATTAACATCATAGTATGCGTGCATACTCTTATCATGATGGCCCACAAGCAGATTAAGACATGAAATACAATGCTTTTCAATGTATGTACTATTCATTCATTGTGCTAAATAAGAAAAAGCATGGTGGCTGATTCTGATACCTCATTTTAAAGCCAATATTGGCTGATACCTATAATGTGCCAACATCATTGTGCATCCCAAGGCATGATGCATGCTCTGAAATATTGGATGTCACCACTGTGACATCACCCACTGGTTTGTGGACTCCCGTTTTGAAGCCTTAAGTTTGGCTTTTTGATCGTCTTCATTTTGAATTTTTGGAGCCAGAGGTGCCCATATTTGGATGAGGGGGTGGAGATAATCCTAGTGCTAGCTGCTAGGTTGGTGTGTTACAGTCCATGGTTAACTGGGATAATCCATCTATCCATCCATCCATTTTCTAAGGGCTTATCCTGATGAGGGTTGCGGAGGGGCCGGAGCCTATCTCATCGCGAACCATTGGTCTGAACTGGGCGTAAGCCTCAATAACATCTAACCGTGTGAATTATATAAATATTCACCCTTCCTACAGTTGTCATGAGGATAATAAGCTATAGAGACTGAAAATTATTTTTGTACCAGGCTGTAAACATGTTTATTTCCTCTGTAAAGTTGGACATTTAACATGAGGGTCTGTGGGGATTGACTTCTGAAGGCAGCCTCAAGTGGCCATCCGAGGAACTGCAGTTTTTGGCACTTGCATGTTGGCTTCATTTTCAGATCTGGAGGCTGCTGCTTGATGTTTACATAAAAACACATATGCACACAAGTGCAGTGATGAAGGTAGACGACACACATTGCAAAATTCTACTAATACGCAGCCAACCTAGTATTGTCCAACCCCTCAGACCCCTCTGCCAAATGTCCTCCCAGAAGCTTCCTCCTGGCCTCAGTGCTCTCTGCTGTTGCCTCATTGACCATCATATAGCCCCTTAACTTTAAGTGCTGGAAAACACAGCACATCTATCCTCTTTATAGGAGGATTGTCTGGTGGCACTTGTCTGTGTGAGCCACATTTTTGAGCTTTGAGTGAGTGTGTGCATGTATGTGGGTCTTTGTGCGTGTGTGTGTGTTCTCCGGGACCTACGGCCTTATGGCAGCCATTAGTGTTAGCTCGCTAATCCACTGGCTGGAGAGATAATTAGACATCGCACATCTCATCAGGCCCAGCCAGCATCCATTTACAGCTGTCTTTTTTTCCTCTCACTCTCTCTTGCTCTCATATTTTCTCTTTCTCATATTTTTTCTCTCTTGAAGAGAAGGAGCGCTCTCAGGGCAGAGGGCTACAATGTGAAGCAAAAATGGAAGTGAATGTTACACACAGGTTGTTTACATCACTGCCTCCTCAATATAATGGGGAAAATACTGAGATTGGCTATTGGCTCTGTACTGCTGGTGTGTGTGAGTAGGATGTCACAGGCCTCAGATGCATGTTCAGTATGATGTAATGGGTAGCAATCAGGCAGGCAGGGAGGCAGTCCTTCGGCAGTACAGATGATCACACGTAAACCATCATCACAACAGGCCAGTGTCACGCAGCCACCCATCTCTAATCTGCGCCCTCAGACTGCCAAAGCATTGGTTAATATGTCCTAATCTCCCCATGTTATCTCCTCAATTGCAAACACACACATTGACCCTGGATGATGGTGCGTATCACGGGTCATGCCTAGACATTCAGGAATGTTTATTTTCCTACAGTCTGTGGTACAATCTCAACCAGCAGTACTGACACAAACATGTTCTGACTTGTTCAATATGAGTGCATGTTTGCGGCAGCTACGTTTTTTTTTTTTTTTTTTAAATTGCCAGAGCTTCAGAATACCACAGCAGCTGTGCTGCTTGGGGAACTTAGCCTTAGTAATATGATATGGGCCCCAGTCATTTGCACTGATCCTTCAATCAGTAGCAGAAGGCTCAGTGCAATCATTCAATCATGTTAAAGCATGACCTCTGACTCACTGCACCCCACATGGAGAGATCTCGGACTGTAAGGCTTGATAGAAGGAGGAGTCCAGAGAAAAGGAGGGACATTGTGTAATAATCCTTGTCCGTCATTCAAAGAACACAGTCCATCTCACTCAGTCAGAACTACTGTAATATGTGTCTAGCTTTGTGCTTGCTATCAGAGAAGGTATTCACACTTAGTTATGCTAACGTTAGCATGTAACTGTGAGGATTCTAAGAGATTGTTGAATGTCTCTGTAAAATACAAAAGTCCAGCTCATAGCCCTTAAGATCTATGTTTAAGTCCCAGTGAAACAGTAGTTAGTGACTTCAGCTTCTAGTGAAACAGCATATATGAGCAGTGTACAGTTACAAGAGGGATTTTAATCATTTTTTCACATTTTATTGGGGTGGGCGGGCTTAGAGTTTAGCTAAACCAATCAGGGAGCTACAGTGGAGTGGACTGTTGGCTCCATGTAAACTTTCCCTACCATGAGATCAGAAGGAAAATGAGGGAAAGTTAAAAACATTAGACTTCAGACACATTTCTTTTGGAATGAAAACCAAGGTTTTGCCCACTGATAACCAAACACACATCTATTTATACCTCTTTTCATATTACTCTGCTAGCTACAACAATCAAGGACGGTTTGCTGGGACCCACAGCGCTGAAGTGCTGTTTATATGAGCGGTGTAGCTAGCTAGTCGCCCAAAGTCATATTTGACTTGATGAACTTTTTTTAACGCCCCTGAGGACAGGATGAGTCATCAAACATTGAAATAATCTGACTTGGTTTTGCAGAAAGAGAGAGGACAGGGATTTTGATGTAAAATGACTTTAAAACACATTTTTTGACTTATGTTTGTAATATAAAGAAATAAATGAGCAATTAACACAGTTACATGGGATTAAAACTGAGAAAATGCATTTTTGCTTTCACTAGGTCTTTAATTAGAAAACCGAAGGCCGGCCCATGGGGCCTTTTAAGGTTTTATTTGATGATTATGATATGAAAGCAACTGCTGTATTTGTTGTGTTTAAGTGGTTTACTTAAATTACCCATTGTTACGTCAAATATTCAGGCCAAGTTTAAAAAAACTTAAAAAAAAACAAAAAAAACCCCCACTGTATTCAGTGTGTTGAAACTTATATTACTCAATGACAGAGACAGATACAGTGATTCTGACAGTTGGGGAAAAACTAGAGTGTAGCCTTTACCTTTAAAATGAGACCATGTATGCATATATACTAAAAATGAAACAAGAACAGCTGTCAATTTACTTTGGGTATTCTTTGGACAGGCGTTTTAGGGGAATTTCACAGAACATTAAGGAGGTTTTAACACACTATTGTAAGGCAAAAACATTTGAAGACTTTCCACTAGTTTCTGCCCATAATAATAAATAAAACCTACCACTTCTACAACTGTACAGCTTCTGCCTTCTTAGGATGCATGAAGTGACAAGCATACCAAGTGGTGGGTGATATAATCCATGTGGTCTGGACTCTGCTACTGTAGACAGGCTGGAGCTGGAATGCAGAACTTGTGGACTAACTCTGTACACTCTGCACACCTGTTGTGTTGCATAATGAAGATTCTAGCAAAAGACTCAGGCAGAAACTATGACGGCTACGAAGGTACTCAGACTGACAGGGGAGAGGTGGATGCTGCAGGAGTGGTTTGAGTAAAAAAAAAAAAAAAATGTATTTCCACACATCAACACACATCTATACTTGTGAGGACCCTAGACCCTAACTCCAAACCCTAAGTCTTAACCTTCAAAAAGTCCTTGGTGTTGTAAGTACTTGCTGAAATGTCCTCACAATGCCGACGTCCTCACTATGATGGTTTAAAACTGTAACGGGTCCTCACAAAGATAGTAATACAAGTACAAAGATACATAAAGCACATTGCATACAGCACACACTATCAATCTTCTGTTCAGCCAAAACAGGTGGGACTTGTGAGTCAGCCAATAAATTGTTACAGAGATGAAGGAAGAACCACCTCAAAATCCCCCAGATCCCTTTTCTCACCAGGGTTGCATCACAACACACACACAAAAACACACACACACACACACACACACACAAAATCATCTTTATCAGTCAGTGATCAAGGCAGTGAGAAAAGCAGTGCTAGAAACCTGCTGTCACCATGGT
>JAPZEB010000026.1:20339052-20353994 GCA_029783705.1 Chaetodon striatus
CGTAATATAATAAGTGAAATGGCCGTACTAAATTATTGTGTCCAACCAAATCTTAAATATAGCGGACAAAACTCTGAGAGTTAATGAACTGCCCATACATAATTAACAGCTTGGAGCAAAATGAGAATATACTCTTCATCTCGCCTGTATGTTTTATTAATGCTCCTCTGTATCTGTCATATCATCGTTATCTATGCTATAAAGTGCTACATTATTCACGACAGTAAATGGAATGAATAGTTTTGAAAGATTCTCAAGAGGCAAAAATATTTAAAGCAGGGGCTTGAGCCTTGAGATAGCTTCCTCCCTCCGTTCGTGCCCTACTGTGAGTTGAATATGCAGCGCAATGTACCGTTATTAAGTTGCACTCTAATGTAATGAACTATTGCATTTCAGCCGCGTCTGTTCATACCAGGATGTCAGAGACTCTTGAGACCTTGTGAATTACTGTCCAACAACTTCTATACACTGTATCTTCTTCTCCTTTTTCTCCCAGGAACACTTTACGCCAGAGTGCAAATTCAAGGAGTCGGTGTTCGAGAACTATTATGTGACATACTCCTCCATGATATACCGGCAGCAGCAGTCGGGCAGGGGCTGGTACCTCGGTCTGAACAAAGAAGGAGAAATCATGAAGGGGAACCATGTCAAGAAGAACAAGCCAGCAGCCCACTTCCTTCCCAAACCTCTAAAGGGTAAGGCTTCCCAAATCCTCTTTTACATTTTACTCTTACTCCAGAAAGAGTCAAGTGTTTGTAGTTGCTCTAAATGGCTTCACTTGAAGGCAGCGTGAAAAGCTGGCTGTCATATAGATGGGGGAGGCGTGATATAGATTGAATTAGGGTGGGTGATATATTGATTATAGCCTACTCAATGCATCGCAGCTTGTTCCATGTGGGATGTAAAATGACGATATCTTGAACATTAACTATGAAATTCTACCTCTTCTTTTTAAGCCACAGGCGTGAGACTCTTGGTGTTTCAGTTCCTGTTCTCACTCCTATGGCTCTGTAGCTCTCACAGACACTAAGAGAAAGACTCACAAACATGATACACAACATGCACTCCCCAACCCATCCAGACTACACACTCCTGAGCGATAGTGTGTGAGTAGGCAAGGTGTGTGTTTTTGTATCTGCAGGGGTCCGGACTGCGACTATTTAAACACATTTCGCGACCATGGAGCACCAGTGTGACTTGCAAATATTATCAATAAATGAACTGGAGAGCTGGAAGTTCGTTTACCACTCACAGGGAATAAATCTTCACGTTTAATGGTGCCGCTGTAACACTTAAACTTGTTAGCTAACTGCTAACATCTAACTGTTCACCAGAAGTAGGGGTGGGTGATATGGCCCTAAAATAATATCACAATATTTCAGGGTATTTTTGTCATAACAATATTCTTGATTAGCATTAATTTTGAAAATAGAGCTGCAACAAAAAAAAGTGATATAGTTTTACATGTTAACCTGACAGTTTGCCTTCAAATATTCAGGAAAAACCAAACAAAAATTTCTTTAGTTTGTAAACAACAGTAACTCAGAGTGAGATTCAGAGTCTGTATATAACATTAATAGTTCAACTAAGTAAAATCTACCACAAATTAACTGCTCCCAAATAAAAAAAAATGTACCCTAGGATCTATATATATATAAATCAACAGGTGATTTACTCTCTTTTTTTTTCCACCTGGACCTTTATGCTCTGCCATTTCTCCTCTAATCATCACACTGTAACCTATGACAGGATGTTACCACAACTATCACAAAAAAAAAGAAAAAGAAAAAGAGGGCTAGAAAGACAAATTTAAAGTCTTTGAAAATCAGATTGTTGGTTTTGAAATGTTACAGAAATGATCCCCCCACCCTTCCCAATGTCATAAAGGTGTTTAGATAGGGTGTTTTTGAAGCTACTCGACCGTCCAAAGAGCAGCTCTGACAGAGTATACTGGCAGCTTATGCGCAGTGGTTGGCATCACAGATAAAACTGCTGTAACGACTTAATCTATTGAGAAACTTTTCTAATTACTCAGCAATATCACTTTTCTAGTTGGCAAAGGAGTTGTTTTTCACAATAAGAGACCTTCCCTGAGAACCACTAGCTCTCCTCTAATTAAATGTCCCCATTTTCGTTATACTTCCAGCCCATATGGATATTCTTTTACTAAATGAGCTGCTTTCAACATGACCCTCTGCCATTTAGCATTCTCCTTAGAGATGCTGGTGTAGACGTAGCTTCCTCTAGCTGGTAACACCACGCTGCAGACACAGTGCAGAGCGAGGCTGAGCCTTTGTCTGCGACCACAAGCAGCAGGACCAAATATGTTTTAATGCTTTGAACAGTAGCACCCAGGACTTTATTTTCAGTACAGTAAAGTCACAGAGCGAGAACCGCACCCAACCAGGCTATGTGTGTGGTAATGTGGTGAATGTGGAGAAC
The DNA here is from genome assembly GCA_029783705.1 of Chaetodon striatus. NCBI lineage: Eukaryota > Metazoa > Chordata > Actinopteri > Chaetodontiformes > Chaetodontidae > Chaetodon > Chaetodon striatus. The sequence goes on from JAPZEB010000026.1 coordinate 20,341,495, forward strand.
AGAGGAAACGGAGGGGAGAGGGAGAAATGGTTCTCTCTGTTGAAAAGGCCACAGTTTCCTTTCATCTTCAACAAGACACAGATTTACCTGTCAACACAGAGGAGACAGAGAGAGAGTCTGTTTTCACTTCAGTGGGATAAAAGAGGAGCACTTTTTTTCCCTCAGTAAGGAATAAAAGGCCTGCAACGCAAAAAGCCCAAACAATGATGAAAAGAGGGCAGTTTCTTTAGATTGTTGATTGTCGAGTTTTATGGTTTGAATCCGTCACACGTGGTTCTCTTTATAGTTTCACTACATTCTTTTGTGTGTGTGTGTGTGTGCACATTAACATGCCTACTGGCACTGCCGAGTTATTACTGGCTTCTACAGTAACTGGGTGAAAAGATAATGAAGTCGTAAACCCAGTCAAACCATTTGGTTTAATGAAGTACCAGATTCAGGACTCTATATAATAATCATCAAAGATTAGGGGATCTGGGCAACATTTAAATAAACAAGTTTTATTTTGATACATTTTTGCTAACTTCAAGCATGTCACTGCATTATTACACTCACTGACTACTTTATTAAGTACACCTGTACAGTTAAATGCACTCCAATAGAACAGTTTTGCCATGAATTCTTCTTTTACAAAGCCTATACATTTTCAGGTTTTGCTGACACTTTCAGAAAACTGTCAATTTTACTTATTTTTGAGGTCATAGTTAGTGGTGTTTCTGTACTGCAGTCCAATATATAGAAATATTCATACACTATGTATGAAAAGTACAAATGTTACATATCTGTGGTTTGCAGAGACGTACAATGCCAACATTTTATTCTGGTGACTGGGTTGTCAATAATAAAATATAGGACTCTTCTGTTTGAGAGAGGGCTGAGTGATGTGGAGAAAATCAAATATTACAAAATTTTTGACAAAATTCCTCAATATCAATATTGCAAAGATATCTTAGGGTTGATTACTGGTGCTTTCACAAAAGAATGAGACTTATACTAAAATACTCATCAGTATTGTGGGTATAATGACTACGTGGATAAAGGCAAATAATAAAGCAGCTAGAACAGTATAATACAATTAGAAAGTCACATCCCAGAACTATAATGAAGCCGTTAAAACCAATAAAAGGTAACACTACAGTATCATTATATCCAAATTGGACAATATCTCAGCTGATATCACAACAGGGATATAACATCAATGTATTGCCTAGCCCGAGTTTGACAGTGCCTATAATCATAAGTGCAGTACAGAATCATATAATCTTGTGTTAAGGCTAAATGAAGGCGTACATGCTCCTCCCCAGACAAGGTCAGTATAGATGATTACCATCTTTTTTCATTTCAAATGGAAATAAAGTCTCCACTCTTAGATTAAAAGATTAAATATTCCTGATCAGACAGATCCTCTTCACATCAAAGACAGTAAAAAATTATAGATGTTATACATCAGTGTTTAAACTATCTTAATATGAGGTTATTTTCAGATACCCAGCAGTGATTGCAGTGCTGGATATTCCAGCTTGGAGTTAAATTCTCCATTTCCTCAATTTGCAAATGTGGCACTGCCCCTTCTTGCGTCTTTGGTGGAGCTCCTCCAGCCAGCATCTTATTAGGAATCTATGTCTGCCCTCGGAGATCGCTATAATAGCTTTTCACTTTCATTTAACGGGCCATCCAGGGGGTCTCAAACACACTTAAGAGCAATAGCCAGAGAATGATTGCCTTGCTTTATGCCCAGAGAAAAATAGTGAGAAAGAGAAAAAGAGAATAATAAGGATAGATATGGGCTGGGTGAGACAGTAAATCTAACAGATTCCAAAAACCATTACCCTCAGCTGCCTTTTGTGTATTTTATCTACAAGAAGAAATATAGTATTTTTTAAGGTCCAGCAGCAAAACCAAAATGAGAAAAACAGATTTGCGTTTGTTGTAATACCCAAAGATATAAGTAATTCTCTTTCTTTTGCACAAACTTTAAATTATCCAGTAATGCACAATATTTACTAAATCTTGTACATAATTTAAAATCCAGATGTAGCAAGCAGCTTGGAAAGAGTTTTGCAAGGGAAAGAGAGAGCGAGGAATAAAGGAGAATTTGTTCCAGCAGCTCATAAAGATTTAGATGCAGTGGTGTTACAGGGCACCAATTAAAAAGCTGTCTCTGCGTTGGCAATGGCATCTCCTCCAGCCATTACTCACTACTCCTCTGGTTCCAGTCTGTGAGTCTCAGCCCACAGCCTCTCATTCTGTTGTCGTCTGGATGAGGCAAGTTCAGCTCACATCATTCAAACCCAAACAGGAAAATCCTCTTACAATTCTTCCGGAAATTCTTGACGGAAGACATAAAGGGCTACCTCTATCGGAAAAAGTGTACTATAGGCTGTCAAAAGGCGTCTGTGACAAAGACATGGGAGAAATGACAACATGGACGGTCGTTATTGGGGATTAATGTTTAAAGATGAATAGCAGCAGTGGTGTTGAGGTGACACCGTAATCCAGAGGTCAGGCGCCCACCATTATAATCATACAATACTGTCACTAACAAGACTGGAACCAATCATCAGCAGTTTCCCAGTGGAGCCCTGCCATTGATTGATGTGTATGAGGATGGTCTCCAGATTGCTGCTGTAACAAAAAAATGCTGGGCTAAGTGAAGTGTCTGAAGGACTAGGTTTGCTGTTTCAGCCACACACTCCCTTAGGAATGAACATCAAATAGCATTCTGGGCAGAAGGATGTTGACAACATCCTGAAACCAAAGACTCGGATTACTGATATTTTCTCTGAAAAGCGCCTGCTGAGATGCATATTGGGCCAATGCTGCATACACAGCAAAGCTAAAGCACTAGCAACTCCTGAATTTATAATGCCATGCTGTGAATATAGGATTTTCTTTCTACTTTAGCACCAACCTGGTCTGCTGTGATCTCTTGATTCAGCAGTTGTAGGGAACTGTATGTAAGATCTTATGTTATACCATCACTGGAACGATTCTAACTAAACCAGAGCGCAGTCCCACTTTATTGCTATCCATATACTAAAACAGTCACTCCAGGATTTCGCCGGCTGTTTTTGGGATTGTTGCAGCCTGATATGCCTGATTTCAAGGAAGCTTTCAAAAAAATTGCGAAATATGCTTCAACATTTATTGCTGTTTTTTTGCAATGAAATTACAGGAGCAAGTGAAAACTGAAAAAATAGTTGTAATGCTGTCTCAGATTTAGAGCCTATTATTACGAGCATTCAATGTTTTCAACAGAATAAATATGTCTTTATGATGGTGGGTTGGGTGGCTGATTGCCAAAACCGATAATTAGCAATCAAGGAGGCTGACAGATATTTGAAACAACATGCAGTAAAAATTTAAATCTTATTGTCAAAACTCCCCAACTCCAACACAAAATTTGGTTTAAATGCCTTTAAGCATCCTATGTTACACTTGTGTGTTTAATGTGTTGGTATGCGTATATTCTCTGCATTTACACCTCCACAATGCTAGGTGGCAGTGGAGTTTCTATGCGACTGTGTTGAGTTTCTGTGACGTGCCAGTATGACTGATTCAACTAACACACCAAAAACACACATAAAATATGGCTTAATGGCGACAACATTAAACACAAGAACAAAATTCGGCTCCACTATAACTAACAAGGTTCACAGTCAAACAGCTGGTTTTGCCAGACATGTTTCCCTATTAAAAACAACATGCTAATATTATTAGCCTAAGCCCATGACATTTTACATTGCATAAATAACCCGCTAGCGAACTTAAGCAGTGACGAACGTGACTCATATAAATGGGTCCATTGTGGTGGCATGCCCATTGGCAAGTCTGCGTTACATAAGCTATGTCTGGTGCATGAAATGTCTGTATTATCAGCTGTCAGCTGTTTATACAGTAATTAATAAACTATGATAAACATGTCTAATCCATCACCCCGTCCAGGCACTGTCTGTTTCCCTCCTCGTCTCATTAAAGTCCTTGTAGTCATACATTAGTTTCCTCCAGTAACTACGATCAGACTAACAGAAAAATGTTATCAGAAGAAACAGCAGGTGTTTTGCAACTGCACTGTATTGGCTTGTGATGTTGAACAACTTCAGTAATATCTGCTGCCTTACGTTCAACACACGGCTCCACTGGCCGATCAAAGCAGCTCCAGACAGTGTTCGTCTCTGTCTGTGGCACAGCAGACCTCAGGTTGACAGGCTATTACTGATGAGGTGTAACCAATCAGATAGTGCTGTGGGCGGGGCATGGAGCAAGGTAGAAAGAGGCTGAAAAAATGCTGAACATCGTGGCTGATAATGAGCCAGGTCGTTAATCAATTGATCCTTAATGCCATTCTTTCCTAGGCACAGAGCTCACACTCCTGCAGCAGTAGTCTGATAATAAACAGAGAGAAAGAGGGGTGGCTGGGGGGCACTGGAGGGTCTGCTAAATCCCAGTTCTTGTTTTCTATTGTAGCTTGTCTGCAAAATATCAGTTTGTCTTATTCTTCTTTATTTTGCGTTTCCACAGTGGCGATGTACAGAGAGCCATCACTCCATGACTTGACAGAGTTCTCCCGCTCCGGCAGCGGCACACCCACCAAGAGTCGGAGTGCCTCGGCTGTGCTCAACGGAGGCAAAGCAGTGAGCCAGAATGAGTCGACGTAGCCCGGTAGCCGAACCCAGGCCTGGGGCCGAACCACAAAACCTTACCTCCAGCAGAGCGTGACTTCAAGCAGACTTCTCTCACCGATCAGCGGTTCAGGACTAGCTACGACAACAAACCACACACAGACATCCAGACACCATCAATAAAAAACCAGTTAGGTACCATCCTGGTCAGTCTTCATCAAAAAATATCATCAATAGTAAGAAACTTAAAGGCACATAAAGCATTCTGGACTTAAAAAAAAACAAAAAAAAAACAAATTAAAATTTTTGTTTTGGTCTTGAGATTTATTTATTTACTTGATCACTCTCTTTTGGTGATGATCGCATACCAGTTAGCTCATCTTTATCTTATTTAATTTTCTTAATTTCCTGTGGACAACATCTTTTCTTTGGTCATGTAGACACCAAGCACTCGTGCATCTGTCAGACAGGGACAGGAAGTTAGACATGTAGGCATTCAGGGCAGCCAGTGATAGTGCTGGTCTACAAGGCTGCAGTGGTACAGTACAAGCCCTGATCTCTGTCTCATCCATGCTTCTGTGAATACAAAGCCTATAAACTCCCTGGTGTGGCACAGCCTAGTGCTGCTGGGACTGTGGCCAGCCAGACGGTAGCTCTCCTGCGTCCTAGTGCACACGCTCAGAGACTGAGCTCTCTAGCATGGGAAAATGAAGCCTATGTTCAGCTGACCTGAAATATAAGGGACAGTGTGGCTCTCTTGCAGTTTTTTGTTTTCTTTTCAGAAATGCCACAGCTGCACCTTGGTTTTTGCTAATTTTCTGAATTAGCTGAGAGCTTTTTATTTGATAACTGGTTTTGTTTTTGTCCCCTCTTGTTCTCTTCCCTTACCATTGTTCAGTATTTGTATTTTTGTTGCTGTTTCATCATTGAAAGGGGTTCCAGCAAACCAAAGACAGAACGAAAGAGTGTCCCTTTAAGCCGCTGAAAACCAAGCCAGTATAAAGGCAAAGCTGGAAATTTTTTTTTCATTGTACATTTTTGATGAAAGAAAGCAAAGATTTTGTGGAAAACAGGAACAATGGACAAAGGAAGTGATTTTAAACACTTTGGAGTTGGCAGCGTGCTTGATGTTGTGCTTTTTGCTGATATGCTCGATGACCGAGGTATGAAACGTCTATTCTGTGTTCCCATTCCCTTCTGTTACCACTTTGTCACAATGTCTCTGTCTCTTGTCCTCGTGATCCGTTTCCTCCCTCTGTGCTTGTGTCATACTTCGACTCCCCCGCCATCCTTTTTTGTCGACTTCTCTTGACTGATACAGTTCACCATAGGAATATGGTGCAAGCCCCTTCCCAGGATGCTTGTTATGTGTTTGAGTAACTTATTGTGGTGACAATATTTTCTATATTAAAAAAGAATACTGTGGACTTTTAGGTGGCTTAACATTTTATAGGACACGTCATATTTGTAAAAGTGAAGAAAAAAAAAAAAAAGAAAAAACATACAAAAATGAACATCTTCCCTTTCTTGCACAGGGCATGTACAAACACAATTATGTACAAAAAGGACCCTTTTTGTGGGCTAGGTACTCCTTCCTTCAGCTACATAACTTCTTTCTGGTACATGCTTCTGGGAGGCTTTCTTTTCTTGGTTTCCTCCGGAGGTGGTTTGTATTAGGTGAACCTATCTGTTGCATGGGAGAAAGCAGGGAAATTCTGGTCTAGAGCTGCATGATGTAGGCTATGTGTATTAACCCATGTTGGATCATGTGTTCCAAACTACCAGGCTAAATCTGAGAAAACAACATTTACAGGCAGACATTGTGGCTGCCTGATAACTTCCAGTTGTTTATTATTTGTTGTATACACAAAAATGCACTGAATAAAATGTTTATATTAAGATATACTTTTAAAATGTGTCAGACTTTCTTCTTTGTCTCGTCAATTGCCCCATACATATTACTGAGCATTATCTGTGTATTCCACCACCCAGCCAATACAATTACAGAGAATCTTGGCCGTGGGAATTAGATTTAAAAGCCATTTCCTGCCATTGTGATGTGAAAATGCAGTTTGGAAACCTGGAATTTTCCATAACAACTATACACAATGGGTTTGGTGCAAATTATCTGCATTGCTGTGTTCCATTTTTCGTCAAATAAACTAATAAGAATTTCCCCCTAAATAGCGCCTGTGTCCGTTCCACACAGCAAAAGCCATCCAGACAGAGAATGTTCTCCCAAAAACAAAAGCCAATTGCTCAAAAGTCTAATTTCTCTGAAAAAAAATACACTATTCCTGCAGTTACAAAGATTGATGGCCTGCAATCAGTCAGCCCTGCCTCTTCTTATTTCACACCCTCGGTCCCTGGTTGATTGTGAACATCTGTATATCATATATTATAAACCAATCAGCCAAAGCATTAAACCCCCTGGCAGTAAAGTGGATAACATTGATCATCTCGTCACAAAGCATGTGTTGCTGGGAAACCTTGGCTTGTGGCTTTCACACCGCAAAATCTGCTCAGGAGTGGTGCAAGGAACATAATAAAGGTTTCAAGGGGGGGGGGGGCTTGGTAATGCAGTGTTTCAGAGGGTGGTGCATGTCAAGTGGCATCCACATAAATGCCAGGACCCAAGGCTTCCCAGCAGAACACTGCATTGTAACAAGATGATCAAAGTTATTCACTTCACATATCAGTGGTTTGAAAGCTTTGGCTCATGAGTGTATATGGCTGAGATCTGGTAACTTGCCAGCTACATCACTGGGCTGCTCCAAACATCAGACCTCCGATCTGATTTTAAAAAAAATAAAATCACCTGTCCATGAAGAAATGTGAGTACTTTCTTCTTCTTCGGGGATTATGCTCTCAACGCCATCATAACATCACTGCTGCATGGAGCGCTACATAATGTCAACCAGGGAAAAAGAACTATTGAATTAAGGTCTGACAGAGCAGTGTCTGGTGGTCCGATGATGTCATTCTGCATAATAAGTAGCCATGTGCTATGTTGGTCACGTCCTGTGAACAACATATCAGATCAGCAGCGGTATATCAGCTACATTTGCATCTTCATCTTGTCAGCTGAAGCAGAAACCAGATTGTTGTGACCCTGAGGAAATACATAAGTTGGACCAAAGAATTTAATTGGTCAGATATATATTTCTGCAGGCGGACCGCCGCTGAAATCAAGGTCCATCTAAAAGTTTTTCCCCTGCAGAAATGTTCCGCAGGGGTGTGCAGGCATTCATAAGAACCCACAGATCTATTTTTCTATTTTTATATACTGTGCAAATTTTTCAGACAAAAATCCATGCTTGGTGTGAAAGGACTTTTAGTTGGCAGGTTTGGTAATGGTTGGATGGTTGGATGGTTAGAACTGGGAGCCATCTATGTTGCATTCTGGCTTGAAAAGCCTTCTTTCTTGAACACACGCTCATACCCAGCATCCTTCCTATCTGTGGACACCAGCACATCACATATATGCCTTAATTGCCTCAGAGTTGAGGAGGACAGGTTTATAGGGCTCATTCTATCTAATAAATCAATATCTCTTTTGGATTTCAAAGGCTGAAGACTGGATACCTGGAAATTGCTCCACTGCTGTGGCTTTTCCTTTTGTCTGTATCAGTGCTGCCTTGGCTCAGTCATGTTTCTGAGCAACCTGAACAATTTTACAGTTTCCCCCAAAGGTTGATTTTGAAATTGGTTTTGGTAAAAGTGATCAAATACGTTCTCCCCAAAACATAAAAGATAAATCATGTTTGGGCCAATACATGAGATCACACATTCAGACCCATCTGTCACAGAGTTCTCTTTAAGTGAAGGGAACTGCAGGGTGTGCATGATCAAACAAGTCTTTACATAATTGGGCCAGAATAAAGAGGAAAAAAAACAGTCCCGTTTGATGGGTAAAATCAAAACACATCAGTGCTATAGGGTCTTCATATGTGCAGAGAGGACGTGACACGAGGTGCTAATTACCTGCCCAGTCAGTCGCTGCTAAAACAAGCAGGGAAAGAATGATCTGAATGATGGCATGACACTGTGTTAACCTACCAGGCGTTGTTAATAAGGTCAGCCCTCTCCCTCACTGCCTCTGTCATCTCGTGAAGAAGCACTTTCTTTAATGAGGGGTTTTGTCCATGATCACTCTGTGCTGATTGTCGCCCACAGTGCATGTCAGGAATGATAAGGGTAAAGGGTGTAAAAATGTGCCGCATAAATTAAGCAATGCAAGAAAGGCAGTACTAACTGCAAAGACTGGGCACAAGTAGGAGTGCAATAGAAAACAAGAAAGCTGAAAGTTTTCTGAATTCATTTTCTGAATACAAAAGATGCCTAGCACGATATGCCAATTAAGGACACATCACATTATTTTTCTAAATAATACCTGTTGGTTTGAAAATTTCAGGAATCTTGCTGACAGACATCCTCTGCACCCTATGCTGCTGCTGGGTTCTTAAACATTTGAATAAAAGTTCACACCATTAACAACACAGGCTGCACACAAATTTTCCTGTAAACTTGCAACAATGCTGTGACATGCAAACTAGCTCTTAAACAATTTAACAACTGTCCCTGTCTTTCTTGTCTTTCTATACTGTCAAGTTCAAAGAAAGACTTTGAAAGAACAATTGCAGTGAGTGCCTCCATCACCTACATACAATAAGCATCAGAATACTGTATCTTCAGATTTGCACCCTCCTCTGTGTTGTAACAATGCATTAAGTTTCTCTTAAGACCTTTCAGAATCATACTTTCTGATCAATGGTGCACTGGATAGTGCAGACACAGAACTGAACTGCTGTTTGCCAATACACTGAATGTTTACACTTCACAAAAATGACAAAAGTATGTTACTTGTGTTATGTGTTTTTCTTGTCTCCTTATCAAGACAAAAGATCCACGTATTCTGAAAACACCATGCAGCCTACACTTGTTGATGTACTATCATCAAAAGTGAAAAAGACTGCAGTTGCAAATTAAGATCATCAGCCAGAGCGCTGCTAATATGTAGACAGTTATCTCCTAAGCTGCTTTCACACCGCCGCGCATCAGCCACCCTGACAATCTCCTACCTGCAAGAGCATTCTTTAAAAAAGTTTTTTAAAGTGGTTGCTGTCGCAATAGTCCACAGCTAGTCAGTGAACACTTGCAGCAGTGCAAGTTAGCTTGTAGCTGCATATTGTAGCAAGAAGGAAAACACTAAAATTACCAAACATTTCTACGTATTTGTAAAATTTGTCATCTGAAGTTTGATGGGAATGTTAATCAACGCCCAGTTGTTCATCTAGTTGTCCTTATAAGTTGCTATGGCTGTAACTCTGGATATTCAGACACCAATATTGTCAGCTTCTCTATCTTGTCTTCTTTCTGCTTCCTTGTTGCCTGTTATGTGATTGGACAAAGCCAGGCCGCAACCGCCAGAAGTTCAACACGTTGAGCTCTGCATGGTAGAGCAAAATCTGCACGTTCATGTGAAAGGCAACCACTTCATAACGCCTTGCCCTTATGGAAAAACTAGAGGCGGTGGGTTACCACGTGGTGGTCTGAAAACGCTGTTAGACATTCAAACACCAAAAGGGACTATAAAAAAGAAAACTAAAGAGAGACATGTTTAAGTCACTACATGGTGAAAAATTCCTTTTTAACCCCTTTAGATCAAATCTATTCTCCAGTCATATTGTGCACCTTAACTTCAACAATATATGCCAAAAAAAACATAAAAAATACATTCCTTCGTATTGTAATATAAAAATCCAATCATGTTTTCTTCCTGTAAGACAAATTATAACGTGTGCTTACATAAGCTAGTACCAACCACTTTCAACCCATCAATCAATCTGCAACTGTTAGTCACACTGAGCTAAGATTCACTGGTTAGCCAGCTTATTAACAGCAGGGTGTGTTAGCCAACTTTCATGTGTTCACCACCTAAAACCTAGGTGCCTTAGGTTCTGTTTCCCCCAGATACCATGGTTACCATGGTTTCTCTCCCTGATGGACACTGCTATCCAGTCAGTATACACCATCAGGACCTCTCCACGTTTGTTATTCCTCCTGATATTAAATCACACCTGCTTATCCTGTTTCACTTAGAAATAGGCCATGATACTTAAGTTAGATGTTCTTGAAATGCAGTTTCATCTGGACTTTAAAGAAAGATTTTCACTTATGAGGTGGACAATGGATGGACACCTTTTCTGAATCTGAATTTGACCACAGCAAACGCAGGTCAAAGTAGAATGATGAAGTTGTGTCACTGAAAAATCGGCAAAGACGAGGCTTTTGCTGGCTCCAACATCCTATTGTACAACTCTACAATAAGCTCACTCTCCATCGTTGGAGTGTGAGATAGAGTAGGCATCAATTTGGTCTATGGAGACTGCCTCATTACGCCCATTGCCAGCAGAGACAGGAGAACTAATAGGCTTCTGTAATATAGGCCCCGATATGAGCTACTTCATCGTTCATGTAGTTTGACATCCCCCTACTCCCTTCATTTCCTTTCGCCCATCTCTAGACTCCATTCATTAGCATGGGGCAGTCCAATTCATTAACGGAGGCTGCTTGCCTTATTCGGAGATGGTGATGTGCGGAGCAGCCACTTTCAGCCTGTGGTATCTCTTTCTTCCTTTCCCTCTTTCTCTCCCTCTCTTCCGCTCACTGACCAATCAGTTATTCTGCCCCTCACTTGGCCAGACTAATGAGTGTTCATGGAGCCCCCGAAAAAAGCGGATGCAAATCCAGAGGGTGTGTCTCATACACATACACACAAAGCCGCACACACACACACACACACGCACATCAAGCAGAGCTATTGCCACTCCAGTGTGCAAAGATTTGAGATCTCGAGTGAGATCAGTCTGCAATAATCTGTCACGAATCAGGCCGAGCTGATGGAACTGTGATATATGTGAGCACTGTGTACCTGTGAATGCTATAACTCATTACCCTTTATCACTGCCAGCACAGGCTGACTGGCTTCATTCCTCTCTCTCTTTCTCACCCCGTCTCCTTTTCTGTCTCTCCATCTTTGTCATCGTCTTCACAATTGCACTTTTGTTTTGTTGTAATATTGAGTGCAACATTTCCTCACATGTACAGACATTACACAAAGGATTTTATACACTGCTAAATATGGAGCATTGAATGGCAAGGCTCACTGCATGAGCTCCTCTCTTTAGTGCCACTTTACAATTGTTATTATTGACTCTATTAATGGTTACTAAATTATTCATCAGTGCTTTACAAATCAGCAATAAAATATTCAGTTACAGTAAGCAAAGCGTCAATAAAAGACTTAATAACATTGATAAAAAATCTAATTTACAACCCCTTCATGAGTATTCTTATGATACAACTATGACTATTAAATTCAGATCATCAGATATTAAAACAACAATATAGGCAATAGCCCACACCGAGGTTTTTGTTGTTATTAGCTTAGTTTTTGTTGTAATTTATTCCCCCTTTTGTGCCACAGAAACAAAGAAATATTCATTATAAAAAAAATAATAGTTTTAAAGTCTTTCATTACACTGCCTTTGAATGAGCACAAACTCAATCATAATATGTCGTAATTCCTCTCTAACATCTATTTTATATCGCTGTGAAAACATCTAGAAACTTCTCATACAAACAACTAGGGATGCACTGATATGGATTTCTTTTCAGCCGATACCATAACTGATAATTACCTGCTTCTCATGGTCAATAACCAATAATTTCACATTTTTTATTTTAAAGAGAAGTGTATAACCTGTAGTTTATGTACACTCAAAAGTAAGAAAGGCTAAGATGTAGTGAGAAAATATGGATGATTTAATATTCCATAGCTCTGACTGAACCAAATCAAACTGACATCGCTGTTGT
>JAPZEB010000026.1:20365799-20376007 GCA_029783705.1 Chaetodon striatus
ATAACACGTGACAATAACAGTCACAGTGACCTTTAAGCACCAAAATCTAATCAGTTAATCCTTGAGTCCAGGTGGATGTTTGTGCCAATTTTTCAGAAATTCCATAAAGGTGCTCACAAGAATGGGACAGACGAATGGACGGACAATCCAAAAACATAAAGCCTTCAACTATGGCTGTCTCCAGCTACAGCTGACACCAGTGTGGTGTCATTAAAGAAAGAAAAGGTGCTGGCTTTCACCTGTCAACAACCGCACTGCAGTGCAACTTGAAGGAATCTGATCCAGGGTCTCTGCAGAGGTGGGTGTGAACTTGTGTCACCTGTGCGCATCATAGGTTTCCTGAGGTCATGTCTTCCCCTCAAATGACTTCATCCTCAGCACTCAGAACTACCCCAACAATACAGATATAATATCTGAATAGTGGAATGATAAAAGTGTAACCAAGACAGAGCAAGTCATTTCAGTTGCTGTTTTCTCTCATGATATGGACAGAGAAGATGTCTGTGCTGAGTTATCTGATCTTGTATTAGCATAATACCATCGAGTGTTTACATTGGGAAGCAGAGAGTTGAGCTTGTTTCACCAAGAGGCAGTGCTGTCTGCCAGTCTCACTGGGTGAGCTGGCAAGAAGACGCCATCTACGCCGCCCACTGTTAATCAGTTACACATATGTACGTTTGCAAAGGCCCACACAGAAATACAAAACTGCCCAGTATCACCAGTAACAGGTCATTTAGCAAAACCCTTTCAAGACGCAACTCACACAAAAACCAATGCATGCAACGTATATGGTAAAAACAAAGTATAATTACATACTGTGTATAAAGCTATAGCCAAGTCCTGCACAGATTCTGCTTCTTTCTGGGTGATGACAATGACAGTGACAGTGATCGCTGTGGAAAGATCGGATTCAGTCAATCTGCTCTGACAAGTTGATAACGTTTTATTTATTTCCTCTTTGTGTGTTAAAGGGACAGTTTGGATGCATCTAAATAGCATCTTTCTAGTCTTCTGCCTGCTCAAAGTGCTTTTACACAACATGTTAAATTCAGCCATTCACACACACATTCATACAACTAAACAAGGTGCCACCAGCTATTTAGTTCACTTTTTACATGCACTCACAATTTGGTGTTCAGTATCTTGCCCAAGGAGACTTCAACATGTGGACTGGATGATCAAACGAACGATCTTCCAATTAGCCCTACCTCTTGAGCCACAGCTGCCCACGTAAGAGGTTGTATGAGGGACTTATGCCCCCACTTCAGAAAAGCAGACAGAGGTACCACCATGAAAGCAAAGTACTATACTGCTGTGGACAGGGGCAGCCTCAAAACTTAATTAGTCACCTAAAGTCCTACCTATAAGAAAATCATCAGTTTAAGTGTACACTATATTGATTTTTATCGCTTTACCTGATGCAGACAGTCTGTTGTGACGGGGAAGCCATTAGTGGCTTCAGTTCCCCATGCTATAGTCTCTTCAAAGCCAGACTCCACTGACAAAAACAGAAATTTTAGCTCACTGAAAACAGGAGCTGTTGGTCTACTGCTGCCTCAATCAGGCAGTTTGTTTGTGTTATTGTGCGACTTTGGTGAATCTGAACTGACCCTTTTAAACAACAAAGTCACACAATAACACAAACAAACTAACTGATCATGGCAGCAGTAGACCAGCAGCTCCTGTGAAAAATTAATGTTTTTCTCAATGGAGTCTGGCTTTAAAGAGAGTGATATAACTGCTTTGGTTCCCCATAAAAATTGCTTCCTGACAGCAAGGTAAAGTGGTAAAAATATTCTAACTATAGTGTGCACTTAAATTGATTTGGACGTTTTTTAGTCAGGCCTTTTTTTATGTTGCTTAAAGATGTGTTGATGCTAGCCCCGTCCACAGCAGCACATTGCTTAGCTTTTGTCGTAACTCCTGCCTGCGTCTCCAAACTGGGGGAACATGCCGACCCGATATCTACTGCATGTAACACACTGCCTGTTGAGAAGTAGCTTATACAACAGCACTAAAAAATTAAAAAAAATCCAAACTATCCTTTTAAAGAAAGCCATTCAACACCCAGTCACACATGGCAGACAGATTCTACTGCAGTGCGTGCTGTGGTTTAACATTTTAGGCATATTGTAAGTCTGGCTACACCCCAATCAGTGAAATTACATCATGTTTTGCCATTGGCAGCTGTTGGGCAAAAAACTGCTCTGACATCACTGACTTGAGTGTGATCAAATATTCCTTGCCCTTGTTTTTTCCATGAACTCACTTCGCTTTAGCTGTGCCAAGCCATGACATAGCCCACATTTACACTTTAACCTCACAGCAGGGGACTGTAGCACTGCTGTGGTCCAGCTTGGTCGCACAGCCAACCACAGCTTTGAAAACCTGAGGCTGGGTGTATAAATGCTGCGCATGCAGAAACACCATGCATACGGCTTTTCCCCAAACATAAATTGGTATTTATAAGGGGAGTATGTGCAGTGAGGATGTGTGCACCTCATGCATACGTCACTCCAGGCATAAACACAGCTTTCTAGAGCCAGATGCAGGTGAGATGAAATGAAACATGAGGTGAGACAAAGAATCTAAATGACAAATGTTTCTTGACGTTGTTTGCCAATTTAGGTGATTGAGTCTTTTTAGTCTACAAAAAAACTAAAGGCCTATTTATAGACTTCATTTTAATTACAACTTCTGTTTAATTTTTTATTTTTATTTACATTCAAGCCATTTAAGTGTTAATAATGTTTTCATTTTATCTTTACTTGTAAAACACTTTGACACACTATAAATGAATCGTTGATCATCTTCTTGACGTTTAATAATGATGATCACGATATCTGTGATGGTTTACAGGTAGACGTGATGAATTAGTGTTATGGGTGCTATAAATAGCCACCACTGTGCGTAATGCTTGTGCGTAATGACAGCTGCTCTGGCACTGTTGGAGAACCTCGCCGATGCTACACAGTCGGTAAAATTGCACTTCTTAACCATTATTTTCGTTGACAGGTTTCTCGAATGGTGCAGCAGGCGGCCGTATGCCTGATGCGCTGAGAAAGGTGATAGATCAGCAATATGTCAAGAGTAGGTGTCGATGGTTGCATGTGTGCATACTTTGTGTCTAGTTTCACATGTCTTATGTATGGGCTAGGCGAGAGATTGCTGTGGTGGGAAAAGAAGAGTGTGTGTGTGCAGCGAGGTATTTCATTTGTCATTACCTATTACAGCTTATTGCACGCTAAGAGGGTTTACGTTGGATGAACATATTGCCTCGAGGCTCTGCAGTCACTTAAAATAAATGATGATTAACCTGTCAAAGAGGTTGCCAGAATCGCTTTTCTCTTGTTTTCACATGCATCTTATTAAATGCACCTTAATCATATTCATGTCTGCAATGCTGACATAATAAGCAGCAGCTTATTATGTATTCCTCAGACATAATGTCTAAGCACTCCCTCGTTCAGTCCCTGTAATAATAAACACATATTATCAAACAGTATCTGTAATAACCTAAATAGTTGTGTTGCTTGTAATGAGACCAGGAGCTTGTTAATTAAAGCTTATGAAATGCACTCAAACCAAGCTGCAAAAATAGTGCCTCTCTTCATCACTGTTTGGCTACACGTGCCGGACACTCATACACATACATATGTATATGTTGTTTATGTACAGTGGGGGAAATAAATGCTCAGCATGTCAACTTTTTTTTAAAGACATTCTGATCCATAAAAAAAGTTCTGTGAATAAAGTGGAATAACACAGGAAAGAGGATTCAACACTGACTGAAATGTATTTAATACTTGGTGGAGAAGGCTTTGTTTGCAATGCCAGCTTCAAAGCACTTCCTTTATGAGGAAACTAATGTCTCAGTGTCCAGGTGAGATTTGGGCCCATTCTTCCAGACAGTCTTTAAGTCTTGAAAATACCACAGAGCCCACTGGTGAATCGTGATCTTCAGTTCCCTCCACAAATATGCTATTGGGTTTGAGTCTCGTGATCTACTGGGCTATTCTTACACCTTTTTTTTCTTCCTCTGGAACCAACTAAGTGTCCTTTGCAGTATGTTTCAGATCGTAGTCCTGCCGGCATCTCATCCTCATCATCCTGGTGGTTGGCAACAGATTCTTCTGGAGCATTTCACAATACATGCAATGCGGTCTCACTCACAACTTGTCAAATACCAACGCTTGGTCAATGGCCTGTCAGCATCAGACACTGACACACAGAGGCACCCTTTAGTGGCAAAATGAGATGACCTGGGCGGCGCCATTTGTTGATGCTGTGGGCAACTTTCATAGTATATAGAGCAAGAAAGTCTGCATTGTGGGCAGGGGTGGAGGTGGATGGGTCGAACAAACTCCCGACTTTGAGCCAAAAGCCCGCTGTTTTTGTACAGTGTGAAACCAAAAGTCAAGATGGCAGCAACTCTGTTTTGTCATGTGTCTCGGTTCAGTGTTTTGTCATTTTGAATCATTTTAATCAAGAATCTCAGCCTTGTGAAAACATTCTGTAATGGCATCAGAGATATTGGATCAATTTCCAACTATGCTTTGGAGCCTACACCCAATTCATTGATACGTTTGCATTACAAAGGGTCTGCATTGTTTGTGGGAACGCACTGGATTCACCTCATCAACTCACAATCAGACGAGACAGCAGCCTATTCACACAACAGGCTCTGCAGTGGTGAGTGAGCGGGCTACTAGAAGCCATTTTCTGGGATTTATAACCTCCATTTTTTGGTTCTTGGACCAGCTGGAGGCCGTGGTGGGGATATCGACCTGCTGTCTGCAACCCACTTCAAGCTAGTACTGGAGCCTCATCTGACGCTTTTCAAGCCCACTGTGACACAGTCTCATCATGACAAGCACAATGCTTGCTCTCCTGGCTCTGTTCTGTCTGCCTACAATCAGTGAGCATGAAGTAAATAAGAAAGTTGGGTGAGTGACTGCAATTATCCTCATTATTCTCATTGTCTGAATCCCTGTCACAGTTAACCATAATGAACTGTTTTTTATGGCAGGCTTGAACTAGAATTGGTTGCCTCCTGTCTCTGATCCTTTAAAAAAAAAGAAAGATTTGTTATTCCCTGAACCCACGCTGTCTTTGGTCAAAGAGCTTTTAAAGTTTTTGCTCCCTCATCTTGGTGTCAGCAAAAGAGTCTCCTTAAACTAGATTATAATATAAGCATGGAAGATTTTAAAAAAAGGATTAAGGGCCTTCTGATGACTGAAAGCACATCTGGTTATTGAACGCTGCTAATTAAATTATTTGTTGTAAACTGTTTTAACTTGCTGTCTGTTTTAACTTTATGTTAAATTCTTCATGCTGCTGTCTTGGCAAGGACTCCCTTAAAAAAGTGATTTTGAATCTGAATGGGATTGTTCCTGGTTAAATAAAAAAAATAAAACAGCATAAATTGAATTGACATCGTGTGCTCGTATGTTTAGTATACTATGCTCGTGAGGTATATCAACTGTATATTCCCTGTGAAAACAGATGGTTATTTTGAAAAGAGATGATGCATGTAATAAGCGCAAACTGACATGCCGTCCATGAACGTCCAAAAATGACGCAGGAGGGCTAGCACATCGTATTTTGATGTAACAGGCATCTGACCAGGCATCTGTATTTCTGTTGGAAGTGACAATGTGTCACATGGCTCCATTCATCCTCCCTTTCATTATTTGGATTCCATTGGTACCATTAAAAGAAAAAACAGCCACATATTTCCTCCTCCGAACGTCACTGTAGGTATGGTATTTTTAGGGTCATATGCAGAGCCATTTCTTCTCCAAACATGATGCGTCATATTGCCATGAGCCAAAAAAGCCTGTTTGAAGTTTGCTAGACATTTTGAAAAAGCCTGGATACACACATTTTCTGAATATGAATCACTCTGAATTTTATGAATTATGTTCATCTGCTCTGAGCATTTTCTGATGTTTTTATTGTGCTTGTTTGTGTGGATGCTGGTTATAGAGTATGTAACGGCTCTGTCGGTGATGAGGATTGAGGTGGAGGTGGCTCTGAGTGCACATAATCAATCTCTCAACAGGAGATGTGGGAAAAAAAAGCGAGGCCCTCGCTGAATGGAAGGGATCCTCTCTGGTTGTGTTTACTTCAGGCTGAGGGAGAGAGGATAACAGTTTGGGTCAAAGTTAACGTGTCTGTGTGTGCATGGCTGGAATTTATGTGTCTGCAAATGAGTGAGCCTGTGAGAAAGAAGCGGGACACTGCGATGTGTGGGTGTGCAATGTGGGTGCGCTTGGTTTAGCGAATGTTCATTCTCAGTGCCACACTGTATTGACACAGTGCATATGTTTCATGTGAGTACACTACAGTACACTGCATAGTACAGTGCTGGGTTACATTTGTCTTTGCAGCATTTGAAAAGCGGCTCTCAAACAGGAGGAGCGAGAAGAGTTCACGATTCATCTCAGAAATAAAAAGACCCTTGACATTATTTACAAAAAGAAGATGAGAAGAAAGGAAGGAGAAAGAGGAGGTGGGTCAGTCATTCTGGGCAGCCCACAGAAAGGAGATGGTTGCCATGGTTTCAGAGTAGTTGTGGCTGGTGTTGCTGGGCCGATGGGAGGCAGGCAGCTGGTTGCCTAACAGCAGCAGATGGAGCAACGCAGGTTTCCAAGAACACACAGGCACTGTCCCTCGCCTACATGTGTCATATCGTTCCCGTCATCGTTATCCTGTCCACGCACAGTGCACACACACACACACACACACACACACACACACACACACACACACACACTCACACAGATACAAAAAAAACAGACACCACACAACTCTGTGGGGAGTCATGACTGGGCTTTAGCAGGCTTTTAGCCTTTTATGTGGCAGCGTCTTCACCACCAGAAAACACAGAACAAAGCACCATGACGTCAGCTGTCTTAAAGCAGAGACTTAGAGCTCTGCTTCTGAATTCATGTACAAAAAAATACAGTGTTTGATCTTAAGCAACTTAAATTGAATAAACAACAAACAAAAAATATATACTTGTGGATGGATAGATTAAAAAATATAAAACACCATTCTCTTTTGTCATCAAAGGGAAATTTGAAACCCATTAAGTGTGGTATTACAAATGATCAGCCGTATTATTTCTGTTTGGATGCTGTTTACAAATGGCCCTGTCTCTATCTGATTTTTTTCACATGATCATAAATCACCCGTTTCATTCCTCGAGTTGGTTAAGCTCTCACAAAAACCACATGAACTTAAAAACCCTCAAAGTATTGTGAAACTATATTTAACTAAGCAGATTTTTGTGGGAAAAAAAAAAATCACGCATGTGCACACCCACACATATACAGCACCAAGAGATGCTTCTTCTGTGCTTTAAGCTTGGCTAGCAGTAGTAGGTTTCTGCTGCAGCCCCTAAAAATATTTGAATGTGCTTTTGTCAAGTGCACATGTCTGAGCATGTTCATGTGTGCTTGTGTCAGTCTTTGTGCATGGTGTGTTATTTTAAAGTTGAGGAAGACAGATAAGCAGAGGAGGCAGCTGAAAACAATAACCAGAGGATCACTGAACCCACGGCTGAACTTTAATAACTTCACAGACCTGTGCTCTTACCCTGGGTAACATAAGTCTAATAATAGCTAGGCAACATGAGATATGATATACACAGAAGAACTTCTATAATCCTATATCTACTGTAATTCTTTGCCATACATCTTGGCAGGATTGCATCACATCGTTGATACAGATTGGATATAAGCTCAGCAGGTATTATACTGTAGGTGTGAGAGCAGGAAAAGAACAGATGAAAGCATACCATACTTTGCTCTTGATAGTTTTCCTCAAATAAATCACGACTCTACAGAAGAAACATTATTCGTGCAGTTGCTATGGAAACCATAATTAGGGTCCAGCATGATGGCACTGTTTCCAATTAGAGCATGGCTCTGTACCAGATCGAGCAATGCCAACTGGTTGCTGGATTTTATTATACATCACGGACAGCGCATTCGTCAAAGACGAGCATGTAGAAGAGCAGAGTTGGACCAAAACACTGGCTGCAAAAGAGTGTGGAGAGGAAGAAAGAGAAATACAGAAAGAGAGTGGGAGAGATGGTCGAGGCATTGAAGCGAATGGAGAGGGTGACAGTGGAAATGGAGCAGTCATCAAGATAAACAAACAGCTTTCTTCTTGTTTGGACAGCACTGACTTGGCTGACCTCCCACACATGAGTGAGCAGTTGAAAGATTGTTTGGTCAGAAGGGACCCTGTTAATATCATCTAATTAATATTCATTACATTATGACATGATTACTCATCGGACAACTCCCCACCCCCCACTGTGTCTCTGGTATTGCGTTTGCTTACATGAATCTGCGATTAAAGTGATGTCCTCGCACAGCATATAGCCCACAGACGTGTCAGCCGTGCTCGCAGCTCAGCTTAAGAACATTTATTCGCTGCATCCATGTCACTGTTCCCCTCAGTCACACATCTCATCCATCTTTCCCCACATGCTAAGCAGGGGGAATTGGAGCGACAGTGGAATTATGCCCATTAGAATAATTAATTTCCCCTGGCGGGCCAAATGAGAATGTATCAGCGTTATTAATAATGAGGTAGCCAGGACCAAAAACAGCCCTCCGATGACAGAGATGGAGGAGGGCAGTCAAATTAAGCTGAGAAACTCACCACAGGCTTCAGGCTGCTGCTGGGCTCTGCTCAACTGCACTTTACCAATGGGCGGACACACGGTCCAGAAGATATTGTATATGGAGTATATAAGAGGAACCGGCACGTGCAAAACTTATTCACTGCTACTAAATATATGTAGTGCACGATGACACCGATGTATGAACTCGATGTATTGATTCGCTCCCAAGGATACAGCCGGCAATTCATCATTTCTATAGAGTGCTATGTATTTCTCACACAGCTATAAATCATGTTCTGTAATTGCCCACAGCAGGATGTTTTTTACATCACCTAGAATACTAGCTGACAGAATATGTTCATAAGTAAGTATTGATTCATACCAGTGTTTTTCTGTTTGTGTGACAAAGAAGAAATTCCCTTGATTTTTGCCATAGATTTGTAATCACAGCAGCATTTCACCAGCCCCTTCAGCTGTTTTGTATCTTTTTTAAAATGACAAGTCTAAATGGATTGATGCACTTTATGTTCCATGTTTCTTCTTTCACATGGACTAAAAGGGACACTTTGCTGATTTATTTTCAACCGCCTTTGTATCAAAATAGGTATTTGTAAATGAACTATGATAAATGACGCCCAGATCTCCCTGCTCATCTCTCTGGTCAAATCACGTCATCCAGTGGTTTGAACAGGCACTAGGACTGTAGATTGTCCGTTCACATTTCCGTATGCCCACCACCACAGTTGCAAAGAGTATAAAAGCAGATGGACAAAAAGAGACCAGCCTCTCTCAAACTCAGGCCAAACTCCTATCAAACTGTAGAACTAGGCAGTGCTGATCGTATATAAACCAAGATTCTGTTACTGTGTTGTCTGCAGAGTTCCCCAGGAATGAGTCCCAAAACCCAGAAATGAGGTAGCATTTTACCACTCCCGGATGCCTTAGCTTGAAGATAATGGGTTTTTTGGATGGCTTTTGGTCAGGTGCCTGAAAAAAGATCTGTGGTTAATACAAGCTTATGAGACTTATGTTTTGTTCTGCGACATAAATTACCTCAGTAAATAGCCCCCATGTGAATTTTGAAGCTTTTATGCGTCTTGAAAAAGTTTTTAACAAGTGGCTAAATGAGACTAGAGAATGTCATCACACTGAATGCTGGAAGTGATGTTAAGTTAGGGGCCGTACACCTGCCGCATTTTTTGCACCTTCAATTTCACTGTTTTCAATGTAGACACGCGGCATAAACGCCAGAGCAAAGCAGTCGCTGCGCTCGCGCTATCCCAGGCCCCCATTTTATTAGGACAAGACGGCTATGCTCTGTGATAAACCGAGTTCAACTTTTGGAAATGCAGCTGCACGCATAGCATGTCATGTGACGAGGAACAACCAATCATACCCAACAGATATCTTTCCCTTCTCCCGTAAATATCAGTCTGTGATAAATATGGAAAAATTGGTCATTTTGGTGAACAGCTGCCAAAGCTTTATATCCATCCCACAGACAACATGCCCACACACTTCTAAACAGCACCTGGAGGAAGATCAGCACTGCACTCAGGATTCCAGG
>JAPZEB010000026.1:20415668-20452074 GCA_029783705.1 Chaetodon striatus
GTTGATGCGCTTTAAGATTGAAACCAGGTGCCCACCCCCACCCCCCACTCACCCTTGGTCCAAACTGCGAGAGGATGAGTGGTGCACCACTTAAAACGAGCCGAAACAGAGGCGTAGCCATCACCTCCCCACATTCACAAATACCCCCTTAAATGAGGAGAAGTCAAAGACAGAAATTCTAATCACTTGCCTTCCCCTCCTTTTTTGTTGAGGGAGATAAATAAAGAATAGAATACGATTTGAACTGAGGCCAAAGGCAGGGGAGGCACTCAGAGTATTGTTGGATGATCTCCACTTAGTGGAGGCAGGGGCTGAAAAGAGTGCTGTCTTGTTAGTTAGTGTGTAATGAACAACTTTCACAAGCCAGTTGGTCAATAGGAATCACAATGTTCCATTCTTGTGCTCTTAGAAATTCACATTGAAGATGGCTGGCACGTAAGCGCTTCGTCTTTAAACAAGTAATGAATGAATTAATACGAATATCGCAATAAACAATTCATTTTTATCTGGTATGTTTGTCTCATATTGGCCACCAGAGACCTGAGCTTCATCTTTCATGTCACTGGTTAAAAGGAACGCGAGTGGAGGCGTACAGAGGCTAAAAAGGACCGCCTCTGTTTGGTAATCGTTCTCTCTCTATCTTTTCATATGACCAGACCTTTCATTCCATCCTTTTCACCACAAAAGAAAAAGAAAAAAGTTTGTCAGTCCCCTGTTTCTTTTGTTGTGTGCTTTCTTCTCCATGCTCTTTCTACTTTTATCCTAATCCCAGCCATGCATGAGCGATCAGTTGTGTCCTGTTGTTTCACTGTTCTGCTAGTTTTCAATCAGTAGGGTTCCTCCTTTGTTCCTTTTCTTTGCCAAACACAGAAAAGGTAAGGAGAGGAACGAGTAATGAAATCTCTTCTGTAGACTTAGGCCTTTGTATCCCTCATCAGGATTTTTAGATATAGCTCTGACTGTAATTAAGGGGGATTGTTGCTGTGATGCGGCTCTCCGCTGCCTTTCCTGTTGGTCTTTGGAGAGTTAGAGGAAGGCTGCATCAAAGCTTCTATCTGGAGTCCAGCAATCACGGGAACTGCACTGTTTTGATGTGTGAATCATATAAAAAAAGATCAGCGGACATCAGAACTTGTGGAAAACCAGTACCTGACAGGCCGAGACATGACTGTTTTTGTCTTCAAGACACAAACAGACGTCTGAGCATCTGAAAATCTACCTGAAACCAAGAAGTGAATTATGAACAGACTCCTGCAGGAAGCCACTCCGGGTTGTCCTTAAGACACCTCAGAAGGAGCTTTGATCCTCTTTTGAAAATCTGGAATAAAAAAAACAATAATAATAAATGATTTTTCTTTTCTACTTTTATTCAAATGAGGGTTTAGTTGAGTGAGACTGACTGCCAATATATTTTTTGATATTCCCGTTGCATACAGACAGACGTCCAGATCTGCAGAACATGTGGTCCAGTGTGGAGACTACTGCTGTGTGCTTTTGCTGAGGTGATCGTTATTAGCGTGATCATGGCACTATGCTCTCCATATGGGCTCAGTGGGGACAGGGGCTGAGGCCCGTTCAAAGGGACAGTCATTGTTACAGGCTGATCTCTAATCTCTGTGGTTGTCTGCCCTAATTAAAAGTCTTGTGGGTGTGTAGGGTGCCTGGGCCTCTGCTCTGCAGGAAATTATGATCGCAAACGTCTTCCTGTCGAGTCCTGCACTTGGCACTACAAAGTGATGCGGGCCGCCGTTACCTGAATGGGCTGGAATCAGAGCAGACAGCCGCATCATCCCAGCTCTTAGTCTATCAGGCCGTGCACAAGTGGCCATTGTTGACGCCAAAAACGGGATTAAGGAGGGTCTTCAAGGGAATTGATTTTCATGTGAGAACAATAGTGGGGCGCAGAACACTGGGGCCTGGGTCTTAATCACACGGCCAAAGAGCTTTATGAAAAGGGGTGCGCCGCAAGCACTGAGATTAAAGCAATCAGGTTCTTTACCCCCACTCTTTTTGGATAACCCTCCTCCTCCTCCTCCCTCCTCCCTCCCTCTGTCCTCGTCCCCTCGGCACAGTAATTTCAGCCCAAATAATGACCACAGAGGAAAGCCTGTTCAAAAAGTGTGGAGGAGGGAAAAAAAGGCACAAGTTGTTTACTTTTCCCCACATTTCCTTTTTCACTTTGGTCTAACAAAGGTTCAAGAGCCATCGACAGGGCGGAGGTATGTGAATCACGACGCGGAATGTCTGAGCAGATTCTGGACGCTCTGTCCAACGCTCCTAACAGCCAGGCCAAAGGCTCATCTGTGTGCATAGAGAAAAGCTGTGGGGAGTGGGTATCTGGGCTGGGAGGCGACATGGTTCTTTGGCGGGGACCAGTGTTGGGGTGAACATGACGTGTCACTGAGAGGGGATCAGGGGTTACGGATGAAAGGGACGGCCGCCTTGTCCTCTGTCTTTGGCCGACTGCGTGCAGCTGTGGGCACCATTGTGGACATGCTCATTTGCATACGTTTGGCAGGAGCTCCGGGAGGCAGCACAGGCCAAGAGGAGCGGCCCTGTTTAAAATGGAGGCGAAAGGGCGGGCAAGTAAACACCCAGTGTATGCAGATACATACCCATACATTATCTGCACTACAGTACACACAACAGCAGTGGCCAAGAAAGAAAAAAGGCTTGTTATTCCAGTGTCAACATGTAAATATAAACAGTAGTGAGGGAGAGTGTAAGTTGTATTTGAGTGGGTGATAAGGCCATGTCACCCTGATGTCATAATGACAGAGTGAGCGACTGAAGGAGTGTGCTGCGTGGGGCTCTTGGCTGGCGGCGGAGGGGTGTGTCCTACCCTGACTAGAGACAGGTTTATTGGGCCTGATGAGTGCTAAGCTCCTGTGCCTAGCCACAATGGAGCCTGTGATCTCCCTTTGTGGCTCATTGGGAAGCACTGGTGCGCTCGGCAGCCCCCGCTCTGTCATTAGACAGATTGTGAACAGGCTGCACAAGGCCCAGCCAGGGATGACGGAGCCACCAGCCACTTCATTAGGGGCATTATGAAGAGGACTGAAGCTTTCTTCTCTCCGCCTGTGTCCAGAATTCACAGGTCTGTTTAATCACATAATTCTCCTCAAGTGCCCCAAGGAGGCTGCAGCACAGCAAGAGCCCTTTAGACCCATGACAACTTGGAGAGATTAATTATATTCATCTTTTGGAATATCTGCAGAATAAGAGGGAATTTGATATTGGCTCGCTTTTATTTTTTTTTCCTCTCGTCTTTTTCCAACCAGCTCTTTGATGTCCTCCTGTTATTGTTGGGGGACGTCTGTGCAACCCTCTGCTGCCGGAGCTTTGATATGCTCCGGCAGGGGTTAAGGGTTAGCGTCCAGAGGTCCAGTGCCAGGACGTCCTAACTTCTGTCTTGGAGAGGGCTGACCCCTGGACCCGAGGGTTGGTCAGAGAGTCTCCAAATTCCGCCTCCCTTTGATGCGCGCTCTTTCACAGCAGTTAATTAGCCAGGGTGGCTAAACGTTTAGCCTGGGCGTGAAAGAGTCTGGGATAGCATGTGTGTCCAAGACATTGCCCGCTTTTTTGTGTGTCACAAGGTCTTTTGAAACAATGTGGTTCTTGGACAACTTGTTTGCATAGGATAGTGGGTGAATGCTGCAGTCTTTTCACAAGAGCTCATTCACCGGGAGGACTTTGGAGAAGGCCTTTCCTGGTAATGAAGAGAAGTCCTTGACATTTCACTCGTTTCTTCTAATCAACTACATGATTTCCCTCTTTTTCGAAGTCTTTGTTTGCTGTACGTTACAGGAATCTATCCTACGGAGAAGTGAAATAGAAGAACCTCTTATCTGGCAAGTGGCAGCTTGTGAATCATTTCAAGCCACTGCTACATATCTAATCTTCATTCAGTTTTGGGTTGTATTAATACACATTTCTGAGGAAATGGCTTTCATCAAGTGTCCTGTGAGCGCTCAGGGTTTTCAAGCAGGATCCAATTTTCTCTTCCTTCTATTCTAACAACTGCTAAAAGTAGTCCTGAGCCAGACTGGTAGCCCCAGCTGTAGCATACTGGATTCATCACCGCTTTAATATCAGTTTGTTACTGCTGCACATCAGGGATAATAATTTCCCTCTGTGCCAGTAAGAAAAGGCAAATACAGCCTGTTTGTTTGATTTTGGAGAGGCAGTTCAACAACTACCTCTTTGTGTCCTGGCCCTGAGTGCACAGGCCTGCAAGGTAATACATGATGTTAAGCAATAGACCTGAAATAAAAGGCAATTTTCAACCAGCTTTGTATTATAATAATGTGGGTAGTATGTGTGAATAAACCTGGGTAAACTTCCCTCCATCTTACCATCGCCCAGATCTCCCTGCTCATCTCTCAACTTAAATCAGCTGGGTGATGTATATTTACTGGCTCTATGGCTGTTGCACGTACTACAGATTTTACTTCCACATTTTCATATGTCCACTATACCACCATGGATGGATAAAAAACACAACAAAATACAGTGCTGGAAGTGAGGCCTTGGTCATTCCTATAAAAGTTGCTCAGTGGCACATGAAGTCAAAAAAGCGTGGTGTGACATTTCCCCTATCTTCTGCACTGTGGGGGCAAAAGAGCAAGCGCGCTAGAGACTTATGGAGGCAGCTAACTTCAATTTAGCCCTCTGTTAACTTAAATGAGGATTAAATTGTTTAACCACGTGGCTCTTCTAGACTTTTGAAATGTTACTGGACTGAATGGATCACATCCCGATAGTGAAACAAGTAATTTTGTGGGGGTCGTGATGGATGTTGTAATTCCACTTTTGCCCACTATGTTAAATTGACTTCAAAGCCTGGCACTGCTCCTAGCAGACACAATGAGCATAGACTTGAAAACTCAGATCAAATTGAAAAACTAGGCAGCGCTGATCAAATCCAAACCAAAATTCTGTTACCATATTACCTATTTCTCACCTAAAACAGCTTCAGAAACATATTTAAGTGCACTGTTTTACTATAATACCAATATTTGTGCGGGAGAAGTGCACACCATACTGTTTTCTGTATTGTTAAAATGGAGGCTGAAAATACTAAGTTTGAACAGTAAAACTAAGCAGTGCTGATCAGATATGAACCAAGAATCTGTAACTGTGCTGCTTTTTTCTCATCTATGTTTTCAGAAACATATTTTAGTTTACTCTTTACCTGTAATTTGAGATTCTTTGTTACCTGCTGGCTGCCATATTGTTTCCTGTGAAAAAACAGCCAAGCTGGTATAATGTCACCTACCAGTGGGAGCATTTATTGGTGGCAGTTGTAGGTTTTCTGCCAAATGCCACAGCTTGTGGTGAAGCCCAGTGAAGCAGCAATTAAATATACTGTTTCCAAAAGTCTCCAACTATGAACACCATCTTCCTGTTACACCTTTTCTTCAGAAACATCATAGGAGCTTCACAACACACAAATAAAATGAGCTTTTACCCACTTACAAACATATCAACAATCACCCATAACTACCGTATGTTGCACACATGGGAATACATTACAAGACTAACCTTTGTATGCACACATGAACAAGACAGACATTATCACAGTAACATGTAACGCAGTCTCACCCTGAAGTTGTCAAAATCAGACACTTGGGTAGTGACTTCCGGCGTCAGACACCAACGAATAAAGCCGTCCTTTAACGTCAGCCTGATATGCTGGCAGTTGCTGTATAGTTGTAGCTGCCTGTTGGAACCAGGGGGAAACACTGCAGGACAAGAATGAAAATTAAAGAGGTGAAAGTCTGAGTAGGACGGGTGAATGGGGTCCAACAAACACTGATTTTCACCCGGTAGTGCGGTGTTCACATCCCATAAGATTACAAAGCTAAACCCTGTTTTTTTTCCTAAACCCAACCATGTTCTTTTGTTGCCTAAACGTAACCACGTGCATTAGTACTTTAAGGAAAAAAACATCAATTCTCAATGTTAACATTAACGTTGTTCATTTAAGCCCAAAGCTAATGTAGCATGACTGCCATGACAGCAACACATTCAAACTCTTGCTGACTACTGAATTAATTAAAACACATATCACCACTCATGATCATGAAGCATATCAAATAACACAGTACCTTGTTCCAATTCCAGCAAGACGCCTAAACGTACAAGAACAAGAGCTTGATCATGCAAAGCAAAGTAAATCTTCTTCCCTCCTTTGTACTCAAACTTTTTTGTCATCATTTCCTGTTTCAGCCAGGAGAAGGTGTCAAAATAAAAGTAATATAAGATCAAAAAGAATAGTGACTACCAAAATAAAGGCTTAACAGGAAGTAATTTAGCCTTCTCTTTAACTGTATTAAAAGTCCTTCATTTTTTACACATTACCCCTTTACTCTGTTTTCTCTGGTCACATAGCACTAACTTCAAAAGCACTTGTGTCTCTCTGCTGCATAGACAGCCCAGTTTCATGAAAATACCATCTTCCCTGCAGTGAAGTATTTCTTCAATATACAGCAATACTTGTGATACATGTGTGCTTCTCACTGCAGCACCTGTGAGTACAGTTAGTCATTAGCACCAGTGACGTATTTAAGTTTTCTCTTCCTACCAAATCTTCTTTAGCCTAAGGCAACCTTCAATCATTTGCCCACATAGCAACATCAAATAAAATTTCATTTCATGTTGTTTGTGCTTCGGATAGTGGGAGGAGGGAGCCAGGTTGGGTCTGCTTGATATTGTAGAGATATTGATCTGCTATTGAGTGCACACTGTGTCCAGACAGTTTCCATCCCCGGGGACTCAAACACTAAATCATTCTCTCATTTTAAGCTAACTTGTACGTCTGCAGAGCTGCCAAGGCTCTCAGGGCAGACTAACTTTAAAGTAAAATACTCTCATTCATTTTTCCAGCCGCTCTTTTTTCCCTCTGTTCCGTCTCCAGCTTTGCATCCAGCTCTTACACCATTGCACCATATACGGATTCAAACGTAGCTGCTGCCACTACAACTATGATCTTAAAGACGTGTTCCCAAACAAGACCCTTTTGTCTTAACAAGCATGAAAGGATTTTAGGAGATTTACACTCTGCCTGTGATTTAAACATCAAGGCTTAACCTATTTCTTTATGAATAAGGAGTTGCAGGGGATGGGGCTGCTCTCACCGTATAACTTGATGATTCACTCATTTGTGGATACGAGGAGAGAAATAGCTTTGACTGTTTTGTTGCTTGAATGTGTATGATCAATCAAGCACAATGTTTCTGATGTATGATGGTGCTGTAATGTGGCCTGTTAAAGGGGACTGCAACACAGTGTTCATCCATTATAGGAAGAGGGGCATTTGCTGAGCTTTTAATAACACATTAAAAACAAGAATAGAACTTTATTCATTATGAATCACAGGCTGAGCCAAAGATCATCTTTTGCTCGACTCATGCAGACATCATATCTTATTTCAAGCTGCTCCTCACAGCTGTTGCTCTGTTATCATGTATGAAGTCATCAGATTATGAAGCATTCTGTATGAGGATCATGAATCAAACAGCTCTCATACTCCAAACTATCTTCTCCAGTCAGTACGTCTGTCTGATCCGATGATTGCTGGAGCGTATAGTCCCTCCATATGTGCTGTTTTGTTTGTGTCTATGTGCCTGTGTATGCTGTTTGCTTGGTAGTCAGGACAGGTTTCGGAGCGCTAGGCGCCTGTTCTCCAGCTCGGCCACCTGCAGCTGGGGATCGATCAGCTCTCTGGAACCCCAGCCTAAACCCCTCCCCCACCAACTGGCCCCCACCTCCAGAATCCCATCCCGTCCCTGGCTGTATCAACCAGACCAACGGGGGGCTGCCTGTTTCTTCATTTCTGTGGTCTGAGTGAAGTTCACATCCGTAAGATGTCAAAGGACGCAAATACCAACATGAGTTGATACAAAACTCACAAACCATAAACCACCATCTTACCAAAGCTACAGTGTGTGCAGATGCAGAAGTCATTTATCCTATGATATATTATGATTTTATTTACTATCATAAATCACAAGGAAATTAATGTTTAAACACTTTGTTGTACTACCCTGCATTTAAATGATGTATTTCTTATTTTTTATTGTGTGGTTATCTGGAACACTTTACTCCCCCACCATTTATCAGCTGTATAAAAACGTTTAGTAATAGTTAATAATAGGATTAGGCAGTATTACTGTATGATGATATACCAGGGTATTTAAAATCCCCCAAACTATCATTTTTTATACCACTGAAAATACAGATGCTCTATTTTCTATTCTGTTACGGAGATGGTGTGTTGAAGTGATTTATTGTAGTGCACAGTACACACCACCAGAGGTCAGTCTCTACTGGTGCGACAGGCAGCTGAGCTGAGAATGGCGACTGCGAGTGGTGAGGTTAACGTTACAGGACAACACATTTTCACCCCCAACGTGTCAGTTACGTAGGTTAGGTTTCGGAAAAGAGACATGGTAACAATGTACCTTAAAATGACTTAAAGGTAACTTGGTTTTGTACTGTTCCAAACGCCGGTCTCCTGGGAGAAAGTCCTGTGTTATGAGACCAATTCACAACCTTTACTTGCCTCACACAAACTACTGGCTCAAGATTACATGGGATGTATACAAATGTTGGTACATTAGAATATTTCTTCATAGGAGAAGTTAGAATTACTGATAAATATTGTACATTCACTTACAAACCATTTATTAAAGGAGCAGTGTGTATGATTTAGGAGGATTTAGTGGCATCTAGCGGTGAGGGCTGCAGATTGCAACCAGCTGAAACTTCTCCCGGTAAGAATTCCTTCAGTGTTCATTGTTCAGGAGGTTTTTACTGGGAGCTGAATTATTCGCAGAGGTCTCCTCCTGTCAAAAACAAATGGATCCGGTGACTTAAACTGATAAAAACAGTGAATAAAGCAGTTTCACAGTACAAATCAGCATTTCTCTGATGCTGTTTGATGTGTTGGGGATGGGCTGCTAGCCCCGCACCTAGTCATGTGCGCTCACCTTTTTCTCTGTTCAGATGTCTTTTTTTTTTTTTTTAGGAATAATTTTTGGGGATTTTTATGCCTTTATTAGGGAGGATAGACTAAGTAAGAAGGGGTGAAAGAAGAACGATGACATGCAGCGAGGGGTCTGGGCTGGAATTGAACCCCCGGCTGCGGTGGCAAGGTAGAAGCCTTTGTACATGGGATGCCTGCTCCACCCACTGAGCTACTGGGTGCCCTGCTCAGGAGGTTTTAACTGTAGCTGAATTATCCGCAGAGGTCTCTTCCTCTCCAAAACAAAAAGACCTGGTGATTTAAAGAAGTAAAAACACTGAATAAAGCAGTGCTACATAAAAAAAAATCAGTTTTTCCATCGCTACTCAACACAGCGGGGATGCTAGCTACAACAGCCAATGACAAAATGCAAAAAACACGATCTATCTAAAGCCAGTGCTTGGTTTATCCATTCATCCTACCATAGAAACATCATGGCAGGCTATGTGTACGAGGACCTGCTCCCTATGTAGATATAATCGGCTCATTCTAAGGTAACAAAAACACAATGATTCTTATTTTCAGGTGATTATACACTAAAGAAAACACTTCTTATACTATATTCCCTCTCTGCCAATATATCCCTCTAAATCCTACACACTGGACCTTTAAATGTTCATGTAGTGCTTATAAATGCTAAATTGGAGTGTGTTGTGTACATGCAAGTGTTCACACAGTCACAAAGACATTCATTACTTACAGCCTCTCCACGGAGCACAGGTAAAACTCTGCACATCTTATTTCACTCCAAACGATGAAACTAAGAGGGAGGTTTGGATGGCTGCTGACTCGAAATCCCTTTTAGTTTAGAACTCCTACACCTCGTCAGCCTCGTCGTGGCACATGGGTTTTGACAAGAACAAACTGGTCCTGCTGGAGAAGTGGAGGTTGTGCCAGACCCTTACAAGGTACTCCCCGCTGCAGATCCAGAGGAGAGAAGTTTCCTATTATCAAGGACTCTCCCTTAATGATGAAAGTAAACAACATGAACAGGAGTGTTTAATATTTCATGGCCCACCCACAGGTGTAGCAGTGTGCTGGGAATAACACATACATCCACACATACCAATGCGGGTCTGATTAAGACAAGGGTATTGTCCCTGTTGCAATTGGCCAGCTCTCCTGTGTGTGTATGTATGCGTGTGTGTGTTGGGTCTTGAACGTATTTGCTGCCTCAGTCTTTTTTTTTCTCTCTCTGTGGTGATATATGGAACATATGGGAAATTATTGTGGGGTTATAAAGGGCTGTTGACTCCAGCAGACATGCAATAAATTAGGCTGTTTGTGCAGGGGAGGAAAAACACAAGCTCTTTAGGAACACTTAGTGCAGATTTCCTGTACAGACTTAACTCTCCTTCTCCTTCTCTCCTTCTTTCTAACTCCTCCTCTCAGCCTTCAGCCTGTTCTACCTGACTCCCTCTCACTGTTGTAACACAGGCCACAGCACAATCTCATTCTGTTCTCCTAGTTGGTGGTAACACAGTGGGATATATCCACACAAATTACACACATAAAACTCGTAAAGCCTGGAAAATATTTTAATAGTTTCCGCACCCCCTTAGCGGCAACAAGCTGCATGTGCAGAGCTGGTGAGCACCACCAACATTATTGGTGCAATTAAATGTGAAACACAAGAGGGGAACATGGGGGAGTGGGAGCCCAAAATGGCTGTAAACAAGGAAAATGACACTTGACAAGTTGTAATTTATGGACGTCGTTTCAAAGGCAAGAGACTCACCGTTCCTACACTGGCAGAGGAGGAAGAATAAGGCACAAGGATCCAGGCATTAGAGGAACTATGCACAGAATGTTAGTGAATCAAAGCCACACAGAGACAAAAAAAGAGGGGAAGAGAAAGCTGTGACTTCAAAGTGGAAGCATGATGAGCAATGCACAGAGAGAGAGGGAGAGAAACCATGAGAGAGAGACAGGAAGTGTGTGTATGTGTCAGAGGGAGAGAGAGAGAGAGAGAGAAAGCTTTGCAGGATGATAGTACCCAAAGCAAGCACAGGATGGGGGGGTGAGGTGGGGGGAGGCCCCTGGATACAGGCGTACTCATCTCAAAGAATGCTAAATCACACACACTCACATACACACATACATACACACACAGAGGCTTTCTGAGGAAGAGACGCCATTAAACAGAATAGAATAGGACTTGAGTACTGTCATACCCCAAACCCATCCCGCAACAAATCAGCGTCACTATTTACGTGTTTACTCTCTTTCCAAAATGAGGACAAAACTGAACCAAAACAGTCGCTTTAAATAAGCACGCTAAGGAAACTGAAGACGTTTGTCATGCTTGATGAAAGCCTCCAATGTTTCCTTCAACAACAGCAGCCGAGGCCAGATGTTTACTGTGATAGTTACACTTTGTGTTTTCGCTGCAAATACGCTTCCTTAACTACCTCAGCGTACAGTATACTGGTGTAATTTTAGATTACACTGCCAACAAAGCGATTTAAAAAGCTCTATTTAATTTGTTTATTGTATCGACAGTGTTCCAAGTTAGTTCCAAGATAAATGGCGCGCTCCTCAGAAGTGTATCTGAGTCAATTTGCACCTCTTTTAAACTTTCCCTAATACAAAAAAGGTTCCTTAAAACTCGTCTTTAAGTAATTTGTCATTTTTAGTCACTTCATCTTAACTAAAGGCCCTTTTTCTCCACGCAGCACCCAACCCCGCTTTTTAACAGCTCTCCAGTTTCTTATCTGCTTTTCAAGAATTACATTTAAAACCAAACGAATAAAAGGATCTAATGCATGTGGAGCACATCATAAGCTTATTCTTCAAAGTTGTCGGACCTGCTGAAGGCGCAGAACAGTGAAAATTGTTTAATTTGAGCAAACGGCAATCACTTTACTTGAAAGTGCTTCGTCTCTCCAATGTGATCCATTTGTTTGCACCAAATTCCACAGTGGACCTAAGAAAGTAATGAAGATTAAGCGAAATTTGAAAGTCTTCACAGCATATACGGAAGCCCCCTTTGACACATAAATACACAAGTTAAACTCGCAGTGTAGATATCCTGTAATTTGCAAAATGACAAGATGCTCGTCTGATGCACCAAGCACCTCCAATTGCAGCTCATTAACTCAGTCAGGGGGAAACGTTCTACAAGCACGGAGAGAAACTATTAAAATACTTCCATTAACTGGAAGGAAAAATACCCCGGTTGCAGCCCAAAGTGTCTTCATTTGGGCTCAAATGTGAGATATGCCGTTGCTATGGTAATATGGCAATGGCTGTAGCCCTCCTCCCAGCTGTTGGTGGGTTTTGTGTGTGTGAGAGAGAGAGAAAAGGAAAGAGGGAGAGACTGTGTGTTTGTGTGCGTGCACGCATGCATTGATGCTGCCTCCGTGCTGTGTTCCCCCTTTCAGTCTTCAGAATAGTGTCTCTACTAATCCGTGAAAGTTGCGGCGCTCTGAACCAGTGGCCAAGCCTTTTCCCACTGAACCAAGGCCCAGGGTCTGCGCTCTGCTTTACACTTGATTGGTCCCTCCCGTGGCAGGACTCCCCTCCCTGCTGGGCGTGGGCCCGTCCCCCTCGCTGGGCTGCTCAGCACTGCCTAATCGCCTTCTCCCCACCATAATTACCAGCGCTGAGCCCAGGACTCACCAACACACCATTAAAGTCTGGCCAGCCAGTCCTCACCAGCCCTCACACATCCAGCACAAGCCCAGAGACAGTCCTAAGACCAGGCCCGACTCCACCAACAGAGCACCTGTTCATGCCCGGGATGCCCCGCAGCACTGTGGACTTGGCTTGGTGCTGCTGCTGGGTAGGAAAAAGAGAGGGGGTTGGCAGCTGTGCTGTTGTCCTCCTCCCCCTGCAGTGGAGGTGATGTGTTTATTTGGGCTGGGATGCTGCAGTGAGAAGCTGTGAGAGGTAACTATCTCCTTGTTGTGCTCTACAGAGTACCAGAGAATCCACCCTGCAGAGACAGAGCCCTTTGATATGTGACCACTTCAAACCCACACATACAATGAAAGCAGTCAGTTGTGGAAATAGCCCAAGTTGATGTTGTGTGGGCAAGGTGAGACAAATTTGCTTTGCTCAAAACCAACCCTGCACTTTATTTTTCCACCCCTCTATATTTTCAGGAAAGCAAATAGGAAACATATTGTACATTCTGAACGTTGACAATCCTGCAATGTGTGTAAAATCAGAAATAGAAATACTCCCACTTTCAATTTTGTTGGACCCACGAGGTTCCAAATTTCAGACTATTGCACCATTGGGGAGAGCATATGGGACTGGCCAGGTGAAACGCAGTGACCTGGCAAACAGTCCAAAGTCGGGTACACGTCAGAAGGCACTGGGTGTGCTGGCACAAACAGTACCCAGAATGTGGATCAGACAGACACCCAGCACTCGTTAGCTTATTACTCTCTTATTAGGAACATTTTTGCCTTGCATGGATTGGCAGAGTCCCGCTAGCCACCCTCTTCACATGGCCCAGGCTCTGTCAGAGCTGATCAAAAGACATTTCTTCACATCTCCAGACGCCAGGGAAAAAAGGAGAAGAAAAGAGGGAGAGAAGAAAAGAGCCAGAAGGGGGCATACTGCTCTCTCTTTACTCTGGTCTTTTGGTGAATGAGGACTTTTCACAATGCCCTCTCCTTTTTCTTTATTTTTTTTTTTCATTCTTCCATTGGCAAAAAAATAGAAAGAAAAAAGAAAAAACAGCATTTCCCATCGCGTTTCACCAAATTGTTTTTGCCATATCAAAAACAATTGTCCTCAGGTGAAGAATGCGCCTGCAGAATTACAACCATTCCAGGGGGAGAAAGAGGTCTTCACAAATCTGACTGGCTTCCAGGCAGCCAAGACCCCCTCGAAGTGGTAATGAAAAGTGTAACTTTAGCCTCCCAGCTGTACGTCTCAATCCATAATCCTTCCCCAAAAACCTCACCGTAGTGCCGCCTACCACTCCCATGGCGTTCCCAGCCTGTGCCGGGCTGGGCCTGCACTGATTTATGTGGCAGTCCCGTGTCATACTCTCAACCTGAAAAGGATTTGCTCTCTTATATTTACCAGGGTGGTCAGGGCAGCTCTCTGGAAACACAGAAAGCCCAGTCTCCGGGCCTCACTCCCAGACAGTCTCTTTAGCCCTCTGTGCCAATAACCTGGACATTTTGGACCTTACCAGAAACAGACGAGGCTCCAGTGTTTCCATAGTGGTGTGTTTCAGCAGTGCAGAGGTGAGTGTCTGTGTGGGCGTGTGTGTGTGTGCAGAGCTGACAACATACAGTAGCTGAGTTAGTACCTGGTACGTGTCATAGTGTTCAGGACTGGTGGCTCGGCCTATGAGGTGACAATGGGCCCATAAACCTCTGAAATGCAGAGACAGTTAACAAGTCAGCATGTTTTACTTGTAAAAACTGTGTTTATTTTGTGGATCTTTGCACGGGAACTCACAGCTGCTGTTTTAGAACAATAATTTGGAGATCACGTGTATGAGATGATCCACCTCCATGATATACACTGTGTTCATCTCTATTTCAGGCTCAGAAAAGTGTTGCAGGAAAGTGTTTTACAGTAGTCTCCTGGCAGCCCAAGCTAACTGCTACTGTGCAACACTCGATTAAAAATGTATCGATTCCCTGTGAATTATTCCAGCAAAGTTGAAAAGGAAGATGCTAATTGGTAGAGGTATAACTAATTGATGACGTGTGTGAGAATTACAGATTTTCAAAGAGTTTAAAGACACAAGAGAGAGCAGTCTTCAGCAGGTCTGTCCATCACACTTTCTCCTCGATGGTGCAGCTGACATGGGTAAAAAAGTACAGATTGTGCTACTTACCCATACAGCGTGACTGAGGATCCAGTTAGAGACGAGAGCTGAACACATGTTGGTGTGTGAGCTGTCGTGGATGGCGGTGGTCCACTCTGCCACTGTGCATCCACTCCAGACAAGTAAACAAGCCAAGGTGACCTCTGGACAGCTGGGTTTATACATCCTGTGGTTGGTTGTCTACGTAGTGTGGCGGTGGGAGCAGCGGGTGGTTGACGCAGACTCTAAGGAAGGGATCAGCTCATCCTATTTTACGTGTGTGCGTGTGGTGTGTGTGTGTGTGTGTGCCCCGTATTGTGCACACTATTGTGTCTTGTATGCATGTGCATTTGTGTGACAGCCATGTGGTTAATACTAAACACTGTCTGGTACATCCTGAGCAGGAAATGAAAGCATTACTGCTCAGAACACGCACAGCGCATGCCTGATATAATCCACATTTTCCACCATATATCTCGCTTAAAGGCGCAAATTAAGAGATCTCGTTCCTGCGAAATGTCTTGAAATTGATGTCACCATCTCCCGAAAACCAGAGTTTTAGAGAAATGTGGCCTGACCTGTGAAAGACGTTTGGACCAATGCAAATGCAGACAAAATGGCCGCTGTTGCTAAGCTAACAAGGGAGGAAGAAGATGGAGCTGATTCTCTTTGAATGCTGTTTGGAAGCAGCACGTTCATACTTGACTTTTTACGCTATTAAATCACACAACACACAGGACGGTAGAATTTTTCATATTGTCCAGTGTGTTTGAGAAGACACTCTGCGTTCTCTAGTGCATTTTCTTTCAGACATACAGTCTGTTTCTATGTTATACAAGCGATTCGCCCCTTCAAAGGTCTCCTGGTATTACAGCTTCAGACTTTTTAAACATGTGAAATGCTTTTCTCAGCGTTATTTACTCAATTTGGAGGAAAACAGCGTGAATAAAATAACAGTGCATACTTCAGCCGACTTCAGCATTAGAATGACTGACTACTTATATTTTTTCAGCCAGAATTGTGAGTTATGAGATGAGTAAAATGTGACAGCTTCATATGAAAGTCTGTTTGAGTCTTTGCAGTTGAAAGCTTTCATAGTATGACACAAGGAGAGACTTCAGATTTTTTTTTTCTCCTTTTCTTTTCGTCCCCATGCGTTAGGTTAACTTTGGGAAATCATGTGAGAGATATTTTCTCTTTGTAATCGAGTTTTAAAGGATAAGATTGGTAACTTTCTTTCCCAGTATACTTTTCCACTGATCTCAGATTTTAAAAGTGTAGATTAGGGAGGTGAATATATTTTTTGGCGATTTTTTTTTTTTTTACAGTATGCTTCATAATGTTTAAAGTTTCTTCGACAGTTTAAAGTAGGTTATGATTGCAACAAAAAAAAAGAAAAGAAAGAAAAGCTTAAAAATATGACAGAAATTAAAATTAGTATTTTATCTGTTTAAACCACTTCTTTAAATCAATCAAATATTTTTCTGTAAAATTAAATCCCACAGCGACATTACAACAGTTAGCGTAATAAAATGTTTGATATGAACTATATTTTAATTAAAAATGTTTATTGTTTGTTTTTTCAATGCAGTTGGCCCTCTGATGTAAATACTATACAAAAGATTCGTAAAGAATTAAAGATGTGTGTTGTGGGGATGTCTAAGTGTCCTGATAAGTAGGAGGGACTCTCTGCTGACAGTTCAATGTCCTCTCTACAGACGAACATACGAAAAACAGATGGTGGCCTTTCATTCTGCAAACTGAGACGAAGTTTCACATTTCAATCTAGGAGAAACATCTGATTTGATTCACAGTTTTTTGATCAAAAACGCGCTTCTTATTTATCATTGCATATTATTAGATTATGATGAGAGCCTCCAGTGTCCCTTGAAGAAATAAAACAGACTTGAAATAAAAGAATCTTCTGCCAGTTAGATTCCACCTTGAAACAGAGAGCTAATGAATTTCATTGTCTTTTGATGCTGCGCATGAAGTTTTGCAAATGTAGAAACAATTGAAAAGAATTACAAAGAAACGCACAAACAGATGGCTTCTTCAGCAAACAGCTAAACTAACACAAAGTGTGCATAATCACTTTCCGATTGTTCTGCAGATTCCATTTGTCTGACATAAGCTGGAAAAGTTTTTCCACCAAGCTCGCACAACTTTTCTTTTCTCCATCTGCTGAAACGACGATTAAAACTATAACGTCCGTTTATTACTGTTTCTCTTTGGTGAAAAGTATTTGTGTGAGTGTGTGTGAGTGTGTGTGTGTGTGTGTAAGAGGTCAAGACCAAGTTCATGCACACTTCATGAAAATAAAAAATAAAAAAAAGCTTTTAATTAAAAGATCCATAAGCTCGGAAAAAGTGAAATTGTAGAATTTTATCTAAATTTAGCAACAGTTTTTACAATCTCTTTTTTTTTAATGAGCCCTGTTACTTTTTCTATCAATATGCTGATTTGACATTTTAATGTATTTTAAATTGGAATAAAAACACTGGAAATATCTCACTTTTTATTATCACTTTTGACTGAAAATAGTATTTTTATAATCCACGTCTATATATTGGATAAAACAAATTTTCCACTGTATGATTAATTTTAAGTTTATTTTTTAATTTTTAAGTTTACTTTTTAGAGCAAAACTGAAATTAAATGAAAACCCCACTTTAGCCTTAAATTACAGTAACATTACCACATTAATTATTGCGTGTTTTACTTTAATTTAACATTTATTACAAAGTCAACGTTTATGGAGTACTACTTATTCGGAAAATCTTAAGTTCAACATTGAACAACATTTAACTGTTTTATTTTAAAATGCTGCTGTGTTACTTTAATGTTTTAGTTATTACAGATAAATTGGTATTATTTTATTTTTTTAATTTCAAAATTTATATTTGTCCAGTATCGGCTCGTTAGTAAAAAGGAGCGATAAAATGTATGCGTTTTATTTTGCAATAAATATGTTGAATGTTTTGATACTAGTCAGACTGCATATAAAATAGGAAACAGAGATGATGATGATGATGATGATGATGGTGATGATGGTGGTGACTGAGAGCACTGTGAACACAGTATCAGTATCTGTAAAAAGACTACATTGAAAGAAGTGGGAGGCCTGCTTATATCACAGAGGCCCCACATTCACTTTGTCGAGTTAAATTGATTCACCTGAAGGTTCTGGTCACATATTTCTTTAAATGTACCTTAAATGAGCCCGGCCATAATTCTAGTGTACAAAAGGGACGTGTCAGAGTCACACAATTGACGAGAAATAAATAGGGAGAAGGTTTTTGTGGACGTTCTTCAAAGGCGTTCCAATTTCACACCGTCAAATTAAAGCACCCTTATATTTTAGTTCCATGAGTGTTATTATTCTCTGCTGTTTGGTCTTCAGGGTTTTTTTCTTTTGACATAATTTATGCAACGTGAGAGATTATATTTTGGAGTTAAAAATAATCAAAACGCTATATATTTTGTAAAACGAATAAATAATTTGAGAGATTGATTGAAATTTAAATACTGTACGTCATTTTAACCTACATTGTTACTTGAATATTGATGGATTGACACTTTTCCGTCGCCGCATTTCGGCACCTTACAGCAGTCCCATTCAAATGTGAAGACATGCAGTCATATCTGGGCTGCACTTGAGGCATGTTTGTTATTTATCAGAACTCTATTTTGACTGCTGATGTATATTCTGGATGAATATTTCTTATCAATGGCGTTACCTGTCCTGCCATCACGACACCATCTCACATCACGACACTTGTCTGAGCTGAGCGCTGCCATGCATCCCTTTTTGTTCTGGGAATATCCGCTGCATGTCACTCAATATCTGCAAAAGATGACATACATGATATGTGACCTGTGCACATGTTAGTGCTGATGCTTTTTTGAAGGACTCTGACGTGCAAGTTTGAAAAAGGAAGAGCAACTGACACAGTGAGGAGGTTCAGTAACCTTTAGCTCGGTTTACGGTTTTAAAACACACATGATCGCAGCTAGCATCGATGCTAGACGACATCTGCCATCTCTGCTGCAGTGTGATCGTACGATTGGGCCTAAACGTAAAAAGAAAGTGGAGAATATTAAACACAGTGATGTTTCTATTTTGAAAATTCATAAATAACAAACAGATTTTTTCAGAGTTGAGATTTGTGCAGTACACTTGAGTGGGACCTACAGTCTTCCTTTCAGTAAAAAATGGGTCAGCATTATATAACCAGGAGTTTGACTGCCAACGTCCTGCAGCTTGTTTATGGTGACATCTCATTGCTTGGTCGACGGGGTCCTGCCAGTGTGCGTCTTTATTAGTTTCCATGCACTGCTGGCGTGGGCACCCCGGCAGCAGCAGTGACAGCCCTTATCCCTCCTCTGTGCCCCACCTCATACTAAGCCTTGGATTTGAAGGACAGGCAGCTCAGGACAGAACAAGTGCGCCAAAGCAGAGCGTAAGCAAAGCTTTAGAGCAAGAGGCCACATTCCAGTGTATCGTTCTTGGACAACAAGTACAACACACTCACTGCTTTAAAAGGACATGTCAC
This sequence comes from Chaetodon striatus, assembly GCA_029783705.1. Lineage (NCBI taxonomy): Eukaryota > Metazoa > Chordata > Actinopteri > Chaetodontiformes > Chaetodontidae > Chaetodon > Chaetodon striatus. Next base: position 20,435,032 of record JAPZEB010000026.1, read on the forward strand.
AGTTAATGCTTCATGTGCCTTCGTGTGTCAGGTTTAGGAAAGAAAAAAAGTTAAAGGGCAACAGTCATAAGCAGGAAGTTATGTGAGTGAGTGCATGAAGTCGATCTATAATGAATCCATCAGCCCAGATCCTCACATCCGTATTTTAAAGGCCCCATAGTCAGACAGATCCTGGATTCCTACAGCAAAATCATTACAAGTCAACAACATTTTGCTAAATTATGGAAGAACAGCGTGATAAAAAACACAGTCAAACACACTGTTGTTACTACCTTTAAATCTGCAGGCTGCATTCTTTATTCCAGAAGGAAAAGTTTCCTCCCGGGGAGCACCAGGAGGTGCTGTAAAGCAGTTAGCCTTTGATAGCACCAGCAAAAACAAACATGGCTGATGAAGGAGTGGTGGGGGTGGGGGTGGGGGGGGGGCAGGGCCGACAGTAACGTATTCTGGTTCAGGGAGTTAATGCAACGTTACCGTCAAAGGAGCTTTTCGAAGCCCGGAGCACCGACATTAAAAAAAGATGCCCCTGAACGCCCTCCTACCTGGGCCTCAGAGAGGAGACGCACCCTGCTATGACCTCAGCTGAAAAAATTTCAAAGTCATGTCGAAAACTGTAGCGCTGTTGCTAGCATGGTTGCTAAGAAGCAGTCAGCAATGCTTAGCACCCCACAATGCAACATGGCGTAATCAATACGGAGCTTTTTTCTACTAAAGGAGGCATGCAAACACTGTTGAATTTAACACATATCACAACTTTTGCAAACCGTTGTTCAGTTGCAATGTCAGCTGGTTACCTGTATTTCTATTTTTAAAGCATTTTGGACATTTCAAAGCATTCAGCACTCTAGATATGCAGTGACTGGATCAGCAGGATAGGTGGAGAAAGGATAGGTTTTGATGGACTGAGTGACAACAGTAAGTGGTGAGGGCTTGTTTCATTGAGTCCCCGATCAGGCCCGGCATAAAGTGATAAACTAAAAGACGAAGTGAGGCGACCTGGTCCTCCCTCGTCCTCATGTGAAGTGCTAAACCTCACCCTGACTTTGCAACGCTGAGGCATGTGAGTCACAACTGTGAAGATATAATGTTATTTAAACCCAATCTGTCACCAAATGGAGTGAAAAGAATGCTTGCCAAGTGCACAAGTCTAACATCACCACTTATGAGACACACACTCGCACACACCAACACACACACACATACACCTCCCTATCTTCATGTCATTACACTAGCAAAATCGCCAATTAATAAAAAGGGAATTCATGGAGTTGTCATTAACACGATCACTATCAAAGGTCAGGTTAGACATTACACAGTAAGTGACAGAAGTATCAACACTATTTTATTACTTAATATGACACAATTATTAGAAATAATTAGTTGCCATAACTGACAGGTTATTTCACATGGTAATGAGAAAAAATTTTGAAAATATTTTCTTGATGTGATAACATACAGTAATGAATAATTTCTCAGCGGCGAACATCGCAGCATCCCTCTTGGGTCTAAGCTGTTGCCGCGGCGCGTGACCCATTTCGCCTTTTAAACAAACCAGAAACGCTGCTAATTTTGACAGCTCCATTCACGAGTACCCAACCCTTAACAAGTCTGCCACCTTCTGCAGCAATATTGAAGATGGTGACAGACAAGGAACGCTGACATGTTGGTGCCCTGATGGTGCCCAGGTGGTGCTCATGGGTCTGAAACTGCATGCTGCCACATGCTCATGATAAATGGATGGATAGATGGATGGATGATGAGGCCATAAAAGTTTAGCAAACTGTTTCTCCCTCATATATACATACATGGATGGTGGTAGGAGAAGTGTTCGGATCCTTCACTTAAGTAAAAGACTGTGGAGACTTCGGTACAAGCAAAAGTTTTGCTTTAAAAAGAAAGTACAAAAATATTAGCTGCAAAATTAACTGTAAAAGTACTCATGGCCACTTGTCAGTGTTATATTTATGTATCATATATTATATCATCAAATTCCCACTCATTTTCATGCCATAGTTGTACAAGGTGGAGCTGAGTTGACAGCTACAAAGTCTGCAACTATTCTGATAACTGATTAACTGTGTCAGATATTTTTCAAACAAAATGCTGAACTGGTTTCAGCTTCTCAAATGTGAGGATTGCCTGCTTGTTTGTATCATAAATGACATATATATGACAGTATATTAAATATTTTTTGGTTTTCAATTATCAGTCAGATAAAATGATGACATCACCTTGAGCTTTGTGAAGTTGTATTGGGCGTGCTCTGCTACTCTTTAATGTTTCAGAGCCGAAATGATTAGTTGATGAGCTGGGAAAAAAATCAGCAGAGTAATCAATAATGAAAATAATCAATAGCTGCAGGCCCATCTTAACCCTTGACAATTTACTATTTTATAAACTCATCATACAGTAATCTGAAAAGAAACTAGCGGCTATTGGATAAATGTAGTGGGGTAAAAAGTGGCATAAATTACGGCACAAGTACTGCACTGATGTTATGACTTCTGTCTCAGCTGTGTGTGTGGCTATGATGTCTTCACCATATCTCATCATAGCGTAAATAACGCTCTGCAATACTGTTTACATTATAACACAATGTCACAAATTCACCACTGGAAAATTTCACATTATTGTCTGTTTGCATGATAATTGTGGAAATGTGTTTAAAAAAAGTATATATATATATGTCCAGTTATTTCAATTTGTTTGCTGACAGAGATTTCACCACGATCTTGATTTTTGTTATAGCTTCTGTGTGTCTGTATGCACCAATTCAGGCAAACTTGTTTTTTTTATCTTCACAAAAGTCTTCTTGAGGACAGTCGAGTCCTTTCCAGAGGATTTTTTCCCTCAAATATTATATAACTGAAACTATTCAGGGATGTTGAGCCCTAAAACCTGCTCAGTTGGTTTGACTTTGTCTTTGTGAAGGTCAAGGGATTCTGTTGAATTACTTTACGTCAGTTTGTTTAAATCAGCAGGTCTGCAGTATAATAGAACGGACTAACCTAAGTACACTCGGGATATATCATTCAGGCGCATGAATTCAAACTGCTGACTGAAGCGATATTTGCAACCCCAGGCCACATTAGGAACCGAATCAACATGGCCGCCGGGCCTGAAAGAATAATAATAATCTAAAAGAAAAAATTATATATTGCCAAAATGAAATTGGCGAAGAATGCAGGGTGTGCACGAGGCAGTGGGCTGCTCTATAAAGACATCTGCTGATTACACAGTTTGGGGAGGCCTGGTAGAGAGGAGCCTGGCAGTGAAACGTGTAAAGAGATTGAGACCGCACGATGACTGCTGAAAGAACACAGCACTCAGACCCTAACAGCCAGTCACTCTGAGCATGAAGCCATAAAGACGTGAAGCGGAAAGTTGCCTTCACTCTATTTTACACAACAAGAGAACCTGGGCTGCCCAGGGTGGCAGAATAATATTAGGCCCCCGAAATCCAGTCAAGGGCTTTCTCATTTTGTTCAGGCCTACTGTTTGACAGGCACACAAAATACCCAACATAGGCTGGACTGCAATTTTTCCACTGCTATTGTGAATGTAAGCAGACTATGAAAAAATCCTCTATTTTGATGGTGGAGTTTTGAACATGCTCTCTGCATATGTCAGATGCGCTGTATTCAACTCCCCAAGACAGTGGCAAATTGGCGTCTGTCTCAGCTGACAGTGACATGCCTGCAGACAGGTCTGCCTACATGCACCCCCTGCGTGACGTTGTGTCAGCGCTCTGTGTGGCAGGTGGAGACAGAGACTTGCTTCAGGTGGGCCATGTGCTGCAGCGTGGCCCCCCGGAGAGACGCTATGGCACCATAGTGCAGATATCTTCCTAAATGTGGCAAGAGGGCCGACCCTGAGAGCCACAACACCTACATCCAGAGCCTTCCACTCAAGGATGTAGGTTGTGTTTCAGCACTGGGGGGGGACACACACATATGAAACGGGGGGCTTGGGGGTCCTCTGCCAGAAACACTTAATTTCCTGCATCATGGTGGATTTTTCAGCACCAATTTGTGCCTTTTCTGCATCAATTTATGGTGTAAATGATTTTTATTTTGTCATCTGTTTCATGTTTTTATTGGGGGGACAAATGCACATGTTCTAAATACTGACAGAGGACGTCTACCCTGTGTACACCCTGAAATCTACACCTATGCTTCCACCTAACAGGACTGGACATATACACTGCCTACACCCTTCTGCCACACTCCTTTAGCTTCAATGTTGACTCAGCACTGCGACTGCCACCTATGTAATCATGCTCATCAACCCCGTCATGCCTTTATGAGCTTTCAAAGCTGACTTCGATGTAAGTAAACAGGAATCTGGTTCAGAATGCGATAAAAATTAAACGCAAAGTGGATGCAGTAATATTCAACCGTAAAAGTAAAGCTTATTTACACAGAAAATTTCAGGATTAACTCAATGTTACGGAGAGGAATCTGGGTTAGGTCAAAAATATTTTTCTATTATGCCATAAAACTATTTCCTCAGCTTTATCTGGGATATCATCGCTGCAACTGCATCTGAGCAGAGGTCTCATAAAAGATTTGTTTGGATCTGTCTCTCTGGTTAGTTACACACGGGCTCCACAACTGACATGCACATTCAGAGAAGAAACAGACGGACCAGAGAGAGTCAACTATCCATTCTTTTATCTTTTGTCTTTTATCACATGTCTATAAATATTGGCTGGAACAACTGTTCCTCAGCGGGCCTCAGGTACTTTTGTTCAGCGAGAGCGCTCATTACGACTGAGATCAGTGTTATTTTGAGAACAACAGCTTTTTAATTTATAACTGGGCAAGTGTAAGCATTTTTTATCAGGAGTTAAACACGGTATTTTTGACTCTTAATTTAAGCTTATCACTAAATTAAATTTATGTGGACACTTTCATGATTATCAACCAGGTTTGTGTCATAACAATGTGGGTGGTATGTGCAAATGAACTATGGTAAACTTCCAGCCATCTTACCAGCACCCATCCTCGCTCTTTGCTCATCTCTCAGCTCAAATCAGATTTCCGCTGGCTCTAGGGTTGTTGCTCCAACTGTAAGTCGTACTTCCTCATTATCTTCAAGGAAACTGTAAAAGAAGAAAAAGTCATTACATCAGTGACAGATTTTGCATTGGTGCTAGACTTTGGTGCTACTTCTATTTAAGTCAGTGGGGCAGGAAGGGGAAGTTCCACTTCAACTTATCAAATGTGTTGTTTCACCTTCGACTGAAAAATGCCTTCACATTTTTATCTAAGGGTGCAGGTATGTTTTTATGGTCTACAAACAGATGATAGATCTGTCTCAAGCCCCTGTTTGGACCAAGAGTGTTAATGTTACATCATGGTACAACAAACAAGGCAAGCCGGACCTATTATCACTGACCGGAGTGTAATTATAATCAGATCAATTTTTAATAGCTCTGATTATTATTCTGGCTGGGCCCAATGATATGACCTGTCAGGTAAATATCCGCCAAACTAGTGTTTAACCATGTGCTGCAATGCTTTGTATTTTGCCTCTGTTATTTACATTCATACTGAACTTACATTCCTCTAAATTATTAGCTAGCACACACATAAGTCATGACAGTGATTCAGCTAGAGAGGTTGTAACATTTGCTATCACTCACCAACACTGCAGCTCCCTGTCTGTTTCTTTTACACCTTCAAGAGGATTATTGTTTAGTAACATATATACGGTCAGATTAATGTAGGGTGTCTCAATATAGTTACTGCTGGCTAAATTTTAGCTAAACAAAGTGCAAATGCTAACTTAGTTTATTGACTAAGGAAGTAGGTCAGTGATGGAGATCAAGTAATATGGAGAGTGGGATCCTTGATTTTCGTATGCCCACCATGGTTACAAAGAGTATACGCACATCAAGAGAAGGGCTCACCCCTCTCTTTCCCAAACTTAGACCAAATTCAGACCAAACTGTAAATTTAGGCAGTGCTGACCAAATATAAACCAATATTCTGTTGCTGTACTGCATATTTAAAATGTCGTCAAAGACTTATATTGTCGAACTGCTTGGCTGTAACGCGAGCGTTTGTACACCGGAAGTAGGTGCCAAACTGTTTCCTGTATTGTAAAAATGGAGTCAAGAAAAAAAAGAGATAAAAAAGTAAAAAATAAGCAGCGTTGACCAAATATAAACCGATATTGTGTTTTAAGGAACCTTTTTCTCACCTAAATGTTTTGAAACATATGTTAGCTTACCGTTAAAGTGTGTTTTGAGATCGTTTGTCCTCAGCCGGTCGCCATTTTGTTTCCTGTGTTGAAAAGCGCAGCACAGTGCATTCTGGTAGTTGTAGGTTTTCTACCTCTTAAGCCAACATAAGCGCTCCAGCCTTTTTTCTCTGTTTTCTCTGGTCATCGAGCACCATTGTCAAAAGTATTTGTGTCTTTCTTCTGCTTAGACAGCCTAGTTTTATGAAAAGACCATCTTTCCAGCAGTGAAATACTTCTTAAAGCACAATCCACACTGAGTCCACGTTGTTTACATTGAGCTTATGTTTCACCAGGACATCTGAGGGCATCTGGTTCTACCTCAGCTGAGCCATATGTGTCCCTCTGATCATGTTTAGCCAATGCGTCCTGCGTGTGTTTTCCCTGAGCCTCCTCTCTCCTCCTGACCTCTCACCCAGGCTCTCTCTTTCGCTTTGTTGTGCAGGTCAGAGTCCATGCACCCACGCCCACACAACCGCATGGCCACGTTTTGGTATGCAGATACACAGACGCAGGTAAGTCGGCTCCAGGTGCACCCCATGGTGATCCTGACCCATTCTAATTCACTTCGCAGCTCTCAGGTCAGGCCTGAGGCCCAGCAGGCTTCCAGCACAGGTCACAGAGGGCCTCAACATCCCAGAGATGAGACTCCAGACTGGCATGAAGAGGAGTGTTTGATGTGGCCCTGAGCTGGGCTATGTTACCATGTTGCTATGCCTTTAATTAGCTCCAGCAGCTGCTACTTCCTGGTTTGACAGGCCCTGGCAAACTCCACTGTCTCTGTAATCTCTTACAGGTGACTGTCAGTTGCGTGTCAGCTCATTGTATAGTGACAGGCTGTGTGTTCTTCTTTAAGTCAGGTGTTAGAGCTTTAGAAAGCAACAAAGCTCTGCTGTTTACCAAGCTAATTAACTGTGAAGTGACTGTAGACAAGATCCGAATGAAAAAAAAAAAAGCTCACGGTGCTATAATGACCACAGCATGTTTCCAAATATGTTATGCAAATATGTCTCTGAGCACCAATCCCCTGCCCATTATTTATTTTTTTTACAACTTTTGTGTCTGTTTTTCTGAGGATGCAATCATGATTAAGAGACAGCAAAGTTCTCCTGGTGACAGTAAAAGTGCCACTCTGCATTCTTTATCTGGATTTCCACTTTGCACAAAGACATCTTAACCACTGGAAATTGCCCTCCAAGGACTGACAGCTAGAAATTGATCTCAGGTTAGATGAGCGCACCTCGTTCCCCTGCACTCCTTTGTCACTCCCAAGTTGGTGGATCTTTCCTTAAAACTCCGCCAGAGATGAAAAAAGGGAGACTTCTCAGCTGGCTATGGCATACTAATACCCTGGACTCATTAAATTAATGGGGGCCAGATTCCCCTTACTGAATGTGCACGGATGCCCTTTGAGTTTGCCGGGGCTAGAGGGTGTGCAGCACTTTGAAAGCCCTGACCGGCATATTGAACGTGTTTTAATAGAACCCTTTTGAGACTCCTGGTAGGATGCACAGTAACTCTTTGCCTTTAAGTTCCCGCACCTCTCTGTGTGATCTCGTCAGATAGCCACTCTATCCTCGGATTCAGGCCTTGAGAGGGGGAGGGGACCGTGTACGTTAAATGAGGCCAGAGGTGCCCATATCTCAGCAGAGGCCATTCTTTCCTGGAGATGTGAATCTTTGAGACACGGTGCTGAGCAAGCTTTGATGTATGAAGGTGCTCGGCGTACAGGAGGCCGACATTCAGTGGGATTCCCTTCTGGCCTCTCATTGGACAGTCGTCCATACAGTGTTGATTTAATTACTCTGTTCTGCTATTCACCTAACCACTGAGGCTGCACTATAAAGTAGATTCAGTCCCACACACGGCCATTTTAAATGTCATCATTGCCATTTAATATAAGACACCACTGTGAATCACTACATAATATAGGCAAGCCGCAGGAATGTGTAGGATCCAGAGAAGAGGCTCATATTGCCAAGGGTAACAAAAGCAGAATTTCAAGGTTTAAAGGGCAAAGAAAAGATATTGTTTTTGATGGCAATGTATTGAAAAACTCTTAATATAATGGGAGGAATAGAATATTAATATATGAATTTTGCATTTTGCCCAACAGCAAAAAGATGAATTGATAAGAAAAGAAAGCTTGTGAATTTGCATGACAAAAAAGTCCCTTTAGAGTACTAATACATCACCCTCGTGGTTATCAGAACCATAAGTACTTGATGTGAAGATAGGGAGAATTTATCCTCAGCGAAATGAAGTTATTGAATCTTTTTTGCTTTTAGTGATTTTTTATATTGTTGTTAGGTAACAGCAAGCCAAAAAACATGTTGTGTGCCCTGAGCTGAGAGGACATCATGATATAATGATAATCTTGCTTGCAGTTCTGCTCTGTCATCTTGACTTCATGCTCTCATGAAGCAGAAAAACATCGCCCACAATGATGAGATTATACACAGTCAGGAATGAGCCAACAGGGCTCATCCCTGCGGACTGAAATACCTTTTAAACGCAGCTGAATAAGACAAGTGGATACTGACAGGAAGATGCAGCGTCTGAGCCAGACAATGAGGCTCCGGCTGCTGAATATAGTGAATAAACAGAAATCCAGTCGAGCTAAAAATGGCTGACTCAGGTGCGCGGTAGTGGAAGCATCACATTTCTCGATTACAACTTCCCTTTCTCTCCCTCTGCCTCTCTATCTTAGCCTTTGCGTGTGACAAAACAGCACTATATACCTCTTACAGAAATCCGTGTTGGGCAATCATTTGATTTTCATAGCCAGCTTTGACAGTAATGATTTCATAAAGCCTTTGATTTTAGCTCGATCACCATGGCTGCAACATCGCTGGATATCGCTCCTCATTAGTGATTCCATAAGCAGAGAGCAATGCACTGCTGTAGCGGCTGATACTTACATGCCTCCCACTCTAAAGTGTGGCGGTAATTTATTCTCTCCCCGGTGCTCATCATCCTGATGCAACTCACACAGTGACAAGAATCCATCTCTGTGGTACCTGGCAACAAAGCGGGAAGAGGGGTAAAGAGAGGAGGGGGATCACATATTTTGTGATCACAATCAGAAAGGAGAGGAACGGTTACTAGGCAGGTTTAGAACATCCTAATGCCACGTTACTACCACCAGAACATCCTGTGAACATAAAAACCAGAGAGAGGAGGTGAAAACAATTCACCGGCTGAGATTTGATCCAATATAAGCTATCTTCTCCTGCCAAAACTTTTTCTCAGAGTATGGCTTAAGCACTTCAAAGTTAAGTACTATATAGAGAGTATGATTCATTTGGCAGCTCATATTGTCCCGCTTCAAAAACCTAAAGCTAGCCAGAGACACACTGTGGGCTGTTTTCAGCTTCAGAGAGGAGAAAGAATTTGGCTTGAGCTTAGGCGGCCCATCCCCATCCAGAGATGGGCTCTTTTTCATCTTATCGTAGTCTTAGCGCATTGGTGTGGTGACTATGTGCTTCACAGGTGGGAGTCTGCCTCTGTCAAATAAGCCAGTTCACTAAGGACGGGATTTGCCGCTGTTATTTTTCTATTAGGGAAGAATTATGCTAAGCCTTTAGAGGCCATCTTTGTGTTGCTATGGCAGCCCATATTTCCTACCGGGTTGAGACCTTGAATGACTACAGTGCAAAGCCAAGTAGCCCCCAAACCCTTTGAGGATTAGAACCAGGGTCTCATAGTTATGCAAAACACCTCTGATATGATTGAACCTTGAATAGTTGAATGACAAAGTTTATTGAGATTGCCTCTCTTTTCATCTGATTATTGTCATTTGATTATTCCCAATCACTTGGCGCGGCTTCAAACGCAGCTTTTCAAATGGCTATTGTTTAGGACAACACTGAGAGCTCTTTCTCTAACATGTCCGCAACTCTCATATCTTTGACTATTATATCAGTGGAAAACAAGAATGCATGATTCATGGTGGTGGAGATTGAGCACAAAGGCATTCATCTCAAACAGAAATACAGTATAATGCATCACTACTGAATGCAGCCGTAAAACTAGTGATTCTTTTTATTTTATCTGCTGATTTCTTTCCATTAATTGATCGTTTTAGCTTTTTTAAAATGCCTCTTACATGTGTGTAATCTAAGGGCTCGTCTACAAATTGCTAGTTTTGTTCTAAAACCTAAAGATTTTAAATTATATAAATAAAGACAGGCAGCAAACATCTGGCAGCAGAGAATGTTTAGTGTTTTTGCAGATTATTCGATTATCAAAATTACCTTTTCAGCACTAACTGAGGCAGCTCAATAGAAAATGGGGTTTGTTTTTATTTTGATATCAGAATCATGTTAAACCACCTAATCTGTTCCTTCATCATATAAGATCATGTTAATCTCATAAACGTGACACCACACCGCTCAGTCTATCTTAATATGCAGGTTGAGATTTAAAGATAACCTTTTGTAATTTACAGCTGGTTGGGAATTTCCTTCCTATATCTCCCACAATGCTTTTCAACCTACCCACGAATGTTTGCTTTAACCATCAAACAACTTTTTTTTTTTTTTTTTTTTTTGCTTATGAAAGCAAATTCACAAACCGCAGGTCAAATTTCGTGTGCAGCCAAATCAATAGGAATAGTTTTTCCTTTCTGGATTTTTGTCATAATGTTCCCAACTGTTTTCAGACCAGCCATCAAAGCCTCAACTCTATTCGCAGACATGTATAGACAGCTACTCAAAGCTGACACGGAGATGAGGCTTTGAAAGTACGAGATTGACACTATTGTGGTCACAAAGCACAACAGGAAACTACTTTGAAGAGGAAAGTGCTTTGAGTATCGGATTTCACTTTAGGAATCGTGGCCGAAGACGAGCTCGAGTGTTAGACGTATTGAATTGGTGTACATTAAACAACAAAACCAGACATGTGCACTGTACGCCGCTACTGCAAGCGCGTCCACACTGAGGGTCAAAAGTTTTGAAACCACACATATATATGACGCTGCTGTTTTTTTGTTTTTTTTTTAAATGTGAAATTTTTGGTCTCTTACTTCTGCATCTTGGGACGGTGCAGGCTTGTGATGCAAATATAAAGTTGACAATATATCCAAGCAGGCAGCACTTTTTTTCTTACTTCACAAAATAAAGTGCCGCTATCAGAGCCATGTCTTGTTGGCAGTTTGGGAATTGATCAGTCTCAATCCCAAGCTGCATCCTTGTCAACTGGCAGGTCTGCTGAAGATGACACATTTTCTGACAGTGCCTTGTCAATGACTGTGCTTGAGTGAAATCCCCAGCCATGTTTGCTCGCTGCCAAAGTGATATCTATCATCTTATTTTTGACAAATTCGTCACACCCGTCTCTCAATCTAATTGGTCTTTGAGGTTCCTGTAAGACAAAGGCTGCTAATCTTAGAGTGTGTGTGCGTGTGTTTGAACAGCGCTTGCCATTGAATACTTCTCAAGTCTTTGAGCTTGTGTTCAGCGAAGTTTGAAAAACATGACAGTCACATTTTAGGTGCTCTGATGTCACACAGTCTTTCTGGCTTAAAAGTTCACTCAATATGAGGTTTGGTCTACTTTGATGTGGGGTCTCTAGTGAAGCGATTTTAGCATGCTATCTGCCTCTGCTGTTCTCTGTCACCCACTCCTGCAAAGACTGACATGGGAGCTGCCAGAGCTGAGACTCAGCCTTTTATTCCTGGTGACTACAAATTAAAGATAGGGGGGGTGGGGGGAGGTAAATTCAGGCAGCACCATGACAAGCAGGATGTTGAAACTTCTGCTAGTATTTACTCCTGCAAGGAAGACTTTAAAACTGGAATCTAGATTTTAGATGTGATCAATCATATATATTTTATTTATAAGAATAAAGTTTTTTTTATTTAAATGGCAGGAGCATGCAAAACAAAGATATCAGGTGCTGCATCTTCACCTGCTCTTTTGTTAAAGGAATGCAAAACATGCAGGGAAGTTTATTTATTCATTTTAATACCTCACAGAAAAAAAAAAGAAAAAAAAAACAACTTACAATTCCTGCTCATTATGCAACATTTCTCCATCTGAAGCAGAGATTGTGGAGTTGCTGTTGTGTGAGGGGGGAAAAACGCTCCGTGATAAAGATCTAGTAATCTTGTTTTATGCTTATGACGGCGAGAGGAGATCCTCCGCCCCCCTGCGACGCGACGCTCACCTGAAGAGGCAACCGGAGCTCCACATGACTCCTCCGCTGCTCACATCTCCGTGTCCTGAGAATTGGGATTTAGGGAGGATTAAAGCGGAATATTTCAATTTAGCGGCGGAATTTACCTGGCTGTGCCAAAGTAATTACCCCTTCTGGAAAAAAAATGCTATTATGGAGACAGTAAAACACACCTACAGACGGGGGGGGAGATAGAAAGGGCTAAAGGCAAATAAACAGGAAATCTAGGACTGTAATGGAAGTAATTAAAAAAGAATCGCGCGGCTGCCAGAGCTCTTAATTTATTGCCTAAATAGTCAAAAGGTGATTGAGCTGAAAAGACATAAAATCACACAATGATGCATTCACTGTCAAGCGCAAAGCGTTGATTGAAGATGAAGTCTGCAAAACGGAGACGATTTATTATTTTTCTTTTTGCTCACATTGAGCTTTAATAGATATTAGAAGAGTTTTTGGATGCGTTCAAGGATAAAAAAAGAATCTGAAACACCTATTTTGCATAAGCATCATGTTATTATATGTATAATTGCAGGAAAATACAGTGTTTTATTAGGTATATTTAATGTTTATTTTGTAGTGAATAGCAGATAGCGTTAAAATATTATATAATTATTAAAATACGCCCACGCACTTTGTGTGTCCACACAGAAATACATCAAGTGAGTGCATTCTCTATATATTTTTACCATATATTAGACTAATAAATGACACATGCAGAATCATTTCGGACGATCTTTCTGGCAGTAGTTTGAGCTTGTATTAGAAACCATAAACAGGGTGACAGAAATAAATAGATATAGGCCAAAAAACATCTTGCTAATATTAAAGTACCTTGCAACTGACATTAAAGTGAACTTGAGGCTGAGGGGTTGTGTTGTTGGGGCTAAATTTAGATTGTTGCTGCGTTTAAAGTCCTCGTACAAAATAGATGCTTTTATTTGGACTCGTAACAAAGCCCTGGCTCGAGACGGCCTGCAGAAACAATAAATTCAACTTAAATGCTGGTGTTAACTCTTTAGGTTAATGCTGCTTTTGTGCGTCTGTGGTGTGTTCAGGTGCTGCATCGAGAGTTGTGCCAATTTATTTTAGTAAAAAATGGGCTGTATACAGTATTTTTTTGCTCTCCCGTATGATGTTCGTTACAGTCCAGTGTTATTGTAAGTATAAATACATGAATAAAAAGTGTTTATTCGTTGCACAGTTTAATGAATGTACTGAGGTGAAGTTTGCACATTTCACGGAGCTGACTTTTCCAACATTTCTCACATAAATGCATCAGTAAAATCTAATATTTGAATCATGTATGAAGCGGGTGATAATATGCACTGAGAGGAAGATGCTGATGCTCTTTTTAAATGAAATCACGTTGATGTTCTGTGTAAAGCGACACATTATCTGCTTTGGTTGCAGATGCTCTTTCACTTTGCCTTTCATTCGTATATGAGACGCAGACACAGGGGAACAAACAAAGCAGTACCTCTGTCCGGTCTGAAACGCAGGGAGGACGAGACAGAGGCCCTCTGTGGGTATATCCCATGTAAACAGGGCCCTGTGCATTGTGTAAATTAGCTGGATTAGCCCCTGCTTTTGTTGGGAAGGGGTGTGTACACACGGACACTGATTCAGCTCTCCTTAAAGCCATTTTGGCCCTCACAACTTTAAGGAAGTCTTACATTCCCAAACCTTGAGCCGGAGATGATCTAAAGGGGGACTCCTTTTGAAGTAACACAGCATTCATCACTGTGTTGCTTCAGGTTTTTGTTTGGCGAAATGCAAAAAAAAAACAAAAAAAAAAAACATTGGATTGAGCCGGAGCCTCCAAAGAAGAATAGAAAAACATCCTGTTGGTGTGTTAAACTCATCACATGAAGCCCGACTACTGAACCGCAGCCTGAGAGGAAGACCTTTAATTATCTCATCACAAATAATCAGCAGACGCCACAACGATTGATTTGAGTGACATGAAATTTATCAGGAAACGTGTCCATGTTTAACATCCTCCACAACACACACACACACACACACATGCACGCACACACACGCACACAGTCTCCTAGCCCACCCGCCGCGTGTGCACGTGAGTGCGCGCCTGCAGGATTTGGAGGTGTAAATATAAACATTTGCACATACTTCTTAATAATTTCAGTATTTGGACCAATTAAGCCAGATCATTTTAACGGCTGCTTTATTAGCTGTGGCTAATTAAAGCGTCCCCAGAATGTATCCTATCTTTAAATCAATCATCTTAATATGATTCATCCAAATACTTTCTAAAAGCATGTGTGATGCTCACGGTCACGTGCCCCTCAGCCCTGTCAGGTGGTTTGGAGGAGACGTTATTTATTTATATATCTTCACATGCTGCTTCTTTTATTGTGCTGCAAACTTTGCGAATGGAAAAGAAATACTTTTTTTTTTAAATCAACCTGTTTCTCTGGCCAAACTTGTATTTGCTCTCCTCTTGCTGCTGCCTTGTTGAGACTCTGAGCTGCAGCAGATCAGTGAGAAGAAAGAGGACACTTCATTTCATCGGGCACCAATTAATGTGGGATTGGCCTATATCTAACATCATGACTCTTTTATCATTTTAGGGACTAAAATAAAGCTGATTGGAAAATAGTTTTAATGTGGATTTATTTTTTAATGAGAAGCTGAGTGTGAGAGCAGGAGGCCTACAGGCCCACAGTCTGGGCGCTGTTTTCATCTCTGTTCATCCACCTGTGGCACCGAGGCTTCTGTTCATTTCACTTCCGCTAAATTAAAATAAAACTTTTTTTTTATTCATAAAGAAATGTTTTTGCTTGACTTTTATTTTTGTTTTAGCTTTTTGGATTATTTTAGAAATAATTTGCTGCATATTATTTGTGTTCTTTTTCTGCGTGTTTATTTTTAATAAATATTTAAAAAAAGTGCATTCAGACGCTCAAATTTTGACATCAAATCCTGTGTTAATGTTTACAGCTGACCCCTTACACACAGGGGAAAGTAATTTATGCAAATTATCTTCACTTCATCCAAACTCTAATTGTCACATGTCGATTTAGAAATCAGCCTTTTCAATGGCTCGTAATTGTCCAAAAAGTAAAACGTTACTATTAACGTCATAATTATGATTAAACAAACATTTAACATCATTTCTGTGTGTGTGTTTGCAGGAGGTTTTTTTTAATGTGTGTATCACTCAAATATTGTCGTGTTAAAACACAGTTTCTATTAGACTTTGGATGGCCCAGCAGCTCGCGCTGACTGACTTTGATTCTGCTTAATATGAAATGATTTTGCGTCTTTGTGTGTGTTTGTGAGTAAGCGGATTAGACTTCGAAAGAGGCGCTTCAACATGTGGTGATAACCTCTTCAAAGAGGAGAACATTTCAACGGGTCATCGCAGTTTCTTATATTTCATTAAATGTTTTTATTTATTTATTTCATTTGGAACAAAAACAGACATGTAAAAATATCCCGCTCCTGAGTGAAGGGTTAATTGTCTTGAACAGGAACATGTGCGAGTCACGTCCCTTTATGGCTGCGTTATTGGCTTTTTCAGAGGGAATAAAGCTTCACACCAAAGTTGGAGGAACAAGAAAGTTGCAGTTATATTCTGAAAAAAAAAAAAAAAATCAGGAAACCCTCTGTCATTTCGAGTACTGTAAGCACTGATTCCATATGTGCATAAGTGACTTTAAAATCAAATAAATGCATGTGGCAGAAAACCTTAATTCTACAGCATTTCCTCTGTGTTTTATGAAATGTCTCGCTATGTGAGCATCTGAGCAAAAAGACAGCCCTGTCCAAAAATGAGGGGGATATCATAATTCAGCAAACTTCACAGTACAATGCAGCATGACTCAGTGGTGGAAAGAAATGCTTATCTGCACATTTGAATCCTGGTATTTACTGCAAAAAGTGGCATTTCAATGTGGAAACATTTTTGTTTTCCTCCCATCAGGGTCCTGATGAGATCCAAATGTGCATCCCTCTGTGAACACATGTGACAAGAGGAGGATGTCCAGCAGAATAATGCAGAATTTGACACACCTCTGCCTCCCCTCTAAAAGTGAAGGTAAGAGAAGCACCGTGAGAGGTATGACAGAGGCCATGTAGGATGAGCTACTTACACATTTCACATTTTCCACTGTACAAATGAGGTGAAAGCTGCAGGGAAAGCTTTACATTCAATGGCTGACAAGGTTTGATGAATCAATTTAAGTGTGGCATGTGCTGTATGTTTGAGAAACAGCAGAGTGAGCTGAACAAAGCTCATTTCCTGCTTTACGTCTTAATGGATTCTTTACTTAAAGACAGGGTCATTTATTCCATTAGTGTGGCGAATGCTTATTTCTACATGTCTAATTTTACAGTATACAGTATGTCTGTGGACTTAATTGTGCCTAATTGTGTGTGTCCTGGAATGTGTGCGCTCATCATATTTGTCTTTTTGTCTGTGCCTCCATGTGCCCATGTGCCAACGCAAGTGTGTGCCCATATGTGGGTGTATGAGTGCTCCACTGTTACTCTGTGCCTGCGTGTGTGCCCATGTGTGTTGTATGCAGCCTATTAGTGGAATTTAACCCCTGTGTTCAGGGAGTCACATCCCCTCAACACACCAGGCTCCATTCT